>CM035429.1:128079931-128127431 GCA_020310875.1 Ceratopteris richardii | reverse complement strand
TTAAGTGGGGTAATTTAATAGGAGCATGCTCTCAGTATGGGAATCTTGGTCACTTTTCAAAGTCTATGTTCCACTTTGCATGGAGAGGTTGCTTCATTGGCCCTTGCATATATAAGGAGTCATCTTTAGATTCCATGCAAATAGATATTTGGTGAGTGTCATGTTACTTTGCCGCTATAGTTATTAGTATGTCAAACCTCCACATGAAAAAATATAGTAAGAAAACATTGCTATAGTGGATGAAGGTAAAACAATGGTAGATCCTCAGTAAAACATACTAATGCTACTTTGACCCAAGTAGATGAGGATGTCTTCACACTAGTTATATATATAATTGCAAACAATGGAAAGGATCTGCTAGCCTATCTTCTACTTTTATGAAAATATAAGCTCCAAGATATGTATCTATAAATATGGATATGCTTGAAGTTTAAGATACTCTGATGGATGAAGAGGCTTGTCCTACATCTCAATCATGACAATGACATTTGCTACTTGGAAAGTTCAAGGATTAGGTACATGTTCGAAATGGAAGTTACTACAATCATCTACTATAAGGAATGAGGTAAATATGGGATGGGAGAGGAATGGGATGAATGCATTATATACACTTCCATAAGACATGAAGGATGGGACCAATTGAGTGAAATGGTGTGATGGCAATGCACCATGGTGGATTCTCCTTTGCAAGAGCTTTGCAAAAAAGCCATCATGGTAGAAAATGGATCTTCAGAAGACTTGCACAATGTAGACCTACACAATACATAGAAAGCATAAACTTAGATTTCATAGGTTTTATAAATGCGATCCAACCTTGAATGTATGGATGACTAGACCATTATATGTTTTATTAAAGAACATATACAAAAGTGTATGATGATCATTTGGCCTTTCACATAGACAAGAACGGTAACAATCTCCCATTAAATGCCAATATGGATCAAGTGAAATATGAGAGAAGCAATAAAGAATGATAAAGGATACTTGAGTGTAAGTATACAAACTATACCTCCTACTTGATGGGCATGTCACAAACTGTATAAGTAACTATGAAAGATTATGAATCAAGTAACCCCCAATACATGACAACAACATTGAAAGCTATCATGTGGTGGTACAGCTTTGGTTGAAGCATCTACAACATTATCTTGAGTATGAACCTTCTCAAGAATAATGTGCTTAACAACTAAGTAGTCTCTAATGAGGTGATACCTCTCCTCAATGTGCTTGGTCTTTGCATGATATACTATATTCTTAACTAAAGCAATGACACTGACTATAACTAATAAAAAAAGGTACATGTTGAGTTAAACCATATCACAAGCAAAATGAGAAAGCCATAATGCTTCCTTCATACCTGACTAGCTGCAACATACTCCGCTTTTGTTATGGAAACGGTTGTACATTCTTGAATATGAGATCTCCAAGATACAACACCACAAGCAAAGTGAAAAATATACCCAGATGTAGACTTTCAATTGTCTAAAAAATCGGCATAATCAGAATGTATGTAACCAATAATGGATGCCTTTCCTCTACCAAGCCAATGTCTTCCACTGTGCATATTGAACCTATGAAGTACTTTGGATATGTACTCATTTTGAGACAAGTATAATATATATGCATCTTTTACTCTTATCATAAATAATGCACATGCTAAGAATATGTTTGGAATCCCCTAAATCCTTCATATCAAATGTTTGAATCAACTTCTTTTTTAGTAATGACAAGTCATCAGAGGGCTTCCCAATGATCAACATATCATCGATATAAAGTATCAAGCATATCAAGTTGCTATCTGAGCATCTCTTTGTGTAGAGACAATGATCCTCATTGCTTCAAGAATAGCCTTGAGACTTCATAAAGCATCAAACTTTTAGTACATTGTCTAGGGGATTGTTTAAGTCCATATAAAATCTTCTTCAGCTCAGAAATGTTATGTATGCTAACTCGAGGACTAGTATCCTCAAACACCACTCTTTTCACTTCAACCTTCTTAATGGGTTCTTTATGCATCTTGGACTCATTGAAAATGAATGATCACTTACCATGGTTTAAGATCCCACAAGCAATATCCAAATTGGCCTTCTTGACCATATTCAAGAAAAATGCATTTCTTTGAATTAAGGTCTAGCTTTTATCTAAGATTCTTAGGTATATGAGCATACACTTCAAACCCAAAAATTTGAAGATGATCATAATATGGCGACTTCCTTTCCCATAACTCCTATGCCACTTTTAACTATAGTCAATATTGTTTCTGCCCAAAAGCCTCGTGAAAGGTTTGCATGATGCAACATAGAAACTACTCTTTCCTAAATAGTTCTTTTCATCCTCTCAGCTACACCATTACAACATTACATATTGGGAAATAAGGAGTTGTAAAGTCTCTACAAATTCCTCTAGTTTGGCAAAAAAAGGCTGAATTTATGTGAGCCATACTCACCTCCATTATCTGAACATAAAGCCTTGAGCTTAGTTACTTTTTCAGTCTCAATTGAAGCAATCTATTTTTTGAAATTATGGAATATCTCATCCTTTGATTTGATAGGATATAATCTGAATCGTCTTCTAACATCATCTATGAAAGTGATAAAAGAAAGAGAACCACGTAATGATCTTGTGGGCATAGGATCACACACATCTGTATGAACAAGATCTAAACGCTGAATTGAAGAGTTAATGTGCCTCTTATAAACATTCTTAGTTTTCTTTTCATATTAACACTTATCACAAAATGAAAAATCAGAGAAAGATTAGACATGTAAATAGCAAGAATGAGAAAGATTTTCCATTCCACTACAAGATATGTGGCCCAAATATGCCAAATAGAAGCCATAAGTTGTTGAGTAACAACTAACAAGAGTACTTTCTGTGATACAAATAAAGGATAAAGTGATCCAATTTTGCTTCCTTTTGCAATAACCATATTGCTCTTTAATATGCAAAGGGGTTGAGCATAGAAAACCACTTTGTAACCAAGTTAATCTAGTTGGCCAATCGACTTAAAGTTGCATGATAATTGAGGTACATGTCGTACATTATGCATAGTAAATTTTGAACCATTAATGAACTTCACAACCACATGCCCAATCCTGACAAAGTCATATTGGTAAGATTAACCAAGTCTCATGATACCAAGAGACTTTGTTGCTTAAGTAGAGAACCATTCTCTATGTGGTGTTACATGGAAAGAATCACTAGAATCTAACAACCACTTGTGGGAAAGAGAATCAGCCATAAGTGTCTTAGTGGGCACAATACTATCAAGTGTCAACACATTAGCATCATCAGAAATAGCACTAATTTCTTCTATCTTTAAAGTCGAAGCAGATGGTGCAGTTAACTATTTAGCATGCCCATCAACATTTTGTCATTTACCTTTAGCATTCTCTAATGCATAACAATCTTTCTTTATATGTCCTTTATTATGACAATAATGGCACTTGATATCCCTCTTCTTTGATTTACTTCTACTCTTATTCTATTGAGCATTCATTTCCTTATTCTTGCGCTTGCCACATTGCTAATTCTTTCCTTGGTAAGAATCACAAACATTATATGCATCACTCTGAGCACCAACCATAGAATTTCTACTTATCTCCTTACTCAAAAGTGCTCCACATATGTCATCATAGACCAGTTTACCACGAGGTGCACTATTGCTAGTAACTCTGTAAATGTATCCGATGATTATGGGAAGGTGCATAGTAAAACATTCATCTCATTATCCATTTCCAGCTTTCTCATTAGATACAATTTATTTGATTTGTTTCTTTTTGATATGTACTGTGTAACTTCTTTCAAAGCTCCTCTGCACTTTCAGAGTCCAATACTACAAAGTAAACATTATCTACCAAGCATAGTCGAATTGTAGACCTAGTCATCCCAATCATCATCATCCATGTCAATAGGCTCCTTTGAGATTCCATTTACTAGCTTCCATAGCCTCCTCTGAATCAACACATCTTTAATATAATTCTTCCATAGAGAAAAGTTTGCATCATCATCAAATAGTCTTTGCCTTGCAATTTATAGCTCCTTTTAGGAACAATGGCACTAGAGCCCAATCCACCAGATGTGCTTGATGCCTTAGATGCCATGATGATAAACAACTAACTAGAATAGTAATGGAGATAGAAGAGTCCAAATACCAATAAGGCTCAAGAAAATTATCAAGTCTCAAACTCTAGGAGAATGTCGATAGGTTCTCCCCATAAGAATGGATCAATGATTATAAATGACCAATCAAAGAGATTATGTGAGAATGTATGTGCTCACACCAATAAGTGCATCAAGGAGTAAAGTCAACCACCATATAGTTGAAAATCTAAAACCTTGGAAACTTTTATTAGCATATCCTCTACGAAATGATCATATGATCAATATAGAAAACTCATAAAACTATGAGTACTAACATGTAAACCTGCATAGTGAATCATTGACTCCACTACAAATAATCACTTGATCAAAAGAATCCAACCAGGCTTATCGAGCACCTATGAGCAATCAACATACATCTCCTATGGTGAGGGTGGATAAGTCTTCCACCTACATCACCAAAGAGACCCCAATAATTGTATGTCTCCCAGTTACGAAAACCTCACCACAACCCTCTTTACCAACGTCAAAGGTTTTATGCAAAAAACATAATTGCTATATCAATAACCACATGGATGCACATAAGCAATATCCACAAAAGCATACATAGTGTGTATATGCGCATTATATGTAAAAAAATGGCACTGAAAGGTTGAATTTACAACCTTAACACTAGCAAAAAACACCTCAAAGTATCTACCAACTCTGTTCTTTAGGCCCAAAAAAATGCATAAACTTGCAAGCCTTTATAGGAAACTTATAAGAATCAAAAGCTGAAAATTCAACGATAAGTCTGAATGTACACTACCAAGGAGACACAACTTCAATTGCATCTAGCTCCAAACTTGATCATTGGACCAATCCTTCGACATGTGTAGTCGAAACTATCCTAAAATTGCAAAATTAGCTTCTAAATTTCCCCAATTTTGCACCAAAATAAACTCTCAAAAAATCAATGTAGAGAGCCCTAAAAGATAGTTTAAGGGCTCCAAAATGATGTTAACCTTTAGTAACTTGATCCTAGAATCACCAAGCAACTAGGGGTTATTGGTAGGAAAACCTACTGTTAAACGAAGCTTGAGGGGGACACTAATGGAATGGATGACCTCCCGAGAAGTACTAGTATGTTGTCTTCCTTGATCATTGAAGTCCTTCCTTGTGCACAATCCTTAGATTAATCAAAAGAGTATACAAGACAAGAAACCTTCGAATCTTGGTGGGAAGTTTATATTTCAAAGACTCAAATGGGGTAGTGCTAAGATGCGTGAAATATGATGAGAAGCAAATATTGATCCAACAAGCCCATTAGAATATATGGAAAGAACATTAAGAGATAATTGGAACCACACAATAGTTGAATCGTTTAGGAGTATATTAGAAATTCATGTAGAAAGATGAGCATCACCATGTAACAGATTGTTGTGTCTGCCAAGCCACCAAGCCAATAGAACAATTTTTCTATAAGCTATTCAACGATAGCCACAAGGTAGAGCAAATATATAGTAGGCTTCTTGAATTCTTAGGCCTATCTTGTTGGAGAGTGTCATTGGGAAAAGTGCCTTAGAAGAGAGCAAATATTATGCTATCATAAGAAATCAACTCTTTAAGAGAGGAGCACACACATATTGAGGCAAGGAAGAATGCTCTTCTTCTACTTTTATTACATAAACAGAATGTACAATAAAGACCTAATACAACAATACAAGTACGATATATAAAGAACATTGCATAAAGAAAACCCTAATGTCCACAAATGAGTGAATTGGAAAGAAACAAATGTGTCATCACTCTCGGTAGATAAATTTGGTAAAGCTCACCAAAAGTATCCCTTACATATATCGATGTGACCACTATACATGTCAGAGAGATGAAAAAGTAGTACGTGTCATCCTCGATCATCCAAGTTAAGTTTGACATCTCAGCACTCCCGGTCAAGCTCAATGCCATGTCATGTAATACAATCATCTTCCAAAACTTTTTCAGCTTCTCTACTCCAAGTGCTTTAGTGAAAATATCAAAAACCTACTCATCTGTCCTCACATAACAAGATCAACATCACCTACTAATACCTTTTACTTAATGAATTGACGAGGTACATGCTTTGTTATAGCATCAAAAACAT
This sequence comes from Ceratopteris richardii, assembly GCA_020310875.1. Lineage (NCBI taxonomy): Eukaryota > Viridiplantae > Streptophyta > Polypodiopsida > Polypodiales > Pteridaceae > Ceratopteris > Ceratopteris richardii. The sequence goes on along the minus strand of CM035429.1, from coordinate 128,121,208 downwards.
GATTTGAGTCCATCTCAAAGCATCTAAATGTGGTTTTCTAGGAACCGGCATAAATTATCTTTCATGTCTTACAGTGTAGCTTAGATCGGACCTTGTAATTGTGAGATGTATGAAACATCCCACAATTTTCATGTACATAGTAGCATTTTCCAGTGCTTTACCTGATGTAGTATCCAACTTCAAATTATGATCTAGTGGCATAGAAAATGGCTTACAAGCAACCATACCATACTTTTGCAGCATACTCAAGGCATATTGCCTTTGGGAAAGCCATATACATGTCTTTGTATGTATAAAATCAAAGCCCAAAAACAGTGCAGCACAACAAGATCTTTCATGTCAAATTCTTGCATACAGAGTTGCTTTACCTCTTTAATGCTCTCTTCATTATCACCATCTATAAGCAAGTCATCAATATAAATAGCCATAATCATGATGCCATCGTCATGCTTCTTTGTGTATAATGAGTGATCTTTATCACACATAGAAAATCCAATGGAGGTTAAATAATATGCCATCTTTGCATGCCAAGTACAAGGGGGTTATTTAAGTCCATATAAAGCCTTATTCAATCTCAAAACATATTCTGGGTGCTTTGAATCCTCATATCCTTGTGGTTTGTCCACGTTTACTTCTTCCTACAAGTCACCATGTAAGAAATCATTCTTCACATCCATCTGAAGCAAAATCCATGCTTTTGTTGTAGCCAGTGCAATAAGTCCTCTAACAATAGCCATTTTAGCTATAGGGCTAAAAATTTCCTCATAATGAGTGCCATATGTATGTGCATATCCTTTTGCTACCAATCACTTTTTATACATGCTTATACTTCCATCAGCATTATGCTTTACCTTGTAAACCCACTTGCAACGTATGTGTTCTTTTCCTTGTGGCAATGGAATCAACTTCCATGTTTCATTTCCATAAAGTGCAGCCATCTCCTCATCCATAGCTTTCTCTCGATGTACACTTCCAATTGCATCTTCAAAACAACAAGGTTCAGCATCTTGTATTACCTTGGTCATGTAGGCACAATGACGAGCCACATAGCCATCATATGTTCCTTGTTGCACTAAATTTTGCATCCTTCCATATCTTCTTGGTGTTAGGTCACTTCTTCTTTTTGTATCATGTGCATATGCCTTTCTTACTTCTAGAGTCTTCACAGAGAGCAATCCAAGTTCCTCATCAAGGCTATTCTCTGAACCACTTGAATCCCCATAAATGTCTTTAAAACTTGTAGATGGTTTACTATCAACAAAAATCTTTTCTTAAAATTTCTTGGACGTGCTCGATGGATTTGCTAGACTGAAATTTCCACACAATCTTCCACTCCACAGGTTTGTGTTGGAACTATTTTTGGGTGATATATCATGTCCACTAAGAACTTGAAATTTTGCACTTGCATTTTCAGCATTTCTTTTGTCATTTGAGTCAACATTAAGTCCTTCTTTTGAATCAGCATAATAGCTTGCCATTTCATCAAGCAACACCTCTCTGTTTACCTTCACCTGGCATGTGATTGAGTTCTAGCATTTAGATCCCTTTTGCTCAAGGGAGTACCCAATTTTTCTGCATTTGGATCAAGCTTCATCCTCAACTCATCTAGAACATGTACATTTGGAATACAACTGAATACTTTTATATGTGCTAAGTTTGCCATTTTATCTATAAACTTCTCTTTGGGTGTAACTCAATGTACAACAACAGATGGAGTTCTATTCATGATGTATAGAGATATGTGCATAGCTTCTACGTGATAACATTGAGACATATTTTTCTCATCCATCAGGTTCTTGCTAATTTTGGAGTATGTCTAACACCATTCTGTTGTGGTGTGTACCTATAAGAAAATTGTCTTTGAATTCAATGAAATTTTAGAAAACTGTTGAACTCATTTGATATGTATTCACCTTCTCCATCAAATCTTCATGTCTAAAGTACTTTCCTATCTACTTTTCCACCATAGCCTTGAAATTCTGAAAAGGAGTAAACACCTCACTCTTCTCCTTCATGAAGTATACCCATACTTTTGTGTATGGTCATCAATGAAAGTGACATAAAACATGCAACCTCCCATAGATGTGGTCTTTGGACATCTGTGTGTGTTATTTCTAGCACATTCTCACTAATATGCTTGTCATGCCAAAATAATTCCCTTGACTGTTTACCAAATCCACATGCTTCACATGTGTTTTGCATCTTTGCAACCTTGAAATTTGGCAATCCATCAACAAGCTCCTTTGACTGCATCATTGGAACATCAACAAGAAAAAATTGATGCAAAACAGCTAACTTGCACCTTGATTGCCTCACAAAAACCTTCTAAAAATGGATGGAAGTTATGATTTCAAACATTGGGAGTAGCCAACACAAGTACAATTGGAAAGCGTCCTCTTAAGGGAGTGTCATAAATATGATTGGCTTGCTAAAATGCATAAAATCCCTAATTTATGTCAACCAATGAAAGAGCAATCACCTTAAGGTTGATTGTATGTCATCCCGCTTTCTCAAGGATGTGTACACAATGACCCCCAGACTATAAAAGTAAGTTTTCACTGAAATTACTAAACCAAATGACTTGCAAATTTGTAGACATAAACTAGACAATTATACCTTTCCAATGAATGCTTAAATACTTGATTTGCAACTCTTTAGAGAGAGCAGAAATCTCTACAAGTTGATTGAGTTTGAGGAAGGAGGAGCAGAGAATTGAAGTGGCATCAAGCAATGATCAAAGAGTATATGTATTGCTTCAAATCAACACTCTAGTTTTTGCACAAATCTTTTGGAGTCCTTGCATAGACTCTTGAGGATGTGACCATGCATTTTCTTCATGAATTTGAATTCAAAATTAGGCAAGTTTGGTAGTTTAGATTGATTGGAATCTTTTCCTACAATCTAGGAAAAGAGAAAGTTGAAGTCATATCTACTTCTTGATTGATTGATTGATTGAGAATCGATCTCAACCGCTTCTAACTCGCGGCTTTTAGGTCTTTTACTCTTTCCTTATACAAAGGTAAATAGCTTGAACCTTAGAAGAAATGATCATAAGTGGTCAACCAATTAATACAAAGAAATAATGTGCACATAAGTGCTATTCTTCAAGGTACATATATGGCACCATCCAAATGATGGATTTGATGTAGAGCATATCCACCTCAAGCATAATGCAAGCTTGATGTTCCAATAGTTCCCCCTTAAGCTAAAGTATGCTTGAGGCTTCACTCTCTGATAGGTTGAATACTTGCCATAGCTTTGAATCTACAAAGCTTTATCCTATCAAGTGCCTTTGTAATCATGCCTACTATTTGCTTCTCGGTAGGAAAAAATGAAATGTCGATTTCCTTTGCCATAATCTTCTCTCTTACAAAGTGGTAATGGGCTTCTATGTGTTTTGTCCTTGCATGAAAAATTGGATTTGCAGCTAGATGCATGGAACTAATATTATCTCCAAGAAAGTGAAGTTTGCAACTTACAAGTCCCAAATCTGAGTACAAATCCTTGAGCCATATTTCTTCTTGAGTTGCAATAGTTAGACCTATATATTCTGCTTAGGTTGAAGATAAAGAAACTGTGGCAAATGTGAGTAGCTTCAGTTACTTGCAATGACTAGAAGGGGCATAATTTCCAACTGAATTGGGGATATCAATTATTGAAATACTATCCTTGAAATGATGCAGACTTAGAGTAAGGCTCCCATGCATATAATATACAACCCATTAATGGGCTAGTTGCCCATTGCCGTAGTTGGAAATGATTTGCCATAAAAGTGAAAAGTGATCCTCACTGTTGCAACTGGCTTAACTACCTTTATCTCTCACCATCTCAAGGGCTACTTGTAGTCACTTATGCGATTATCACCACCACACACTGGCTCCTATGATTATCTAAAATGTTAGATATTGCTACTCAGATGTGCACAGAAATATTTGATATGATGTTGACTATCTTCAAGGTCTTCAAAAAAATTAAGGCATCCCATATCAATGCTCTTGGCTTTAAAAAAGGTAACCTCTATGTAGTCTATGACATGAGCTTTACACCATCAATACAAATATACTATCCCTAGCATTGTCGCATCAACTACCTCCAAGCTTCTTACAAATAAACATTTCAAGATATGTTCACCATTGGTTTCTGGGAGTATCACTACGCGATTTTCAACTCGAGACCTACAAACGTGGGTGCTTTAACCGTTCAGCCATGGATGCCTACAAAACATTACAATACTCAAACACTATCAAAATTGACACACACAATTCAATCACAACTATTATAAGATCTAGTACAATGCTTGCACATAGCAAAGAACTCTTTGGCCATAAACATTTTACAAAACTACATTGATCACTCACAACAACAAATGTTTGTTAGGAACGACAAATGCGAGAGGGAGGGGAGTGTTTGCAATCAAGGCAAAGTTGGAAGAACATCAAGTAGAGGACAAAGTAGTCATAGGAAAAGAGGGAGCACATAAGAAAAGTCCTAGATTTTAAATTTGACATAAACATTCAATTCTTTGCAAAAACAATGATTTGTATCACGAATTCATTGTGAAAAAACCCATTTTTGTAAATAGATGCTCCATTTTGTACAAACTAAGGATTTCTCAAGCTTGAGGAGCTCAGGTAGAATCCATGTTTCAAATTTCATATTTTTGGACCTCGTTTGAGCCTTTAAATGAGTATTAGGATCTAATTTTTAACTATGTCAGAAATTAGGTTTGAGACCGGACAAAACTCATCTAAAAACTATAGAAAGAAATAGATAGCTCATTTGTGAGGTTGGATTCTTGGTTAGGATTTTGAAGAAGAGATTTTGTATGGGACATTGTACTCTTGTGGAGTAATAAACATCTCCTTTCATCCCTTTTACTTTTTGTTGTGTGTGTGCATCTTGCGTGCTTCTGAACTCACATCTACATACTTAACCCACTCAAAATCTTCATATCACCATCACATCTCCATGGATTGGCAATTATAAGGTGGATCTTCATTTACATTGATACTCATCATTGCTCTATGAGTGACATTCTCTCTCTCTCTCTCATTCTTTCATTTTTGAGATTTCTTCCTCCTTATTGATTTAGAGGGTTCTACTAAATCTTCCACTATTAAAAGAAATTATTTTTAGTACAAGGATCCTAGATCCATTGTTATGAATCTCACTTGAATTTTTTTCATTCTCCTTTCTCTTAGATTGGGCTTTCATGAATTCTTTCGTCGGACTACACACTCCATGTCACTTCTAGAGGGGTCAATGATCTCTATAACATTGATTTGTGTGGTTGGCGATCTTTTAGAGGGATAATTTGGGATATCTTTGAAGAGATGCACTTTATCACAATCTGTGCAATACTGATGTTGGGTAAGGCATTGGACATTCCCTTATGAAGTGGTCTCCTCCACATTGGTAGCATGGTCCTCTAGGAGTGGGTGGTCTCAAGATACTATAAAGGGGTAGAAGCCTTAGGGGCACCATACATTACATTGGCATACTTAGATCCATAGAATCATAGTAATTCATAAGAATCATTCCTTGATTCCACTCTTCATATCCTCTTAATTGGTATGTAGCCTGATTCCTTGAAGTGTTCAACCCCAAATCAGAATATAGGGTTCTAATCCACATAGCTTCTTGTGTAGCATTTGCAATTCCTCTGTATTCAACTTCTGTTGATGAAAGAGCGGTTGTGGGTTGCTTCTTAGAAGACCATGAAATCAACTTTGTACCTGTAAAAGGAAGATATCTAGATGTGATTCTCCTATCATCTTTAGAGCCTGCCCAATTTGCATTAGAAAAGAGTTTAACATCTATATCAGATCTATATGGATAGTATAACCCTTCATTGATTGTGTCCTTCAAATACTTTAGAATTCTCTTGGTTGCTTCCATGTGAGGCTTCCTTGGAGTGTGCATGAACCGACTCAAGACACTTGCGCCATAAGAAATATCCACTAGTTAGAGAAGCATAATTCAAACTTCCAACTAGACTTTGATAGCTAGTTATGTCTTCAATCAACTCATCTTCATGAGCATTTAACTTCACATTTATCTCCATGGAAGTACTTGCAACCTTTGTATTCTCCATTTGGAATTCGGAGACCATATCCTCAATGTATTTCCTTTGTGTAAGGAAAACACCTTTCTCTCTATATACCACTTCCAAACCTAGGAATTATGTGAACAAACCAAGATCATTGATCTTGAACTCCTCCTTCATTTGATCTTTAATCTTCTTGATTCTATTTGCATCATTTCCTATAATGGTTATGTAATCAACATATACACATATGTATATGACCTCTGAATGATTCGTCTTAATGAAGAGGGAAGGATGTGCCTTGGTTACATTAAAGCCTTTGACCTGCAAATAAGTAACAAGTCTATGATTCCAAGCTCTAGGAGCTTGCTTCAAGCCATACAAGGCTTTCCTCAACCTACACACATATTCAAGGTATGATCGATCTTCAAAACCAAGAGGTTGAGCCATATATACCACCTCTCATATCCAACCATTTAAGAAATCATTTTTAACATCCATTTGATATATCTTCCAATTCTTGGAAGATGCAACACTCATGAGTACCCTAATAGTATTTCTGCAATAGGTGAAAATGTTTCTTCATAATCACTGCATTGGGTTTGTGCAAGCCCTTTGGCTACAAGCCTTGCTTTGTACCTATAAATTGAACCACTAGAATTCTTCTTTACCTTGTAAATCCATCTTGAACCAATGACCTTCATAGATGGAGTCTTGGGTACCAACTCCCAAGTTTGATTTTCTTGTAAAGCTTCTATTTCTTCTTCCATGGGACTTCTCCATTTTGGCTTCTTCATAAGTGGAAGGTTCTTTAGAATTTGTGTCTTGTGCTATGTATATTGAATGTTTAATGACCAATAAGTATCATAACCATACCTTTTTGGCTTTTTCTTTTCTCTAGTAGACCTTGTTATAGTTTGTTGGGAGGATTTTGCCATATCTCTCGTCTCCTGCACTTTAGCTTTGCCTTTAGAGTTCCAAGAATTGATTTCCCTTCTTGGAGTCTTCTGGTCATCATCACAATCACTTGATGCTTCAAGTGTAAGCTCATACCTCTTTGATAATGTTGCAAAGTCTTACTCTAGATCATAGGAAGTTTGATTTTCCTGCAATCATCTTCAAACCAAGATTTGTTTTCATCAAACACAACATCTCTTCTTTTATTGCTTGGACTGTATAGCCTATATACTTTCTGATTAAGTTCATAGCCAATGAAGATGCATTTCTCTACCTTTGGATCTAATGTTCCTCTTATTTATGAAGGTATGTATGCTATGCACCCAAAGATCTTGCAATGATCAACGCTAGGTCTTTTTCCATTCCATGCTTCATATGGTGTCATCCCATCCAATTTTTTTGATGGTAGTTTATTGATCAAGTATGTGGCTATAGATACAACCCCTGCCCACAAGCAATTGGGTAGCTTTTTTTCATTTAGCATTGACCTTGGAGCCTCCACAATTATTCTGTTTCTTCTCTCTACCACTCCATTTTGCTCTGGTGTATACCTAGTAGTAATCTCTCGTTTAATTCATCTCTCTTGGAGATAGGAATCGAAATCATGGGAGAAATATTCTCCCCATCCATCTGACCTTAGTCTCTTCAAAGTTTTACCTGTTTGATTTTCTACAAGAACTAGATATTTCTTGAAACCTAAGAATCCTTCATCTTTATGCTTCATAAAGGATAATATTTTCCATCTGCTATAATCATCAATGAATGACATATAATACCTGGATCCAGAGATTGAAGGCTCTTTGCTTGGTCCCCATACATGAAAGACCTTGGAGAAGCTTGGAGAGGCTTGGAAAGTTGAGTTGTCAAGTGGTCAAGCTGGTCCAACAAACTAGCATAGGACCAACCCTAGCTCTTGACATGTAAAGTATCTTCTAAGCTTGTGGTTAGTGCAATAAAACCCAATAGGTACTTTGGAACATCAACAAGAAAAAATTGATGCAAAACAGATAACTTGCACCTTGATTGCCTCACAAAAACCTTCTAAAAATGGATGGAAGTTATGATTTCAAACATTGGGAGTAGCCAACACAAGTACAATTGGAAAGCGTCCTCTTAAGGGAGTTTCATAAATATGACTGGCTTTCTAAAATGCATAAAATCTCTAATTTATGTCAACCAATGAAAGAGCAATCACCTTAAGACTGATTGGATGTCATCCCGCTTTCTCAAGGATGTGTAAACAATGACCCCCAGAATATAAAACTAAGATTTCACTGAAATTACTAAACCAAATGACTTGCAAATTTGTAGACATAGACTAGACAATTATACCTTTCCAATGAATGCTTAAATACTTGATTTGCAACTCTTCACAGAGAGCAAAAATCTCTACAAGTTGATTGAGTTTGAGGAAGGAGCAGAGAATTGAAGTGGCATCAAGCAATGATCAAAGAGTATATGTATTGCTTCAAATCAACACTCTAGTTTTTGTACAAATCTTTTGGAGTCCTTGCATAGACTCTTGAGGACATGACCATGAATTTTCTTCATGAATTTGAATTCGAAATTAGGCTTGGAATCTTTTCCTACAATCTAGGAAAAGAGAAAGTTGAATTCATATCTACTTCTTGATTGATTGATTGAGAATCGATCTCAACCACTTCTAACTCGTGACTTTTAGGCCTTTTACTCTTTCCTTATACAAAGGTAAATAGCTTGAACCTTACAAGAAATGATCGTAAGTGATCAACCAATTAATACAAAGAAATAATGTGCACATAAGTGCTATTCTTAAAGGTACATATATGGCACCATCCAAATGATGGATTTGATGTAGAGCATATCCACCTCAAGCATAATGCAAGCTTGATGTTCCAATAGTTCCCCCTTAAGCTAAAGGATGCTTGAGGCTTCATTCTCTGATAGGTTGAATACTTGCCATAGCTTTGAATCTACAAAGCTTTATCCTGTCAAGTGCCTTTGTAATCATGCCTACTATTTGCTTCTCAGTAGGAAAAAATGAAATGTCGATTTCCTTTGCCATAAGCTTCTCTCTTACAAAGTGGTAATGGGCTTCTATGTGTTTTGTCCTTGCATGAAAAATTGGATTTGAAGCTAGATGCATGGAACTTATATTATCTCCAAGAAAGTGAAGTTTGCAACTTACAAGTCCCAAATCTGAGTACAAATCCTTGAGCCATATTGCTTCTTGAGTTGCAATAGTTAGACCTATATATTCTGTTTCAGTTGAAGATAAAGAAACTGTGGCAAATGTGAGTAGCTTCAGTTACTTGCAATGACTAGAAGGGGCATAATTTCCAACCGAATTCGGGATATCAATTATTGAAATACTATCATGAAATGATGCAGACTTAGAGTAAGGCTCCCATGTATATAATATACAACCCATTAATGGGCTAGTTGCCCATTGCCGTAGTTGGAAATGATTTGCTATAAAAGTAAAAAATGATCCTCACTGTTGAAACTGGCTTAGCTGCCTTTATCTCTCACCATCTCAAGGGATACTTGTAGTCACTTATGCAATCATCACCATCAGACACTGGATCCTATGATTATCTAAAGTGTTAGATATTGCTCCTCAGATGTGCGCAGAAATATTTGATATGATGCTGACTATCTTCAAGGTCTTCAAAAAAATTAAGGCATCCCATATCAATGCTCTTGGATTTAAAAAAGGTAACCTCTATGTAGTCTATGACATGAGCACTACACCATCAGTACAAATATACTATCCCTAGCATGGTCACATCAACTACCTCCAAGCTTCTTACAAATAAAAATTTCAAGATATGTTCACCATTGGTTTCTGGGAGTATCACTACGAGATTTTCAACTCGAGACCTACAAATGTATTACATTTATTTGCCTACAAAACATTAAATACTCAAACACTATCAAAATTGACACACACAATTCAATCACAACTATTAAAAAAAGATCTAGTACAATGCTTGCACATAGCAAATAACTCTTTGGCCATAAACATTTTACATAACTACATTGATCACTCACAACAACAAATGCATGTTAGGAACGACAAATGCGAGAGGGAGGGGAGTGTTTGCAATCAAGGCGAAGTTGGAAGAACATCAAGTAGAGGACAAAACAGTCATAGGAGAAGAGGGAGCACATAAGAAAAGTCCTAGATTTTAAATTTGACATAAATATTCAATTCTTTGCAAAAACAATGATTTGTATCATGAATTCATTGTCAAAAAATCCCATTTTTGTAAATAGATGCTCCATTTTGTACAAACTAAGGATTGCTCAAGCTTGAGGAGCTCAAGTAGAATCCACGTTTCAAATTTCATATTTTTGGACGTCGTTTAAGCCTTTAAATGAGTATTAGGATCTAATTTTCAACTATGTTAGAAATAAGGTTTGAGACCGGACAAACTCATCTAAAAACTATAAAAGGAAATAGATAGCTCATTTGTGAGGTTGGATTCTTGGTTAGGATTTTGAAGATGAGATTTTGTATGGGACATTGTACTCTTGTGGAGTAATAAACATCTCCTTTCATCCCTTCTACTTTTTGTTGTGTGTGTGTGTGCATCTTGCCTGCTTCTGAACTCACATCTACATACTTAACCCACTCAAAATCTTCATATCACCATCACATCTCCATGGATTGGCAATTATAAGGTGGATCTTCATTTACGTTGATACTCATCATTGCTCTATGAGTGACATTCTCTCTCTCATTCTTTCATTTTTGAGATTTCTTCCTCCTTATTGATTTAGAGGGTTCTACTGAATCTTCCACTATTAAAAGAAATTATTTTTAGTACAAGGATCCTAGATCCATTGTTATGAATCTCACTTGAATTTTTTTCATTCTCCTTTCTCTTAGATTGGGCTTTCATGAATTCTTTCATTGGACTACACACTCCATGTCACTTCTAGAGGGGTCAACGATCTCTATAACATTGATTTGTGTGGTTGTTGATCTTTTAGAGGGATAATTTGGGATATCTTTGAAGAGATGCACTTTATCACAATCTGTGCAATACCCCTCCCAAGGCTTTACTGATGTTGGGTAAGGCATTGGACATTCCCTTATGAAGTGGTCTCCTCCACATTGGTAGCATGGTCCTCTAGGAGTTGGTGGTCTCATTAGTTAATCATAAAGGGGTAGAAGCCTTAGGGGCACCATAAATTACATTGGCATACTTAGATCCATAAGAATCATAGTAATTTTTATACTCATAGTATGGATAGTCATAAGAGACTTCAATGTCAACTAGAGTGTTCTCATAATAGTAATATTCAACATACTATAGGTCATAAGATTGACTAGTTGAATGGTTACTAATGTGTAGTGACATGGAAAACTTACGTTTTGGGGTTTTCCTCATCTCACTTGCTAGGTGTTGACGATATCAAGTCCACGACACCAAGATTTCATGATACTAACTAGATGGCATGATACCTAAGAAGCGTTGGCAATACCCATGTGTCGACAAAACTTAGGTGTTGGAGATGCCTCCAAGGTCTTGATGATACCTAGTACGTATTGATGACACCTAATGAGTTTTGTGACACCACTAGGGTGTCGACAAAACCAGCTAAATTGTGGGTGATACTTAAGCAATCAAGCATTGGAGACACTTGAATCAACCTAATTGGCATGATACTTGGACGTTTCAGAATGCAAAATCAAAATTTGATGCAATATTTGCGATCCCATCTTCTAAGGATTCCTTAGGCAAAATAAGTTCTTGCACTACTATTTGTAAGATCGGTACTAAAAACTCCATAGGAATCATGGCTTCTTACCATATATCTCCTGATCTACTTGGATACAAAAAATAACCCTTGTACGTACAAAGAGGACAGTCAAGTTACTTGATAGATGTCATTTCTCCTCAACTGGTGTTTTTAACCCTAAAATTAGCTTAATAAGTCTCTAAATAATCCCTCGGTGGTCCTCTGTCTCGAACTTAAGCTCAAATAATACACCATATGGCTCTAGAAGAGACATGACATGATATGTTTTTTTCTCCCTCTCTCTCTCTAGGCTCTATACATACAAATGAGGGCTAAGTGTGATGCTTGGTGTTAGACTCAAGAAACGACAGCACCTGATGTTGAATCACACCGTAAGAGGGAGGATTAGGAACTAATCCTCAACCATGGCTTTTGGCGCAAGTGGTTAGCCCATCGCACTCCTAGCGGATAGGTCATGAGTTCAAATACCACAATTGGTATTAGAGCCTAGGAAGTAGGCTTGGGAAAAGTGGATGGAAGGTGCACACATCAATGAACCCAACAAAGACTAGAGTGTCTCCCAATCTATATGTCCGATTTAGATGTGTAAGATACAATGAGATCTCAAAACAAATTTTACAACAGCACTAGATTGATGGTCCAAGATACCTAGAATGGGTGAGAACCAAGTTCAAGATGCTAAGGTTGAGAACAAGGGCTCAAGAGACCAAGGTTGTGAATAAGGCGAGTCCATAGGCAAGTGACCAAGAAGTAGAAAGGCAAGGTTCAAGACACTAAGGTTGAGAGCAAGGGTTCAAGAGACCAAGGTTGGGAACAATAAGGTTCAAGAGAGCGTGCATGGATGATGACATCAATTCAAGTGGAGATCAAGGATTGATAATTGAGGAGAATGATCTATAGAAGGGGAAGAGAGTGTCAGACTCAAGAAAAGATAGGCACAAGATGATTGAACCACACCCTAAGAGGGAGGATTAGGAAATAATCCTCAACCATGGCTTTTAAGGCAAGTGGTTAGCCCTTAGTACTCCTAGTTAGTAGTCCATGAGTTCAAATCCCACACTTGTGGCTTATGTGCCTTGGGTAATCCAAAAACATTTTTTTTGGCGGCTTAAAAAAACCCTAGCCTTTCTTAGCCTAGTCACGATGCTAAATCTAACTTCTAGAAACCCTTAGCTAATCTAAATCTATCACGTTTCTCCACACACCCATTGGTAGTGAGGTATGATGAAAGTGCAAAGAAATGGTCTTTTGTTCAATCCAATCTCTCTTGCATGCATATTTATTCCACATAAATATGTGAGCTATAACCATCATAAATGCACATTAACATAGGCCCTCATCCTCAAAAATGATGCCGAAATCATTTAATACCCATTGACAAGTGGTATTAGGTAGCTATCACATGCCCTATGAGCACTCTCGAGTGGTGGGTTGACTTAACACATGAAAATGGTAAATCGAGAGTTGACCCAACCAAGTGCATATAAGCATGTGCACATACATGATGCTTAATGCATCCAATGGAAAAATGACAATGCACCATGACACCTATAATAGTAGTAGATACAAAAACCCAATTTTCTCTCAGCTTAAAGTGTACAAATATGGTCAATATTCAATTCTTTTAGAAGATCTTGAAGAGGTGTATATATTGGAAGATGCCTGGAAATATTCCAAGTTCTCTACACAAAGTTATAAAAAAAAACCAGGTGTCAAGAATCACCTACCTACACTCCGTGACTCCCCACACTTGACACAAGCAAGAAAACAATGGAAAAAGGTGGGGAAGGGGTAGAGAACACTTCTTAGTACATATTCAAATACCATAGAAATTCACACAAGTTCAAGAAGGAGTTAAAATGCCAAGAAAAGAAGTGATATGTCCGCTCTTTCTCAAGTTACTTCTTCTTTTCAAAATGACAAGAGTCTTTATAAATGGACTCAAAGTGACCTATTTACATGTGCCCACACTCATTTGCATTCACACTTTGGACAAACATTAAAAAATAACTAGAATCTTAGGAGTTACTTGACTATGATGCATGATTGGGAGTGTGACACTATAGGAATCCTTTTAGTGCACATGTACAAAGCTTGAAAGTGTATCATTACATATCAAGAAGGATTTGCAATGAAGAATTTGGAGGCTCCTTTTTTCTCTTCCCCACTACTTCAATGTCTGTATGTCCTCAATTGCAATCATGCCCAAACTCCAACAGTTGAGAAAAAGTTTTTTCTTCCTGATGTGCATGACTAACACATCTCTACTCACTATCTCGCATTGCTTTGAAAATTAGTGAGAACATTGTCAATGGTATATGCTTCAAAGAAACTTTCTTAGAAAAAATTTCTATAACTGTAAAATTGATTTAAGCTCATTTTATCCTATAAACACACTACTATAGTGATTGTGCAATGAATTCCATTCTTTTGTGCACACACACACACACACACACACACATATATATATATATATATATATATATATCAAGGAACAATCATTTACATAGGTGCAATAGCTTTCAAACCATATGCTAATTTAAAAGGTGTACAACTAGCGGTAACTTAATAGGTGGTGCAGTATGCCCATAAGACAACATGGAGCAAATGATCCCATTACTCTTGACAATCGCAAATTAACTTCTTAAGGAAAACAAGGTTTTCTTAGTGCTTTTGGCAAGAGCATTAGCATGAGGGTAATATAAAGTACTGAACTTATGTATAATTCGAAATGAATCAGTGAGGGCTATGATTAATTCATTAGAAAAATGGATAACACAATCCAAAACAATTTCTAGGTGAAGAGCAAAGCAGAGAAAAACATCACGAGTTAAACAATGCACCACCACCAAAACCATTATAGATTTCACTACCCAAGCTTTTGAGCAATGCGTAGCATAATCACTACATGTCAAAATGTAGCAATTATTAGTGGTTACAACCAGAGGCGTAATGGGTGCAAAAAAATCAAGTCCCCACTTTTGAAAAGGCTCCATGGACAAGATAGGTTGTAACAAAAAATGGGAACATGGGAGGGGTTGGCCGGTGCACTAGAAAGGGTCAGAAACACAAACATATCGAAGAGTATCGTGCTGCATGGTATGCCACCACAAACCACTCTGCAACTTCTTATAGGCTAACTCTGTTGAAAAATGACCACCAAAAGTATTGGAATGAGAAAGAGCTAAAATTGAAGGAAGTTCATGGGTTGGCACACGCCAGAGCCAAGCTTGAGATGGGTCAGAGTAATAAAGATCACCAATAATAAGGCAAAATTGGTAGATATACAGGGAAAGTTTCTAACCAACAATGGTAGGAAGATTATCACGAGGACAACTTGTAGTTAAAGAAGTAAGTAACATATCACAATAAAAGGTGGAGAAATCCCATATGAAAGCAAAGGGCTAATGTTGAAGCAATAACACCCAATGAGATAATCGACCCCCTAAATTCTGCTGGCATACTAAGTAAGGGTTGAGTAATCTAGGTGGAAAGTAAAATTGTGGCGTAATAGATATTGTTGAAATTTCTTAATCGAATAAATCAATCCTAAACATTCACGCTCAATAATTGAACAATTTCGCTCGGTAGGGGCCATTTGATGACTAGCATAGCAGGCCGACTGATACCATTTATCCATCATTTGCATAAGAACATTGCCGATGGAAATATCATGGGCATTCACATATACATGAAAAGGGAGATCCCATTTCGATGCCCAGAGGATAGGGGCTTGCATGAAGAGTTGCTTCAAGCATAGAAGAATTATTTGATATTCAGCTATCCATTGGAAATCACAAGACACTATCATTAATCAGGTAAGTGAAATAGTAAGGTGTGCTAGCCATTGGAGATGGAGAATAGGAATTTGACCCAGAAAATGAAGGACATCCTTTGGTGATTTCGGTGGTAGAGCTTCCAAAGATGCCATAATCTTGTTAGGATCAACTTGAATGCCCATTCGAGAGATAATATGACCAAGCAGCTTACCGGATGACACCACAAAAAAGGGCTTAGTAGGATTGAGACACAAACAATATTCTCGACATTTGAAGAAACAAAGTCTAAGATGGTGCAAGTGATCAAATTTTTCACCCGAGATAGAAATCATCAAGAAAAAACATGCATAAGACTAGTAAGATAAGGGAAGAAGATATCGTGCATATACCATTGGAAAGTAGTGGGAGCATTCTGCAATCCAACCTCATTACTATGCATGCATAGGCACCCCAGTCCGTAATGAAGGTGGTCTTTGGGATATCTTGCCCAACCATATGCACTTGATTGTACCCACTATAGCCATCGAGAAAAGAATAGGTCTTGTGATTGGTTGCATCATCCAACATACTATCCAAAAAGGGCAAAGGAAAAGGGTCTAGAATAGTAGCAACATTCAACTAATGATAGTCTACAAAAATTCACAATTTCTTATTCTTCTTAGGGACTATCATGATCAGCAAGATCCATTTGACATGTTGAATGGTCACAATGAAACTAATACATGCGTACTGTGTACTTACGATGATTATATTTAAAGATAAGAACATGGGACGACCAATCTTGTAAAACCTTAGCTTGCTTTAAACATGGTCTATAAAAAGAAGCTTATAGTCGAGGCTAGATTTAGATAAATTAAGGACAACAAAAGTCATATGAAAAACTACACCCTAAAGGGTAATGGGAATATTCTGAACTAGTCCAACTAGATGAACTCAAGATTGATCAATCATTCTTACAGAAACATTGTATGGTTCAATGTAAGTCCACCCTAACTTCTTGCATAATGCAGTAGTTGCTATGTTTACTCTCGAACTACCATCAATCAATACCTTGGAAATTCGTTGATTCTTAAATAAAACAATAGTGAGGGGAACCACATGATCAACAATCGAATTAGGCTTAATAGTTGTAGTCAAAAGTGCCATAACATCTATAGACTCCACATTTTGTTGGAACTATTGTCGAATACTGGGGACTAAGGTAAGTATCTGACCTAGTGGTAGAGTAATGGGTGCTTTAGTGAGAATGTCCCATGCACTAATGTCTGCGGACTCCTCTGGTGCTGATTCCATACTAGACACTGTAGAAGGTCTCACATTCGGTTGTGTATTGGGAACTCTCTCAATGGACAAAAGTACATCAAACAAGAAACACTTCATTAATATCAAGTTCAATTCGAGACTTAGTAATTTGATGAATGAGTTCAAATATGGTTATGCAAACCTAAAAATGGAGGAATGTATAAGTTGATCAAAGAAGAATGCAAATTAGAGAGAACAATTGAAGATCCAAGCTTTACACCTAAATATTTTGATGACCAAGATTTCGAACCATATGATCGCAATCATATTTTTTCAACATTAGAACTAGCTACAAGTGAACAAACTTTAGTAAAGATATGTGATTTGAAAGGCTATGACTTGGTGCCTTTTAACATGATCAAAACATTACAATCTTCCCTAGGAAAGAAAAGAGAATAACATCAGCTAGAAAAATCAAGAATGTAAATCACCAAAAGAAGAAAAGAATGATGAAAAGGAGCATAATCAAATAGATGTACTAACTCATCTCTAGAGGTATGAAGTTGAGGAAAGAAAAGTGGTTTTTCAAAAACCTCAAAGAGAACCAAAATCAGATGAATCTTATGACAATAAAGAACAAGCCAAACAAGCCCAAATTAGTATGGAAGAAGGTGAAGAAAGAAGAGTAATCATGGAAAGTGATATTCAGGAAGATGAACAAGAAGCTTTAGTGGCATTAATAAGTGGATATAGAGAAGTATTTTCTTGGAATTACAAAGATCTCAAAGGACTAGATCCAAGTATATGTGTTCACAGTATTCCCATAGCTCCAAATTCTAAGCCAATAAAACAAAGAAATTACATATAGAATGATGTATATCTTGCTAAAATCAAGGAGGAAATTGATAAATTGTTGTTAGAAGGATCATCTGTGAGATTGAAAAGACAAAATGGATATCATCCATAATAGTAGTTCCAAAGAGAAATGGGAAATTTAGGGTTTTGTATAAACCTAAAGAAACTCAATGTTGCTACTATAAGAGATAACTACCCATTACCAATAAGAGGGTAGTAGGGAAAGAAGTATATGGTTTCCTTTATGGTTTCTTTGGATACAATCAAGCTACTATGGTGCTTGAAGATCAACATAAGATTGCTTTTGCAATAGAATGGGGGATATTTGCATTTAGGGTTATGCCATTTGATTTAACCAATGCACCTACTACATTTCAAATGTTAATGTGTCATGTTTTCAAAGACTTTTTGAGAAAAACAATGGAATTATATGTTGATGATGTGTGCTTTTTCATCAACTAGAACAACTCATTTGGTGGATTTTGGACAAATTTTTCAAAAGTGAAAAAACTATAGAGTCTATCTAAACCATAAAGAGTGCATATTTTTTGTGAGATAAGGATGGATACTAGTCCAAATAATATCAAATAATGGTATTTCCGTTGATGAAGGCAAGACAAGAGTGATAACTGAAATGCCAAGATAGAAAATAGTTAAGGAGCTACAAGCCTATATGCGACATTGTGGGTACTAAAAAAGTTTTGTTCATAACTATGCCATAGCTTCAAAGACTTTATATGCTTTGATTACAAAACTTGAGTGGAGTGAAGAATGTGAAGAAACTTTTAATAAGCTTAAAATTTGGTGAAGTTCAACCCCAATCTTGAAACCTCCAATCAGGGAAATAATTTTTCATGTTCATGTGGATGTTCTAATTTTGCATCAGGATGCATCTTAGCTCAACCAAATTGGACTTTCCCATTGCTTATGCATCTTAGCTCAGCCAAATTGGACTTTCCCATTGCTTATGCAAGTAGGCAACTTAACTAGGCTGAGAAGAATTACACAACCACTAAGAAGAAGAATTAGGCATTGTGTATGATGTTAAGAAATTGAGACACTATCTTCTGGCTAATAAGTTAAAATTCTATGTAGATCATCAAGCCTCATTGTAATTGGTAAATAAGCCATGTAACAGAGGTAGAATAACTAGATGCTTTTTGTGACTAATGGATTTTGATTTTGAAGTGCTCGTGAAACAAGGAAAAACTCACATTAGACCAGACCATCTATCTAGATTGAACAGTGGAGAGACACCAAAGGGAATAGATGATGAACTACCTGATACTTATCTCTTTAAAGTGGAAGTAATTCCTAAATCGGCGAATGGCATAGTTCCAATCTTGAGTTTTGGACTAAAATTTAGGAAACAAGATATCAAGAGAGAGATAAGTCAAAGCAAGAATTACATACTACTCCCTAGACATTTGTACTACCTTCATCAGATTGCAATTTTGCTAAATTGCATATTGGAAGAGGAACAAAGTTTCCTTGGAGAATGCACATCACTCACAAGATATAGTCCATGCATCCAAATCTCAAGCCCTAACATTTTGTGAATGAAATCATAAAACATTTTGAATGCCTTTGATGAAATCGTTTGCCTGCATGTAATGCCCCAAGACTAGATTACTTTTGAACTAATTCTTTATCAAAATCATGTTATATTTCTCCAACCTCAATGCTCAACAGTGTACCATGACTCCATGCACTTGACATGAATCCAAGATGGAGTGAGGAGAGGGATCTCACACAGACTGGTGGTCTCTTAAAAGTGGAGTAAGGTGATGCACAAAAATCTTTCTAATGCATTTAAGAGCATTGGATATTGTTTCTAATGCATTTGAGAGCAAAATCAACACAGAACAAAGAATCATCATCCTTGGGCAAACCTGTGATGAGTGGTACTCAATCAACACTTGTGATGAGTAGTAGTCATGTGGCTTAGTCCCAAAATACCCCAAGTTCGCATGTTCATGCATTTTAATTGTGGTATTTCCTTCTAGATAACTTATGAGAGAAATTGATGGTTTTGAGACAATAAATGGTTAGCAAAGTATGAAGTTAACCGTTTCTCATATGAGCCACCCTTATCTTTTTAACAGATATTTTTGCTTGATAAGAACATTGATAATCCTCAAAAAACTTAAGCAAAAATAGTGATATGCCTATTCATATTTCTCCATTCGAATCACATTTGAAGGTAGGAAGAGCTTCAAGTGTAAGTAAGCAACCTCAAAGGTATAGTTGTGAATCGTTTATGAATACTGATTATGCTTTTATGGCAATTGTTTTCACACTCTTTGTTTCATCATGTTCTTTGTTGTGTTCACTATGATAGGATAAACAGTACAATCTTATTATATCCACAAAGAGATCCATCGTCAGATTCTGTTGATGATACTTCGGTCTACCATCCAAGGGAAAATAATTCATATTCTGTTGATGTACGTAGAAAATAATTCATCATGAATATGAGAAATCAATTTAAATAAAGTAGCATGCATAGGAATGGGAAGACAAACGTTTATAAAAGGTCAAAGAGTAGAACAGAATGACTATTAAAAGTCGCCTCAAGGCTCGGTGTAGCATAGATAATTTCATCACGAGCAATGATGAATATAGTTTATCATCGTGAATGTAAAGTGAAACGTTAACATACTTATCTAACCATCTCCAATTACAGCTAAACAGCGATAAGATATATCTAGACCCAGTTTGTAAATCAGGCAGATTCATAGTCTCTTGAACGCCATACTATATTATTGTGATTTAAGGATGTAAAGTACAGTAATGTAATGCGTAGATACAATTATCATTCAACCGCATGAAAAAGGAAAAATGCATCGGAGTTAGCCATCATTCCTGCAGTTGGATGTTTCCCGTTTTACGCCAATCATATATATATATATATATATATATATATATATATATATATATATATATATATATATATATATATATATATATATATATATATATATATATATAGATATATATATATATATATATATATATATATATATATATATATATATATATATATATTGTTTTGACACATTTGAGTTAGATCACACAAATAGAAGATTTTGATTGATTGAGTGTGTAGGAAGATTTTGATAGAACGTATCGATTACTTAACATATTCCAAAGAGGAGGTGAATGTGCTTAAAGAATATTTTGCAGAGCTACCAGAATTTCCTAATACGGACCCAAATGTCCGGGTTTATACGATTTTCGTCTCTCCATTTGACTTTAGCGATAATAAAGAAGGTTAACACTAACCTTTAACATCAAAACAAAGGTCACTGTGTAAATGCTCTCCATAACGATTTAGGAATGTGCAACAATTGCTGTTTTACCACAGGTCTGTAGAAGATATGGAACATAGAGAAATGTGGAGCGATGACTGAGACAATGGGTGAGGACATATGTAAAGCGCGATAAAAGAAACTTTTACAGGTTTATTACATTTGTATACAGGTCGCGGTTTCCCCATAAATTTTGTGCATTCTCTTTTAGTAACCTATGACAATAAGCTTTGAACAAGCACAATCAAGAAGGATTACACTGAGAGACAGAAGTCCTCCTATCGCTACATATCATTCAACAACTAATAGAATCCCGAAAACCAGTAGGCTGTAAAAAAGAATGACAGAGTGATTCACAATTGAGTGTGTACTTATGGCACAGACAGTAAAACATAGAGAAAACATGACAATGGAGAGAGAGAGAGAGAGAGAGAGAGAGAGAGAGAGAGAGAGAGAGAGAGAGAGAGAGAGAGAGAGAGAGAGAGAGAGAGAGAGAGAGACTCGCCGGAACTAGAATAGAGCTTCGATCCTCTTTATGAGCTCAGACAGAAGTGTGATAGGTTGAACTTCAGTTTGGTATTTCAAGTTGTTAATATATACATCAACTTGAAACTAAAACATACCCCATACAGGTGTAGAGCAATGATCGATATAGCTTATCATCGTGAATGTAAAGTGAAATCGTTAACATACTTATCTAACCATCTCTAACTACAACTAACAGCGATAAGATATATCTAGATCCTTCTTATTACGGTTCATAATGCGTAGATACAATTATCATTGAACCGTAATAAGAAGGGAAAATACACCGGAGTTGGACGTCATTCTGCAGTTGGATGTTTCCCCTTTTACGCCGAGCATATATATAGAGATCCTTTCGCATCCATGCAGTCAGCCCCATGGACACTACGACCTCCACGAGTTTAGAGATCTAGAGATTTACAGATTCTTGCGCATCCATGCCGTCAGTTCCAATGGACACTACGATCTCCACGGGTTTCCAAAAATGTGAAGTTGCTAATGGTTTCGAAAGATGTAGAAAATGAAGCTCGAAACTGTGCAAAACCACAGTTTGCTAGGGTTTAATGAAAATAGCAAAAGAGAAACAATAAGAATAGTTTTACTTTAAAAGAGAAGAATCGACGGAAAAGATGACGAGAATTGACACACTTCGGTTTTGAAGTTGATAACGAATGATGCTACCTCGACGTTTGAGCTTCAGAACCGTTGTGGTCGTTCCTTGCACTTCCAGTCGTTTTATGAGAACGCACCGACGAGGTAAACAGAAACGTGACAGATAGCATAATGCTTGTCAGAATCAGAAAAGCTATGGCGCAACGTACATGACGCTTTGCCTTCAATGAAGGCACCATGGGAAGCAGCGTTCCAGCAAGGAATGGAATGATTTCTGAAGCTTTGATAACATATTTCCGTTTGATAGAAAATGTGGAGGATATTCGAATATATGTATCTGATGCCTCTTCAGCATGAACGTTCAGAGCATTAATACCATCTACGTTCTGATGGCGGAAGTGGTCGTTACTCATTTTGTATTCTTCTTTTCGCTTGATCAGTAGTGAGACTGTTAAACCTCAACGCATTTGGCCTCTGAAATTTGTAGAATGGGTGTAGACAGCTTCCGGAGTACGCAGTTTCTATGATGCACCGTAGCGCATACGTTACTTCTCGATTGATCAATACGTTTTATAATTTTTTGTGTGTCTGCAATGCAAAGAGCTTCTAACAAACGTTTGCTTGTATATATCCTCTCCTTGACCTGCATAAAGAAGTTTAGGTTCAGTATCGTGATAGATTCTAGTTCTGTTCACTAAGGAAAGTTGTCTTGACTATACGTGAAAGAAAGGAATTTTTTTCTTTTATGATCGCCCTCCAATCTAATTATTTCATTAACAAAATCATTAACTTAAAGCATAGAATTTGTTTTTGGATAATTTCTATAGCTGTTTTGATTCATTTTTCTTCGTTTTATATTCTCCTTGTACAAATTATGAAATGGAATGATTTTCTACTTGTGCAAAGCATGGACGGCCCATAAACTACAAGGCTATTCTAGGATACACAAACACATATACGTACGTACATACATACATACATACATAAATACAACCATATATACATACATACATAAATACAACCATATATACATACATTCACACACACCCACACACCCACACACACACACATATAGATACAGACCTACATACATTCATAAATGCATCCTTATTCCACAAAATTCATTCTCTTAATTTTCAACAATCTCAAATCGGAGGAATAGCAAAACATTGTAACTTTTTGGTGAGATATACCTTTAGCTACATTTGTAGTGGGTATTATTGAATTCTTGAGCAAGTTCTTGGGGGGGGGGCATTGTTTTAATAGCTCATGCTATTTTTAGTGAGTGTAATTATTCAATTTTGATTGAGTAGTCCCGACACTTAAGTAAGCCCCTTGCTTACCTCATTATTTACTTACCGTAGAGTAAATGACAATTTTCAATTCTTCATGAGTTTTTCGATTGAAAACTTTTATGTATTCAGTTTAATTACAAAGAGATCATGATAATTGAAATATTTAAAAAAAGAAGCATAATGGGAGAAGGTAATTGATTAATATAACTAATAAATAAACAAATAAACACTTTTATGCACAGATACACATATATATCACACAATCACAAATGTTTATACACACATAGATACATATACACAAACATACACACATGCATACGAAAACATACATACACATAAACTCACACATATATACATATATACACACATACACAAACATATAGGGGAACATTGACACGTTCACACACATACACATACACATACACATACACATACACATACACATACACATACACATACACATACACATACACATACACATACACATACACATACACATACACATACACATACACATACACATACACATACACATACACATACACATACACATACACATACACATACACATACACATACACATACACATACACATACACACACACATATACATAGACATGCACATACACAAATATACACACACATACACATACACATAGACATTCACACACATACACACACAGATATACAAACATACAAACATACATACACACATACACACATACACACATAGATATACACACATACACACATACATGCATGCACATATGCATACAGATATATATATATATACACATACACATACACATAGACATGCACATAGACAAATATACCCACACATACACATACACATGCACATACATACACATACATACACATACATACACATACATACACATACATACACACATACACTTACACATACACATGCACATACACATACACATACACATACACATACACATACACATACACATACACATACACATACACATACACATTGTTGCTCTAGCACAATGGTGAGAACCACGTTAAGAAGCTTCACCTCCTTAATGTCAATCCGTGGGAGAGGTAGGAGTGATATGAAGATCGTGAATGTGAGATGATGTGAGAGTGAAGGTGAGAAGCACAAAGATGCACACACACATACACACACACAATGAAGAGACAAGCAAGACACAATGGAAGGTGGGAAATTCGTTCTATTGCTCAAGAATACTCTTACAAGCTCAAAATAGCTCTAAGCTCACACTAGCCAACATGAACCAACCCCAAAAATGAGCTCTCTAGCTCTTTTTATAGTTTCTAGACTAGTTTTGACCGGTTTCACATCTAGTGACCGGCCTAGTTAAAAAATAGGTCCTAGAGGCTATTTGGAAGGGTAAACGATGTCTAAAAATAACGAAAATTGGTATGCGCATTCTACCTAAGCTCCTCAAGCTCGAGGACTCCTCGGTTTGCACAAAATGGAGCTATGACTTACAAAATGGGGTTTTGTCTATATTACATATGTTACAAGAGTGATGAAAATCACTGTTGGATGTTTGAAGAAGTAATAATAATAAAAATATAACTGTTTTGAAAAAATGATCCCACTGGCTCCCTGCTCCGTCTTTACATGCTTCCATGTCGTCTGTGCCTCTGACTGTGCCTCTGACTGCTTCCAACACCCCCCTCCCTCTCGCTTCTGTCGTCCTCGACAGAACCTTGTTGTGCGGTCTGCCGGATGTAGTTTTGTAGGAGGTCGTGAGCGAGGGTGTGCTCAGATACTCGAATGCCTCGGGCCAGATCAGCCTCGAGCTTCTCCCAGTCTATCGGTTGCGGTTCGTCGGGTGGCGGGAGTTGATAATGCGTGGAATAAACCATTCGCTCACAGGCAAAAAGTTGCAATAAGTGTGTGGGCCTGCTGATGAATACCTCGGAATGGTATTCCCAAAACCCGGTGGTGAACATCTCTTCAAAGGTTTGTTTGTAGCATGCCGGGAGGTATTTTATCCTACAGTGCCAGGCATAACACACCCGGAGCGATGGCGTTGTGCTCATGTCATATACTAGATCAAAGTTACCATGCTCAAATCCCGGGGTGTTTACATGCGGTGCTTTGACTCTCCGGAAGACTTTAAATATCATTTGCATCATGTCAAATATCTTGACAGTCATATGCGCTGCGATATCATCCATATGCTTCAGGCGAGGGAGCCAGTGACGGATTGTGGCCATCATATAGCCAACGGTGGGCAACTCGATAGGTGGCTTGAAGTAGGGGTAATTCAGCCAATCCTGACACTGCCTATTGTTTTGTACTTTGATAGCGAATGCAGTCCAGGAGCGGCGTCGTGGTACTGGTCCCCAGCAAGGATTATACTTTAAGTGTAAGGGCGCTTTCACCCATGTGCTCATCATTTCTGGGTACTCCTGTAAAAGACGTGTACGCCAATCTGGTTGATAAATAGTGCCTTGTTGCGCATCCAGTGGCAAGTCTTCAGGCTCGAACTGGGTTGCATGTGATGGCTTCTTGCCAGTTCGCTTTTCTATGGCCAGCTGGTATTCGGCCATTAGCATGAAGTAAGGTTTGTATTGAAGCTCATGCCCGGATATGTACCTGCGTGGGGCCAATTGAGCAAAGTAGGGAGATTGCAAAATTCGTTCTTCTATCATGGCCATAGCATGTAGCTGGGCCCCGACTCTAGCTGAGTGCGTTGTTCCAATCTCCTCCACAGTCTTCATCCATGCGGGGGTCGGAAGTTCATAGGTCATCTGGCCTTCGGCCGCGACTTGTCCGCCTGGGATGGGTATTGGCTCGTATGCTTCTTCAAACGTTTCCTCCACCGGAATGGTTATGTTTTCGTCGTCAGCTGGGATCTCCGGTGGGGAATCAGGCCGTGGTGGTGCTTCGTATACATCTATGCGTGATTGGAGAGTGGTTACCTGGGCCCGTAATGCGTTTAGTTCCTCTATGAGTTCAGGAGAGGGGTCCACAGGTTCTGGTACTTCTGCTGCCACTGGTAGTTGTTGTGGTGCCGGTTCTCTGAGCTGTAGTAACTTGTGATCTTCTTTTAGCTTCTGATGCTCTTCGTTCATTCGATCATAGTCCTCTAGCAGTCGAACGTGGTCATCTAGCAACATCCGCATCGATTCAGATGGGATTGCCTTGAATCTGCTCGGACTTAATGGTTGTTCAGGGTGGTCCAGTGCCGCTTCCAAATTTTCTCTATTCTGCGCTTGGAGTCTCACGTTCTCCTCCTGGGCTGCGGCTAGGTGCCTCCTGAGTAGGCCCATATTTCTGGTCAGCGTCGCGTTCCTAATTGTTTGGGCTCAAAGCAGGTTGTCCAGATCAGCAGTGGCTTCTTTTGTCTTCTCTTCACATTCTAGCTCTAGCTTATGATATGCCTCTCTTAGTTCTTGGTGTCGCGTATTTAACGAGGCATTCTCGATTGATAATGAATTGAGCTGCGACTGTAATTCATTTGTCGTCCTCTGCAGCTGTTGATAGTTGTTGCCCAGAGATGCGAACTCATCTCGTACTTGTGACATGCATGTGAACATTTGTTGAAGTGCAGTGTCTATGGTGGGCGATAATAGTAATGAAGTGTGAAGTGAGGATGCAGTGGAAGTAGATGCAACGGGAATGGGAAATGGGGTTGGGAAGGTGGATGCAGTGGTGATTGTGGAAAATTGTGATGTACCTAAATATGAGGGTGCTGTGAGTGAAGTGGGTGCTGGTGAGGTGGATGGTGATATGTCCATGTCATTGGACGTGTCAAGTGCGGTGACTGTGAAAAGCGGTGTGTAAGTGGGTGGTTGTGTAGGTGTGAAGACGGGATTTACAAATGGAGAGTAATTTACAGGGGGGATGGCTGGAGTAGCTTGGTGAAAAGGGGATATAGGGGTTATGGTGGGTTGGGGAGGTGAAACTGGTGAGAAGGTTAGTGGGGTTAGAAAGGTGAAAGGGGTTCTTAAAGGTGGGGGAAAAGCTGGGAAGGATGAAGGGGTGAAGGGATTAACATGTAGACGCGGGGGGTTGGGTGTGGGCATGGTGGCATGAATGGGCAGGGCAAAGGGTGTGGCTATGTTGCCATGGACTGGTGTGGATATGGGAGGAGCAGGTGGGCGTGTTGGGGATACAGGATGGGTTGGTGAAACATGAGGTGAGAGAGGAGTAGAAGGTGTGGATGTTATTTCAAGGATAGTGGTAGTATGTACAACGGTAGTACGTGGCGGGGAGTCGACTAGGATGGCTTCTTCGGTGAAGGATCTTTCCGGCCGTAGGCGTGCATCTTGTGCCTGGTGGGATGATTGAGCACCTACCGGAACTCGAATATATTCACCGGGCTTTGATAGCAGTCGAACTCTGCGAGGGTCGTATTGGGGGAGTGGCTTCCTTTGTAAATACCTCAGTGCTTCGACCGGGCCGATGGATTGGACCAGTTCTCTGAACCCTCTGATGTAGACTTCTTCAAACCCTCCGGAGACTAGTTCTTGTTCGATTAGGGCCTGGCTCTCTGCTTCAGTCAATTTCTTCCGTGCCCAGACTTTCTCCATCGTACGATATAATTTCTTGATTGCCAGCGTGTAAGCTGCTGCTTCGAAAGTCTCCTCTTCGTGTGTGCTGGTGTCACCGTGTGCATCTGTTTGTTGGCCTTGGCCGTCTGTCTGTCCTTGTTCTCGGGAATCATGCGTGCCCTGGCTGGCTTCATCGTCACCTTCTTCGTCATCTGTGGCTGTTCGTTCATCATCAGAGCTCGACACAACTTGTCCTTGTGGCAGATCCCGCGGTGTGGTAGGGTAACTGGGGCGTTCATATTCTTGGGAGAACATCTGTGCCTCTGAAAACTGGAATTCATTTGAGAATGCATCCGGCATCTCAAAATCGAATGTTGTGTTTATTGGTTCTGCCTCCATGTGTGGTATTGGGAAAGAAAAGGCTTCCGCACCAATAGTGGTGGGAGCTTCTGCTGAAGTGGTGGTGGGTTCTGTGGTTGCAGCTGCCTGAGGTGCAGCGACACTAGTAGTGCCCTCCGTGACCACTGGTCTAGACAACCTTATGCGAATAGGTTGTACTGTGGGAGCGGCTTCTGTCGGTGATCGCTCTGGAGAGGGTTGTGGTGAGGGTGACTCTGGCACTTGAAGGCAAGGAATGGTGCCTCTCATGCGCTTAC
Organism: Ceratopteris richardii; assembly: GCA_020310875.1. Classification (NCBI taxonomy): domain Eukaryota; kingdom Viridiplantae; phylum Streptophyta; class Polypodiopsida; order Polypodiales; family Pteridaceae; genus Ceratopteris; species Ceratopteris richardii. The sequence continues at coordinate 128,092,675 of CM035429.1, read as the reverse complement.
CTGCCCGTGTTCTGCTGGGCTTCCTGGCTTTCTTCGTCGTTCCTTTGAATGCTTTCAGCTCTTCTCCTGTTAATGCGCGTTCAATTGGCAAATCATAGGCCAAGCACATATAAACAATTCTTGTGAGCGCACAACACCCATTAAGCACTTTCTTGCGTTCCCATCTGTGTTGTGCCAAATACATTTGATCAATGATCCAGCTAGCCAGATCAACAGTCTGAGGTCCGGTACACGCTAAGTACAATCCAAACCATATTCTTTTGTGTGGCATGGTAAATCTGTCCTGAGCGGGGAATGCAAAATGTTGCATGCATATCCGTAGCGGCTTTGACAGCTCAGGTGTAATTGCTGAGATCTCCTCCCACTTAGTGACATCCCCACGTTTCATAGGGTCTGGAACTAATCTTTCTCGATCTGTGGGCGTGTGGGTTCCATGAATCTTGATGGCCGCTCTGATTAACTCCTTTGAGAGGTAAAACCTTTTATAGGGTGGATCATCCACTAAAGAAGGCAAAATAAAAGTTCCGGGGATGTCCTTATTCTCTGAGGCCAGCAAAGTAGTGATTAAGTAATAACACCTGTAAAAGTCAGGTTTGGGCAGGGGATCACTGAAATACTCCGTGAAGCCTGCTCTGGCCCAAACGTGAGTTAAGTCCTGGGTGTTCTGTAGGGCTTCGAACTCTCTGGAGAAAAATTGGTATTTTCCCCAAGTGCGGTCATCAAACGTCAAATTGGATTCAAATATAAAGTCCGCATCCGCTAAGGGTCCTGCAAGTCCCTGAAACCAATGAGAGTTACGGTGTATCTTTTCTGTGTAGCCCATAGGTGGGTTGTCGATAGGCATGGGCCCTGGAAATCCTTGGAATTCTGGCGGTGGAGCAGTCGGGTGGGATTCTGCTCGTAACACGTTGAGGGGCACTGCAGCTACACTGGGGCCTGCTCCTGATGGTCCTTCGTCGGTTTGCATGATGACTGGTGTGTTAATGAGAAAGATCTGCTACAAAAGATTAACGCATTAGCATGGAAATTAATTATGATCCCATTAAAGTGAGACCGCAATCCCTTTCCATAACTGATGCGTAACCCGTGTAGCCAAGTGCTGTGATGTGATGGATGCAATGCTTCTTGCAGCACTAGTGCAGGTCTCTAGACACCTACACGTTTCAGATCATGCATACATTTCTTGATGAGATGAGATTATGAGTGATGTGTGATGATGGTGGGTGAATTTATACAAGGTTTGAAGGTTAGTGATTTATTACAAGGTTGTATGTTAGTCGGGGGGTAGTTAGACAGTGGGTTAGGGGAAGACGATTGGACACGCTTCGGTATCCATTTCCTAAGAGTCCTTGAGTGGGTGGTGGGTTTCTGCTGAGGGGTCAAAGGTAGTATCGGGTGTGGTGGTGTTGAGGGATGGAAAGATTTGTGAGGGGTATGTATTACATGGCTTAAGGGTTGAGCTATGATACATGGTTTGGGTACCCAAATCTGCGTGGGTGTGGGTCTATGGGTAAGGTATTTCTTGGCGATCCAAATTTGTCGAATGCTCGGACCTGTAGAAGAAGGTCGAGGGGATGGTGGATACTGATTCTGTTTCTGCCTTGCCTTTTTCTTGTCGATCTCTGCTTGGTTGGAGTTCTTCGGTGCTTTTTGTCCTTTTGGCACCCATATTTGTCTGGTGCCGCTTCCTTTGGGTGGCCTAAACTGCCTGCCTTGTGTCTTCTGATACTGCCGTCGGTCTGGGTTCCTTCGTCGTGGGTGACTCTGTTGTTGTTGAGGTAGAGAGGTCGGATGGACACTCTGCTTTGGAAAAGAAGGGAGATCCAACACTTGCGTGACCTGCCCATTAGGAAGTGATGCATTTTTTAACTTTAATCTAGGCCAGTCCGCAACAAGTTTGGAAGGATGAGCACCGCAGGGTGTCGTGCTCATTTGGCCGCTAATGCACCCCACCTGACCGCTGATTGTGTCCATCTGCCCTTGCAGTTTGCAGGAAGTCCCAGGGAAGATCTTCTGTCGTCCTTCTGATTGACAACTGTCTATAGCCAAGCCCGAGTGGGTTGGTGTAGACGTAACGTGACTGGTCTGCTTAAAGATCTTCCGGTCTCCCGTCGCATGAGTTTCATAGGGTCTAGGGTTACAACCGTCAGTTGGAATACCGTTAGGGAAGTCGAGCGGTATCACTCGCTTCTGCTCTAAGGTTCCAATCTGTAAGGAGCCTTGTCTAAGATTTAGGTCCACTGAGTGATCGTATAGCCAATCTTGGCCAAGGATTAGGGGTTCTATCAGGTCGTCATCATGGCACACTAGTAGCTTCGCTGTCATGGTCACATCCTTAACGAGGATAGGAAGGTCCACCTCACCCATGCAAGGGGTTTCCATGCCTCCTAGGCCTATGAGGTATGCCTCAATTGGCCGCATTTCTATTCCTGAATCCTTATAGTGAGACCATCTAATCGCACTAGTCGCAACACCTGAGTCAATTAAAGCCCTGAGTTCTTGGCAAGGGTTGCCGTGCTCTAGCCTAACTGTAATGAATGGTCTCCTGTCCACTATGCTAGGATGAGTGGTTGACTTTACTTGACACATGGCCATGGGATATCTGGGTGATGTTTCCAAATGGTCATAATGTTCTCTCCCTAGTCCTTGTCTTCTTAGCTTCATGCGCTTAATGCGTTCTATGGCTTCTGCCTGAGCTTCAGCTCGTATTCTGTTTTCTTCCTCTTTACGCTTCTTTGCCAATGTGAGTCGTCTAAGCATATCCTCAGTAAGAGGTTCCTGATATAGCTTGACTCTACATCCACTAATGTAATTAGGCATTATATCTCCTTCTAAGGTGGCTAACTGTACTGCTCCACTTGTCGAAAGTCTGTTAATGATCATAGGTCCATAACCTCGCTTTTCTAACTTCCGTGCGTGCTGTTTCAGCGTATATACTAGAACTAAATCTCCTTCTTTTAGGCCTTTATCTTTCACATGTGCATCAAAATATGCTTTCTGTCGCTTCTTCGCTGCGTATATTCCTGCTGCTGCTTTCAGCCTGGTTTCTCCTAATCGTTCCAAGTCCATTATTCTCGCTGATAATTCATGGCCGGTCCACTGATGTTCTTGTGCAACCTTAAGGGTCGGTATCAAGAAGTCCAAAGGAAGCACTGCATTCTGACCAAAAACCATCTGAAAGGGAGTTGCATTGAGTACGGTCTTGTAGGCCACTCGATATGCCCAAACAGCGTGGTGTAACTGTTTGTCCCAATCTGAACGTTTGTTGTTCACGAGTTTCGTCAGTACGTTACAAAGTATCTTGTTAGTGCTTTCAGCCTGACCATTGGCCTGAGGATGATATGGTGCAGATTTCTTGTGAATCACCATAAAATCCTGTAACAAATATTCAATGACTTGGTTTAGAAAGTGAGTGCCTCGATCGCTCACTAACTCTATAGGCAGTCCATATCTTGTAAAGACATTTTCAAATAAGAATTTTGCAGTCGTGTGAGCATCATTCTTTTTTGTGGCTTTTGCCTCTACCCATTTTGTTAGATAATCTGTGGCAACAATAATGTATTCCGCATGTGTACCTTTTGCAGGGGGGTTAATGGGTCCCACAAAGTCTATACCCCACTTTGAAAATGCACGTCCGCCCATCATGGGTTTCAATGGCATTTCATCTCTGCGAGTAGGAAACTGAGTTCTTTGGCACACATCACATCTCTTTACATAGGTATGAGCATCCATGTGAAGAGTGGGCCACCATAATCCTGCAAAGAGAATGGCTTTGATTATCCTATCTGGTCCAAAATGACCTCCTGCAACACCTTGGTGTGCAGTCTCCAGTATGCTCAGATAATCGCTTTCATGAACACATTGTCTTAGATATCCATCTCGTCCTCTTTTGTATAGATTATCGCCAATAAGTGAATAGTCCTGAGCTTCTTGCTCTAGACTACGTTGTCGAGCTAAGGTCATGCCTTGAGGGAATGTGTTCGTCCTCAAGTATGTCACTAAAGGTTCACTCCAGTCTGGTGTGAGAGACACATGATATAATGTCGCATGCTCTACTGGTGGTCTTTCACAACACACTTGACATTCTTTACACAACTTGTAGACATCTGCTTCCATAGAAGGCCAATATACTCCCAATCTATGCAGAGTCTGTAATGTTCGATGTTTTGGATGATGTTGCTTTAGTGCACCTACGTGTGCTAATTGCAACCAGTTCGCATGTTCTGATTCATCTACACAACAAGCAAGAATCTTTTGATTATCCTGTTTATATATGCTTCCTGCCATTATTTGGTACCTCTGAGACTTGGTAATCTCTCCTTCTCTGATCTTTATCCTAGGGTTCTTGGGTCCGTATGTCAGAATAGGGACTATAGGCTTAGCCCATTCTGGTGCTATCTCAAGGTTAAACAAGTATGCATCTGGTAATTCATCTGCTACTCCTTGAGGAGCTTCTCCTGAGGTTAATCTTGAGAGGTGGTCAGCTCTAAGATGTGTCCTTCCTTTCCTGACTACTACTTCAAAATCGTACTCCATGAGCAGTAGAAACCAACGTATCAACCGTCCTGTGTTACATGGTTTGTTGACTAAGTACAATAGGGCTTGATGATCTGTAAAGAACTTGAATTTGTTGGCCAACAAGTAGTGCCTAAACTTCTTTACTGCGTAGATCATCCCTAATCCTTCTCGTTCTGTCGTGGTGTAATTTCTTTCTGCTGCGTTCAATTGTCTGCTCGCGTAAGCTATGGGGAGATCTATGTTACCTTCATTCGTGGGTTGTGCTAACACACATCCTATGGCGTAATTGGATGCATCCACATGTACATGGAATGGCTTACTCCAATCTGGGGTAGTCAATATAGGTGCTGAGCACAAGCGTCGTTTAAGTTCATTGAATGAATTTTCACATTCACCTGTCCATTCAAAATTGGTCAAAAGAGAGTACAGAGGCTTGGCTATGATTGCATACATGTGTATGAATCTCCTATAATAACCGCAATGGCCCATAAATGCCTGTACCTCTTTCACATTAGTTGGTCTAGGTAATTCTGCAATTACCTTCACCTTTTCTTCGTCCGTAGAGATTCCATTTTTTGACACAATGTGTCCTAGAATTTTGCCTTGTCTGACCATGAAAACGCATTTTTCTGGGTTCAAACAGACCTGATATTCTCGACATTTGTCAAATATTTGTCTTAACTCTGGAATATGTGTCTGTCTTACATTTGAATGAGCACATAAGTCATCGACATAAACTTCCAAGCTCTTGTGTAAAAATTCCTTAAAAACATGACACATGAGTCGCTGGAAAGTAGCGGGTGCATTTGTCAAGCCAAATGGCATTACACGAAATGCAAATATACCCCATTCAGTGGTAAAAGCCGTCTTGTGTTGGTCTTCTGGAGCAATGGCTACTTGATTATAGCCTGAGAATCCATCAAGAAAGCTGTAGACTTCCTTGCCCGCAACTCTCTCCAATAGGTGTTCCGTGATAGGAAGAGGATAACTGTCTCTAATCGTTGCGGCATTAACTTTTTTAAGGTTAATACACACACGCAATTTTCCATTCTTCTTGGGCACAACCACAATGGGGGATACCCATTCGGTATGCTCAATTTCGTAAATGAATCCTGCTTCTATCAAGCGATCTATCTCCTCTTTAATCTTCGCAGCGTAGTTATCATTGTACGTGTAAGGTTTCTGTTTTGTCGGTTTTGCATCTGGAGTCATAGGGATTCTATGAGAACATATATCTGGATCTACTCCTTTCAAATCTTTGTAACTCCAAGCAAAAACATCTCTATATTCGCGCAATAGGGCAACTAACTCTTCTTCTTCATCCTTCGTCAAATCATGCCCTATGTATGTGCATTTTTCTTCTTCTCCTTCTATGGCAACTATTACTTTCTTGGTTTTCTCTCGGTTATCGTATACTTGTCCGTCATTCACCTTTCTATTAGGCATTCGTACCATGATCCTTCTATCTTCGGTTTCATATTTCTTGAAATTCTCGGGTACTTCAAACAAAGATTCTTCTTTTTCTGACATGGTGTCTTTCTTCTTTCTTTTCTTGCCTTCACTCTTAGCAGTCACTTGAGTGGCTAACCTTACCTCGTTCGTAATTTCCTCGTGTCTCTGAGTGTGAGTCTCTACTTCGTAGAAATATTCTTCCTCTGATGCAAAGGGTGGGTCCATGATAATTGATTCTAAATCAAAATCGCTTGCATCCTCGAATGCATCAGTGTTCGGTTCACACTCTTCTAAAATTGCATCGCCCATGATTGGCTCTATCGTGAAAACTGAAATGTCATAGCCATCCTCGTCACAGTGGGGTGTCCATTGTTCTTCATTGATGGCTACGTCCATGGTTGCTAGTATTTCTGCCCAACCATGGGGTTCAAACTCTTCGTCTGGGAATACTACAGGTGCATATGCTGGATCTTGTAGGGTTCGTGGATGTTGTTCCGCACCTAAGGTCCTGGCTTCTAACCGCTCTTCCTCTTGTTTGGCTACTTTACACATCCATAAATGGGTCTCCTCATGCAACCAAGAAGGATCTGATTCTAATGAGTGCACGGATTCCGTCTCTACTGGTGTTTTATGGATGGTATTCCATTGTATTGGGGGTACATCTCGATGTGAATAGTCTTTAAGATTGACTTTGGTAGTCACTCCTAAATGTTGCAAGTACAAAGAATTAGATCCCCAATCTTGTACAATTTGCAACTGACGCATGAATGATCGTCCCAATATCATCTCGTAAGCACGATTTTTCGCAAAGTCACAAATGGCAAAGGTATGCTCAAATTCTACACCACAAGTGGTGAGGGATATGCCTTCTAGTAAGCCTAATGGTTTTTCTATGTGTCCATCGGCCATTTGTAGCTTCATCCTGGTGGGTCTGAGGGCTGGCTTACCCCAACGTTTCCACAAAGTGGTGGTAGCGATGGCTACTCCGGCTCCTGAATCTAAGATGGCTTTCGTGGTGTAGCCCTGATGGGTTATTGGAAGATATGTGTTACCTTCCTCTCCTTCGCTTACGTCTCCAATCTTTTCCCCGGGTATCTCTGGTACCTTCTTATGTGACCCTATCTGAGAGGGTGTGGTGGCTAGCTCAGGGAATTGATTTGCTACATGCTTCCACAATTCTGGTTTTACCTTTAACAATTCCTCCAGAGTGAGATTACACTGTACTTTCGTATTCTTGATCACTTCCGTGTTCCTAGGGATCACTGATTCTTCATTCCTCACTATTATCGTGGGTGCTCTCATACTAATAGACTTTGCTTCCCAAGGTCCTGTGAACTGAGGTAATTCTTGTAGAGAATTAGATTCAAATCCTGTGGGTTCACTCAGTTGTTCCACCTCTACATCATCATATATAGAGGGGATGTCTTGGGGGAATTGTTCCTGCAAATCGTCTATTTCTTGAATAGGAGGATGAGTTCCTTGTTCTTTTCTCCATTTCTCTTCTTGGATTTCCCTCAAAAATTCATGTGAGTACCTATGTATGGAGGGTATGTTATCTTGACTTTCTGTATTGGGCACTTGAGACAGGGATGGTGCAATCCTCTCCTGTGTCTCTGGGACAATAGGGTTCCTAGACTGATCCTTTTTCTCTTTGCTTTCAATCAAATATTCTAGCCTCTCCATTAGTCCTTGAAAGTGTAATTCCGGTTTTGCCATGTTATTCCAATTAAGATATCTAGAGGCTTCAAACAAAGCTTGTGCTAGTTCTACCATTTTCATGCAAAGTTTAGTTCTCTCAATTTCTAGATCCGCTCGAGGGTAGTTTTTACTCATTTCCGTTACTTGAGGTCCCTCTTTTAATCTAGCCTGATATGCACGAAACGTCATGTCTAGATCTTCTGGTATGGGTTCCGCTAAAACTGATCCTGATTTTGGAGCTGGGTCTTCTTGATTCACCTCTTGTGAAGCCAATTCTTGTATTTTGGCTCTAGATTCCCTTAAACTTCCTTCCAACTCACTTATCTTTTTACTCCACTTTCTCTTGATTCTTTCTCTAGAGTTTTTCCAAGATTTCGCCTTTTTACTACTAGATTCTGTAACTTCACTAGTTCCGGCTACTTTCTCTTGATTAAGCTGTTGGTTTTGTAAGAGCGCCTGGGCTCTTGTTATAGCTTGGATAGGCACGTATGTAGGGTTGGATCCATCTGCGTTGTTTACAATACCTATCACGTTGATCGGTGTCACATTCGAAGCGTTAACTGGGTTCTTAGGACAATCTTTGATTATGTGCTCTTTGCCACAATCGGCACAAAAGCCTTGTATGTTATAGTACTGTGCTTGCCTTACTATTGGGGGATGTGGACAATCCTTCATGAAGTGATCTCCTTGGCACCTAAAGCATGGTCCTCTAGGGCCCTGTGGTCTCTGTTGTCTCAATTGTGGCCGTGGGTTTGGGTTTGCGTACATCACATTAGTATAATCTGGCTCCCAACTAGGTTCCATTGGTGGACTATCATAATGATATGTCTCCACATGTTCTGGTGACTCCGTGTAATAAGCGGGTGGATTAGTTACATGAGTAGAGTCAAAACTGTTTGAGTTCGGGTCACTTTCTGTGATCAAGGGTGAAGAAGGCACTAAGGCCCTACTTAGGTTCTCTTCTGCAGCAACGTATTTGACTGAGATGACATTCGCTGGTGGGGGTGGCTGCTGAGCCAAGACGGGTTGAGGTCTCTGTTGAGCCTGGTATGGGTAGTTCTGAGGAGGCCTATAGTAATAAGGCTGAGCATTGTATTGGCCTTGATACCTACCTGGCTGCTGGTATGTTTGCGGGTAGTTCTGTCTCACGGTTTGTTTGTTGTATGGGCAGTCCTGAGCCGTATGATTCATGTATCTTCTCTCAATTGTGCAATATTGGCCACTAGGGTTGGCTTGAGGTTGTGGTGCATTGGGACACACGTTTGCCAAATGATTTCCACCACAAGTGTAACAACGTACATTCGTTGGTAGCTTGGGCACCTGTTTACTAGAAACTCCTAGTTTCTAGGCCACTTTTTCTGCTAGGTCCTCTATCGAATTAGACAATTTTGTGGATGCTAGCGAAGAACAATCCGAGTCCTTATAGACCTTTGAGAGTTCTAATTCATCTCCTAGGTTGTCCTCAATGTCTATACATATTCTTATACACTCCTCTAGCGTTCTAGGTTCTTTTAGGTACACATAGGAGCATAGTTTAGCGCTCAACAAGCCATCTAGGAACAGTGATACTTGTTTGGCCTGTGAGGGTAGCTCTTGCATTGGACATCGTTTGACATATTGTCTGAATCTACGACCTGCCAGTCTTACTGTTTCCTGAGGGGTTTGTTTAAAGCTATGAATCAACGAAGACGTGTCGTGTCTAGTCCCACTTTTAGAGAATTCTGTGATGAATGACTCTAAAAAGTGATGGATGTCTCTAAATTGCCTTTGTTGCAATGGTTGAAACCAAGTTAAAGCGGTATTCTTTAACGTTAGCCCAAATGCATTGTATTGCGTGAACATGTCCTCGACTTGTTCTGCTCTTAGTACTTGCTTGAATTCTGCGACATGGTCATAGGGATCTCCTGTCCCATCAAAGTAATTCTTCATGGATTTCACTAATTGCGTGGGTCTCAATACTCTTGCGTGTTCACGTGGTCTAGGTAGAGGAAAATCATCTCTACCACCTGGTATTCCATGATCTCTTTGTCTATCCATTCTATTAGTGTTCGAGGTTGTTCTATCTCTCCCTATGGGGTGATTAAAGCTTACTTCCGGTCTCTCTTTAGTTCCTTCTCTTTGATTTCCATGGGCTGAGGAGGTTCCTGCCCCTTGTTGACTTGCATTTATGTTCGTTCTAGATGGAGGGAATATCAATTCACCTCTCCATGTGTATGTGTTTTTAGCGCGCTCAGGCACCACGAAGACTCTTTCTGAAGTCTCATCCAGGTATACAACCTTTCCAGGTGTATCTGGGTCCTTAAATTCATAGATTGTAATGATGCCTATCTCACCAGGGTGTTCCTTTCTGTACCTCCAAAAGGCTTCATCTGTCTCTTTATTTACAAACAACTCGGTGCTCCTGTTATCTTGAGGGATCCATTCTGGGATGAGTACTCTTGTTAATACGGATTTCCCTTTAGGTGTTCTAGGTTCTTCTAATGGTTCCTTTCCTTGAAATTTTGCTTCCGTCTCTAATTGAATTGTGCCAAACTCATTAGTATCGTTTGGTTGCGTACTTAGGACGTACATGGTTCCTTCTTTGTCTATGTAAGCGTCTCTCTCAAATTTCACCACTGGTCTTTCCAATCCAATGGGTTGATCAGGGTTGTGCAGTTGCACCACTTGCCTTTGCAAACCATCCTCATAGATGCGAGCACCTAATCGGTTGGTTCGGAGAAACTCTAGCTGCGTTCTATAGGGTCCTTCTGGCTTTTCTAGGTATGCTACATGAGACCCTCCTTCTGGTCTGTCTGTGCTAAATGCCATTCCTGATTCGCTAGTATCTGAGCTCTCGTAGGGGTAATTGCTATTCAATTGCTGAGCCCAAGATCGAGCGGTAGTTCTTACACTAGCCTCTGATGATCTAAGGCTTCTTCTGTCCGACTTACCTATATGTTTGCCTAATCTAAGGTTCATTAATTTTCTTCCTTGCACGCTCAATTACACACTTAGATCGTCAATGGTCTTTTGTGATTACTTTCTTGATTCTTTTTAATTTTCTCTGGATTCTTGTCTTAATATATGCGTCAGGAATTCGACTTTCCGTTATAATTTTGAGTTCTCGTTCCGTCAGACTTATGTTCTTTTCTTTTAGGTTTTCGTCACACACACCTTTACTTTAAGTCTTAGACTTGAAAGAATTAGGTATCTTGAACTTGAGGCGTTCCTATCGTCGTTAATCCACAACTACCGTTTAGCCTAAGCTAAGAATTGACTGAGGGGGTTGAGTAATCTTCCAACCTCGAGTCGGCTTTTCTGTTGCTCTGATGCCCAAGAAGCCGCGCTTCCCAAGCCTTGCTGCCTTCACTGCCCTGCTTGCTTGCCTTTGATTGCCCTTGCTTGACCTGGAAAAATCCAATTTTAGACCAATTCACAATTGAATGATCAAGCACTTGAGCATACACACCTTTTAAGTCCCTTCCCTTTTTGCCCAAATTTTCAATGTGTGCCCCCTGGCTTCCTAGTCCCAAACTAGGTGAACCTCAAAATAGTTTATCTAAAAATAGATGTATCCTTTAAGAAAAAAACAGTTGAGGTCACGTAGTACTCGTCACGAGCTTTCTAACGAGCTATTAAGCTCAAAAAACGGACTTCGGATGAAAAAGTTATGAGCGTTCAGGCCCTGGGGGGTAAAAACTGACAATCAGGTTTTCCTTCAAATATGAGCTAAGGGGTCTCCTATGAGTCTAATGGTCCAAAAATTTCTCAAAAATACCCTCAAAATTGGTCAAAAATTGGAGCCCAAAATTTGCGATGGGGGTGCACAATCGCGATGGTCTGGGACCGTCGCGATGGTCCAAGCGAACCGTCGCGATGGCGTGGAATTTGGACAATCGCGATGGCGCGAAAAGGCGAACCGTCGCGATGGCCCGAAGTGAACGATCGCGATGGCGTGAGGTCGAACCGTCGCGATGGTCCGAAGTGAACGATCGCGATGGCGTGAGGTCGAACCGTCGCGATGGTCCGAAAAAGTGAACCGTCGTGATGGCGTGACCAAGCGGACAATCGCGATGGCGTGGTCAACGGTCAAAGGTGGACAATCGCGATGGTCCGAAGTGAACCGTCGCGATGGTCACAAGTGCGATGGCGTGAGCCAATCGCGATGGTCCGATTTTGGGCTGTCGCGATGGTCCAAAAAATGAACCGTCGCGATGGTCTGTCTTGACACGTGGCACCGTCGTGGCGATGGCGTGAGCCAATCGCGATGGTCCGGGGTCAGCTGAACAATCGCGATGGTCCAAGTGGACCGTCGCGATGGCTCAAGTGAACCGTCGTGATGGTCCAAAAAATGAACCGTCGCGATGGTCCGGCCGAGCCGTCGCGATGGCGTGAGCCTATCGCGATGGTGCGACACAATCGCGATGGTCCGAGCCAATCGCGATGGTCCACCAATGGTGAGAACCACGTTAAGAAGCTTCACCTCCTTAATGTCAATCCGTGGGAGAGGTAGGAGTGATATGAAGATCATGAATGTGAGATGATGTGAGAGTGAAGGTGAGAAGCACAAAGATGCACACACACATACACACACACAATGAAGAGACAAGCAAGACACAATGGAAGGTGGGAAATTCGTTCTATTGCTCAAGAATACTCTTACAAGCTCAAAATAGCTCTAAGCTCACACTAGCCAACATGAACCAACCCCAAAAATGAGCTCTCTAGCTCTTTTTATAGTTTCTAGACTAGTTTTGACCGGTTTCACATCTAGTGACCGGCCTAGTTAAAAAATAGGTCCTAGAGGCTATTTGGAAGGGTAAACGATGTCTAAAAATAACGAAAATTGGTATGCGCATTCTACCTAAGCTCCTCAAGCTCGAGGACTCCTCGGCTTGCACAAAATGGAGCTATGACTTACAAAATGGGGTTTTGTCTATATTACATATGTTACAAGAGTGATGAAAATCACTGTTGGATGTTTGAAGAAGTAATAATAATAAAAATATAACTGTTTTGAAAAAATGATCCCACTGGCTCCCTGCTCCGTCTTTACATGCTTCCATGTCGTCTGTGCCTCTGACTGTGCCTCTGACT
>CM035429.1:127949931-128069931 GCA_020310875.1 Ceratopteris richardii | reverse complement strand
AATGTAAAAGATGCGGGATAAGTCTAGAACCATATGTATATAAGTCAATGATGTAAAGAAATACATGAGAGATTCATTAAAAGACTAGTACCATAGAGATAGATGTGAAGAGAGTCATCTTCAGAAAATAGCGACGAGTATTTCGTAGATTTCTCTCAGTCTGATCATGTGCATCAGAAATCTTTTTATACACATCTAATCTAGAAGCTAATGAAGCTATGTTCAAAGTTTCATGGTCTAATTCTTCTTTTGCTGTGAGTATGATTAATAGGAACATGTATATGTAAAGTCTACAGATGATCTCTCAGAGTCATGCACTTTTTCGTGCCAATGTTTTGCTTAGATCTCAGTGCACAGTGTAAAGTTTTTGATGAATGAGCATTCAAAATCTAAGTTAGAAGATAAGGAAGCTATGGCTAAAAGCATTTAGCAAAACGGGATCTGTGCTATGAGAAATCAATCTTATAAGTTACCTATGTCAAAGTCGCTTGTTTAGAAAGACAATTTCTGACATACTTTTGATCTTAAGGATCAAATTAAAGTTTTAATGATTCTTTTGATGAACTAATGGTTGATATGATTGTGCAAAGGTAGTTTGAAGATGTGTGCATCATTTGTTTGAAGAAATTTGAAGATATGTGCAGGAAATAAAGTCGATTTCTGAAGCAGACTTTCTGAAGAAGGAATTTCTTTACTCTGAGAACTATTAGTGAAAGTTTTGATAAAAGAAGACAATATCTGTGTAAAGTTTGATCCATAACTGATATAGAAGTGTTCTTAGATTTGTATAGATCAAACCTTTGGAGATTAAGAAGTCTCCAACAGTGGTATCACAACTGAAGGTGCAATACAAGTGAAGTAAGAGCATTGGAAGTCCCGACTGTTGCAGGTATTGAAGTTACTTCTAATTGAAGGTGGACAAGGACAAATTCTTGAAGATAACCTGCAGAAGTAAAAAGTACGAGTTCAAAGAATCAAGAAAGATTAAAGCTTCATATCAAAGGTACACTTTATTATCATAAATCTTAGTAATTGCAGACACAGAAGATCAAAGATGGGAGAAAGCTTGCAGATTGATAAGCTAGATAGGGAGAACTATCCACCTTGGTCCATGCGGATGGAGGCACACCTCATGAGCAAAGATTTGATGGCATTCATTACAAGAGAAGAAGAAAAGCCTCAGTTTGAAGATCCTAGTGTTCCAACTAGGGAAGCACTTGCAGGTTTGAAGAATTGGATGAGAAAGGATGCTCAAGCTAAGAGCATCATTTACATGGTTGTAAATGATTATCTTCTACCTCACATCAGAGGATTAGAAACTGCAACAAATGTGTGGAATGCTTTGGAAGAGCATTTCCAAAACACAACCAAGTCTAGGAAGTCCTCATTATGGGCAGAATTCACAACTTTCAAGAAGAAGAGCTCACAATCAGTTTCTGATTATGTGGCAAGAATGAAGGATATTGCAGATAGCTTGGGAGCCATAGATGAAGACATTGAAGAGGATAAGTTGGTAAGGCAAATACTTACAGGTCTGAGAGGAGATGAGAAGTGGAAGCCTTTCATATTGTCCATAGAATTGTCACTTGATCACTTTACTCCTGATCTTAATCAATTGCTATGACACATGCTAACTTTTGAGCAGGACATTAAGGGAGACAATGATAGGAGTGCAAGCCAAGCTATGTACTCCAAGGACAAGAAAAAGAATGGCAAAGGGAAGCAGTCAATTGATGATGAAGGAACTTCAAGTCAAGCTAACTTTACAAAAGGAAAGATGAACTTCAGAGGTAAAGGAAGAGGAGGTAAGAACAAAGATAATACTAAAGCTTGTTGGATTTGTGGTAGAACCAATCATTTGGCAAATGATTGTTGGTATAACAATCAAAATTGAGGAAATAATAATCAGAGTTTTAATCAAAGAGGTAGAAGAGGCAGAAACCAAAGAGGCAACTTCAGAGGAAGAGGTGGTAGGACATCATATGCTAGAGGAGGTGGAAGAAGCTTTCAATCTCAGTCCTACAACAACAATTATTATAATGTTGCATCAGATCAGAAGGATGATATGACTCTCATTTTGAATGCAACTCATGAATCAGTAGGAGAAGATAAAAGGGTGTTTTATATTGACTTAGGATGTAGCAATCATCTGAGTGGCAATATATCACTGATGACTGATATGGAAGCAAAGGTGAATGGACATACAGTTCAAACATGTGACAACACCAAGCATAAGGTGGAAAGCATTGGATCAATGAAGACAAAGAATGGAAGTACACTCTTGAGCAAGGTACTTTATGTTCCTACTATTCCTAAAAACTTGATAAGTGTAGGGAAAATTGTGGAGAAGGGATATGAAGTCAGATTCACAAATGATGGTGTCTATGTGCAAGATCCAAATCAGGGATATAAAAACATTATTGCAGGTAAAAAGGAAGGAAGGCTGTTTACTCTCAAAGTCCAAGGTAATGTGGGACATGCTCTATTTACTTATGGAAGTCAAAAGATGTCTGAGTTAGACCTATGGCATAAAAGGCTAGGTCATTTCAATGAGAGAGCCATAAAGGAAATGTCAAGGAATGATGTGGTGCTTGGTTTTCCAAAAGTTGAAGGGCAACACATGATGTACAAGTGTGAAGCTTGTCAATTAGGTAAATCACACAAAAGTTCATACAATAAATCAGGGTACAAGTATTCAAATATGCTTGAATTGATTCATACAGATGTGTGGGGTCCTTCAAGGGACTATAGGAGAAATGGATCCAGATATTATGTGTTGTTTGCTGATGATGCAACTAGATGGATTACTTTATATGTAATCAAGGACAAATCAGAAGTCTTCAAGACATTCAAGCATTATCTACAAGACAAAAGCTCAAGAGGTTGAGATCAGATGGAGGGGGAGAGTATTTCTCTAAGGAGTTTGATGATTATTTGTGGAATGCAGGTATAAAGAGAGAAGTAACTTGTAGGTACTCTCCTCAATAGAATGGAATTGCAGAAAGAAGAAATAGAACTCTTGTAGAGTTTGCAAGAGCAATGATGAAGGAAAAGAATTGTCCAAATTACTTATGGGCAGAAGCTATCAAAACTGCAACATACCTTGTGAATAGGTTACCTTGTAAAGCTTTGGATGGAAGAACTCCTTATGAAGCATGGTGGGGTAAGAAACCTACTCTTGATCATTGTAAGGTATTTGGATATTTAGCATATGCTTATGTTCCTTCACAATTGAGACATAAGCTAGAACCCAAAGCAGAGAAGTATGTGTTTATTGGGTATGATGATAGACATATGGGTTACAGATTGTGGAGTCCATCCACAAAGCACTTTCTTGTTACCAAAATGTTACATTTGATGAGCAAAGCACATGGTATACAGGGTCAACAAATGATTATGTAGGTGTTGAAGAAATACAAAGGAAAGGGAAGACAAAAGTAAGTGTGTATGAAGAAGATATTGATGATGTTGATTATAAAAGTAAATTGCAGGACAATGTTGAAGATGGACCAATATTTGATCCAGAATCAAATGTGGCTGAAACTTCAAGAAGTGCAGAGGTCAGAAGATCCTTAAGAGAAAGGAAAGAGCCTATCAGGTATAGCTATGATACATCTTTTCTAACAACAAAAGATTATGCTTACATTGTGAAGACAGAAGAGGATCCAATCACATATGAAGAAGCTAAAAGTAAACAGAATTGGGAGAAGGCAATGCAAGAAGAGTACGATGCTCTACTTGAAAATGAAACATGGGAGTTGGTGCCAAGACCAAAGAATCAGAAAGTCATTGGATGTAAGTGGGTGTATAAAACAAAAAGGTTTGCAGATGGTAAGGTGTCTAGATACAAGGCTAGACTTGTGGTTAAAGGTTATGCCCAAACCTATGGGGTAGATTATGATGAAACCTTTAGTGCTGTTGTTAAGATGTCTACAATTAGATCATTGATTGCTATTGCTGCTTGTAAAGGATGGAAGCTATCACAATTAGATGTGAAGAATGCATTCCTGAATGGATACATTGCAGGTGAAGTATACATGGAGCAACCAAAAGGCTTCATGGATTCAATTGGATCAGATTATGTGTGTAAGCTCAAGAGAGCTTTGTATGGCCTGAAGCAAGCCCCAAGAGCATGGAATTACAAGCTCATTAAGTTTGTGGATTTCAAGCATCAAAGGCAGATAGTAGCTTGCTAGTGAAGGCAAGTGAAAATGGATACATATACATGTGTATTTATGTTGATGTTATTATTGTCACAGGTACAGATGCTCAAGGAATCAATGAGCTTAAGAAACAAATAGAGAAGGAGTTTAAGATAAGTGATTTGGGAAACTTATCTTATTTCTTAGGAATGCAGATTGTATATACTCAACATGGAGTATATGTTACACAAGAGAGATATTTGAAGAATCTTCTGATCAACTTCAACATGGAGGATTGCAAGTCTTCAAGCACACCATTGGAGGTAAATCATAAATTGAGCAGGTATGAAGGTGAAGAATTTAATGACATGAAGAAATATCAGAGTTTGGTAGGTAGTCTAATCTATGCTACCTTGACAAGGCCAGATCTATCATATGCAGTAGATGTGTTATCACAATTCATGCATTGTCCAAAGAAGACTCATTGGATTGCAACTCAAAGGGTACTCAGGTATATCAAAGGAACCCTAAGTGAAGGTCTGTATTATGGATTTACTTCTGATACAAGAATCAAAGTGTTTAGTGATGCAGATTGGGCAGGTGATTCAGATGATAGAAGGTCTACTCATGGGTATCTCTGTTATAATGGAGATAAACTAGTTTCTTGGTGCTCAAAGAAGCAACATATAGTTGCTTTGTCATCTATAGAAGCTGAGTATAAAGGAATGGTAGAGGCTGCAAAAGAAGTGATATGGTTAAAGACCTTATTGAAGAGTTTTGGAACTGATCAGAGTACTCCAATTATTCTTGGAGATAATATGAGTTCATTGTATTTGGCAGCTAACCCTGTTTTCCATGCCAGGACTAAGCATATAGAGATTCAATATCATTTCTTGAGAGAAAAGGTACTTGATAAAGAGATTGAAGTGATGTATACTCCAAAAAAAGAACAAGTTGCAGATATGTTAACAAAAAGCTTGGATGGACCTAAGCTACAAAGATTCAAGGAGATGGCATGAGTGAAGAAGAAAGGAATAATCACAATTAGTGATTGAGGGGGAGCTGTTGGAACATAGCAATCACAAATTGATGATTTCAAAGAGCTTGAAGCATGTCAAAGATCAGATTGAAGTTCAAGAAGTCACTTGAGAAAGTGAAGAGATCTCAGAAGTGAAGTTTGTATACATATGTACATTACTATTGGAAATTCTTGTAATATGAGTATAGATAATTCTTAGGATGATAAGGAGTAATGTAATAGACGCGGGATAAGTCTAGAACCATATGTATATAAGTCAATGATGTAAAGAAATACATGAGAGATTCATTAGAAGACAAGTGTCATAGAGATAGATGTGAAGAGAGTCATCTTCAGAAAATAGCGATGAGTATTTCGTAGATTTCTCTCAGTTTGATCATGTGGATCAAAAATCTCTTTTTATACACATCTAATCTAGAAGCTAATGAAGCTATGTTCAAAGTTTCATGGTCTAATTCTTTTTCTGCTGTGAGTATGATCAATAGGAACATGTATATGTAAAGTCTGCAGATGATCTCTGAGAGTCGCACACTTTTTCATGCCAATGTTTTGCTTAGATCTCAGTGCACAGTGTAAAGTTTTTGATGAGTGAGCATTCAAAATCTAAGTTAGAAGATAAGGAAGCTATGGCTAAAAGCATGTAGCAAAACAGGATCTGTGCTGTGAGAAATCAATCTTAGAAGTTACCTATGTCAAAGTCGCTTGTTCAAAAAGATAGTTTCTGACATACTTTTGATCTTAAGGATCAAATTAAAGTTTTAATGATTCTTTTGATGAACTAATGGTTGATATGATTGCAGAAAGGTAGTCTGAAGATGTGTGCATCATTGGTTTGAAGAAATTTGAAGATATGTGCAGGAAATAAAGTCGATTTCTGAAGCAAACTTTCTGAAGAAGGAATTTCTTTACTCAGAGAAGTATTAGTGAAAGTTTTGATAAAAGAAGACAATATTTGTGTAAAGTTTGATCCATAGTTGATATAGAACTGTTCTTAGATCAGTTTAGATCAGAACTTTGGAGATTAAGAAGTCTCCAACAATGTTGTCTCCGAATTCGTCCACCAAAGTTTGATGGTTTGGTAACTGCCCTTCATACCCAGATCAGATCGCAACCACTAACCTTTGAAGAATTCAATGCCTTACTCATGGAGGAGGAGTTGTGGCTCAAGGCAAGGAATGAGAGCGGTAAAGGAGAAGCTGCACTCATGGTAAATGCCAAAGGTACCAAAACTCTACTCTTATTGCCATGACAAACGTGGACATAAGTAAGCTTCGGCACGAGAGATTTGGCCACATAGAGTACTGGATCTTGAAAGAGATGCACTGGAAAGTTTTGGTTGGTCACCTCCTCTGATTGCAGAGATGAGAGAACCATGTGAAGCTTGCATGATGGGCAAGCAAGAGAGGAAGGTATTTCCACAAGTAAGCAGGAATAGAGCAAGAGGTCCTCTTGAGTTGGTGCATGCTAGCTTATGTGGAAAAATGCCTACACAAGCCTTGGGAGGATCGTCCTACTTCATGTTGCTCATCAAC
This sequence comes from Ceratopteris richardii, assembly GCA_020310875.1. Lineage (NCBI taxonomy): Eukaryota > Viridiplantae > Streptophyta > Polypodiopsida > Polypodiales > Pteridaceae > Ceratopteris > Ceratopteris richardii. The sequence continues at coordinate 128,063,218 of CM035429.1, read as the reverse complement.
GACTACAGTAGGAGGATGTGGGTGTACTTTTGTCATGATAAGGCTCAAGCTTTTGGTAAGTTTAAACAATGGCTTCAGCTTGTTGAAACTAAAATAGGGAAAAAGATGAAGAAGTTCAGGACGGATGGTGGTAGTGAGTTCATGTCAAAAGAATTTGATGATATTCGTAAGGTCAAAGGAATCAAGCATGAACTCACAATGGTGCATAGCCCTCAATAGAATGATGTAGATGAACGCCGAAATTGAATTATCATGGAAATGGCTAGGTGCATGTAGAAGGGAAAAGGACTACCTAATCATTTTTGGGTAGAGGCCGTAAACATGGTTTTTTACATCATGAATCATAACTACACTAAGGTACTTGATGGAAAGACTCCACAAGAAGCCTAGATTGGTAGAAAGCCTTTTGTTTCCCATTTCAAAGTGTTCAGAAGTGAATATTATGTACACATTTCTGAAACAAGCTTCAACCAAAAAGCACCAAATGTGTCTTCTTACGGTACATTGAAGAAAAGAAAGCTTAGAAGTTTTATGAACTAGAGGTGAAGAAGATTATAGTGATTGGTGATATGGTGTTCAAGGAGGAGTAGCCACATGCGATGGAAGAAGAAAAGAAAGCTTCCACTTTATCAATAGACAAAGAAGTGATACAGTATGAACCTGACCCAAGAGCTAGCCCTTCCACGGAAGAGAAGGAAGCATCATTCTCAGATGATGAGACTAAAAGTCACCAATTGAAGCACTATGGTTGAGAAGGATCCTATGGCATATAGGAATTCAAGGACACGAGGTTACAAGGTTGAGATGCGACAATCAGATTTGCATAGCCATTGCCAAGAATCCTATTTTTTGTGCATGTACTAAGCACATAGAAATCCAATATCACTATGAGTGAGAGATGATAGAGGAAATAATTGTGGAGCTGAGCTATTGTCCAACAAGTGAAAATGGAGCAAACATTTTGACCAAGGCTTTGGGAAGACAACAACTTCATTGAGATTTTCCAAAGCTTGGCATTGGACAAAGAAGGTAGTTCACCACAGGTGGACATTAAGCGGGGGTGTAAGATATACTCAATACTCCATGTGCATGCGATCGTAAATGATCCATGGTACTCTACATTGTATGGCCCCCATTATGAGGAGAAGCCATTATGAGATTTCAAACATTTGTGATGAGGTATACATGAGATGAACAAAAGTTCCAGATGATCTATGTGAGTCTAGCTAGAAGGCTAGCCAGGGTGTATACTTTAGTCACACCAAAATTCCGGAGGTATGAAAGTTCAATAGTCAACCACTCCAGAATTATGTTGATGTGGCTGGAATCCCAGAAGAAGTCTGGAGGTGTGTGACATTTCAATAGTCAACCTATCCAAAATTATAGCAACCAGTACAGTAGTCAACCTCTCCAAAATTATGGTGACCAATTCGATAGTCAACCTATCTCGAACTAGAGTATGAGTTCGGTAGTCCAAGTTTGTTGAGTGACCAGTCTAGTGGGTGTTTAGTCAGTTGGTTCACTCAGTCTGATACATATGTAATTTGGGATGTTCCAAAATTGTCGATGATCTTGATGATTTTACATATTTTTCCATTTTGATTGTCGAGCGCATTTCTCAGAGATGTTCCCAAATGTTTAGAGCATGGTATATTAATATAGTTAATGTTGTACTGCCATTTATGATTTTTTTGTTACCCCATTCCTTCTTAGCTTCAAACAACCATTCTTGGACATAAGGTGTGAAATCTACTTGATTTCCCATGTGCTTTGTTGCATGCTATAGGAGTTGCACTACTATTTTTTGAGGTACAATGTATCTATGCATGTTCGGAAAAAAAAAGTGTTGATGTATTAGTCATACCACTTCTTCTATGTCGATCTTGTTGATATCTAAGAATCTTCATTTTTTTGCTTCATGACATTCTTCCTTAAGATCTATAATGCCATCTTTCATCTACTCGAATGTGTCCTTGATCAATTCATGAGTGATTTCGATTGTTGTCCAATCCCCTTGTAGATCCAACACCTTTGCTTCTGGCATTGTCAGCATGTCCAATGCAGGATGCAAAGTATTCATAACCGGAGTACATATTTCAAAGTCACACTTAAAGATTGGCAATGCAAAATATCTTGAAATGCCAGCTTTCATCAATATATCCATTGTTGATGGTATTTCTTGTAGCACATGAAAATCTTGAGACACAACAGAGAATTGATGATCCCTAGCCATGATTGTGATAGTAATAAAAAATAGACAATTTCCTGCTAGCTGATATTTGTGAAACTAATGTCCTCTTGCTTTGGTAGCACCCTCCAAAGGAATTTCCAATATCTCTTCTTGCACAGTCACTTCAGAATCCTCCAATGCCATCTGCACTTTAAAAAAGAATTTATCGTTAAACCCCAATCTAAAGACGTGGTTTCCTCCCTCATGTTTGTTAATTGTGTGTGTCATGATCCTACTCCCCTCTCGCAAGTGTGAATAGAGCATGATACCTGAGGATGTATTTTTTCCATTTTCTTATATTTTTTATTTTTTTGAAAGAAGACATAATTTTTAATAATGGCCAAAGGAATAGGACTTAACTTGTACCATAATTTGTTTGAATATGATGGTACAAGTTAAGTCCGATTCCCTAGAAGGAAATGTGCACCACTAAATTGATCAGAAAAACTATGTGTTGAATGTGTGGCCTTGTAATGTGGCCCTATAGTGCATACTCTTGATGCATATAGCTCAACTTGAGTGTAAGACTGATTCCTTTTGTTGGTCTAGCACACTCCTTGTGGCTCCTTCGATCTCCACCTTAATGTTGTAATCTGATTCCTCTTTGTCATCTTTCATTGTGCTTTCAATTGCACATCCTTGGATTTAATCCTCCATATGTACGTGTCTTTTTGTTGGAGCTTCTTTTCCTTTGCTAGTCCTTGTTGCCCTTTGTCTTTGGATAATGTGTTGAAGTCTACGACAATCTTCCGTGTTGATTTTTCTAATGTCTTTATGTCTCTCTTTGCTTGTTCCTTGGTCTTTTTTGGGATCTACATTTGTTGTCGTGATCGTTGAGCTTCCACTAATCAGGTAGGTATCCATACTTGTAAGATTCTTGCTTCATTCTACCATAGGTTATGACTGTTGTGGTTTCCTCACTTCTTGGTGTTTTGGTGTGTTGCCAAATTCCTTCCACATTTGTATTACTGTAGTTCATCCTAGTGAATTCATACTTGTTTTATACTTTGGCATTGCTGTATCCTTGTTGTTGGTGAGGTTGTAGATGGTGTGACTTACTTGCACATCCCTTGAATGACCTTACTCAGTCACTTGGGCTCAATCTCTTGAGGAGAAGGATAGGCGGATCATGCAATTTAGGACAAAATGTAGGCGCATAGAGAATTGAGGATTTGATGGAAGTTCTTTAGCAAAGTTACCTAGACGTGTAGTCCTAGAATTTTATTCCCATGCCGTTTTAGTGGGTTCTCATCTAGAAGACTAAAGACTTCTCTATTGTCTATTTTTGTATATATGTATCCTTGGGCAAGGTGGATAGTGATTTCAAATTAAAAAATCCAATCCTATCCTAGGACCAATTCTTCTAGAAGATCTGAATCCTTGCAAATTAAGAGTCTTTGTTGCATGGTATTGTTCCCTAAATGTAAGGACATTGAAATCTCTCCTAGACACTCAATGATGTTGCCTCAAATTCCTATCATATCGACCTTAGTTTCTTTGCTAACAGCTTGTATGCTACTTAAGGCTGCTCCCATGTCAATCAATGAATCCACTAATTGGTATTCGTCTCTACCAATACCTAGGTTTAAATATGGTTGTCTAATTATGTTTCCTGGGGTTTTAATTTGGTTGGTGTGGCAATTCGATATAGGGATAGGTTCTTCTCCTTGTAAATATCTTTCATAATGTTGCCATATCCATTCTTTTAGTTTTTGTATTCATTCTAATGCTTCCATTCTAGCTTCCTCTTGTATTCTTTCCTCTTCTTTCTTTCTATTTTGTGCTCCTAAGATTCTTGGTAACATTCTTTTGGTTAATGGTTCCATATGCCGTTTGACCCTACAACCACTTATGTTGTTGGGTAAGACATCTCCATCGAGTGTAGCTAGGTTAATTGCTCCACTTGTAGAGATTCTGTTTATCAGTAGTGGTCCATATCCTTGTTGTTGCAATTTCTTCACAACTTGCTTAAGTGTGTATACTAATACTAGGTCTCCTTCTCTAAGTCCCCTTTCCTTGATGTGAGTGTCATAATAGGCTTTTTGTCTCCTTTTCACTGCATAGATGCCAACTACCACTTGTAACCTAGTCTCATGCAACTTCTCTATTTGATCCAATTGTCTTGATAGTTCATGTCCCATCCACTCATGTTTCTCAACAACTCTTAAAGTAGGGATGAAGAAATCAATTAGCAATAGCGCATTCTGCCCATAGAGTAGATTAAAGGGAGTGGTTCCAATCACCATTTTATATGCTACTCGGAAGGACCATATTGATCCATGGCCACTATGATATATTCAACATGTGATCCCTTTACTGGGGGATTTACTTGTCCAATGAAATCAATATCCCATTTTGAAAAGGCTCGCACACTAATCATTGGTATCAAGGGCATGTCAACTCGTCTTATAGGATACTTTGTTTGTTGACATATGTCACAACTCCGCACATAAGTTTCTACATCCATATGTAAAGTAGCCCACCATAAACTTGCAAAGAGAATCATTTTGACAGTCTTATCCACTGAAAAATGAACCCGTACTGCTCTTGAATGAGCCATCTTGAGTATGGGAAGATATTCTCCTTCATGCACACATAATCATAATAACTGATTATCCTTCCCTCTTTTGAATAATTGCTTTACAATAATAGCATAGTCCTTACTTTGTTCTTCCAATGCTCACTTTTTAGCTAGGCTCGCTCCTTCAAGAAACTTATGGAGCTTCTGAAAGTCGACTAGTGGTTCACTCCACTCGGGGACAATCATAGAATAGCACAATGATGAATTTTCTTCAGGTGTACTTTCCTGACATACTTCGTAGTTATGTATATGCTCATGCACATCCTTTTGCATGTCGGTCCAACACACACCTAATCTTTTTGGTTCTTGAGTTGTTCCACTAATGCCCTTGTGTGTTTTCCACTTGTTTTCATGGGCCTATTCCAAGAAACTCTTTCATTCCTCGTCTTCTAGACATCTTAGAAGTACTTTGTTAGAGTCTCTCAAATACAAACTACCTACCACAATGTGGAGGTTTTGTGTTTGCTAGAGCTCTTTCTTGTTGTTCCTGTTGATCCTATGGTGTGCTCCATGCATGATTTGAGTATAGGAATCAAGTTTTCAAATAGGTATGTGTCAAGTAGCTCGTCATCTACTCTTGTGGGTGGTTCCCCATGAGTCATTCTTGATAAATGGTCTGCCCTTACATGTGTTTTACCCTTGTTAACTAGTACCTCGAGTCAAACTCCATTAGTAGTAGAAACCATCTCAATAGCCTTCTTGTATTACATGGTTTGTTAACCAAGTACAATAATGCTTGGTGATCAATACAGAATTCAAATTTGTTGGCTAAGAGGTAATGTTTGATTTTTTTTAAATTTTTATTTTTACTGCATAGAACATCTCTAAGCCTTCTCATTCAGTAGTAGTGTAGTTGCACTCCGTTTGGTTTAGTTTTCTATGTGCATAAGCTGTAGGGTGATCTAATTTTCCTTCATCAGTTGGTTGTGTTAAGATGCATCCAATTGTGTAGTTGGATGCCTCCACATGAATATGGAATGGTTTATTCCAATTAGGCACTTTCCAAATTGGTACTGAGCTCAACCTTTTCTTCAACTCATTGAAAGCTTTTTCACATTCTTCCACCCAAACAAATTGAGTCAACAACCCCATACCAAGGTTTAGCAATTATGGCATATATGTGGATAAATTGCCTGTAATTGTTGGTTCAAATGTACAAGCCTACACATTTGGCTTAGCATGGAAGACATTGTGTGGAAGTGCTTGATAATTCATGTGAACTATAGCTTATAACTACTTGATCATTTACCATTCTAAATCATTAATCCTCGGAGAATCTTGTAAAAACTTATATCTCGTGGAGTTAGGAGGAATATTAGCTATGAATTCAAGATGAGGGAATTTCTCCTAAATCAGAGGAGTTACTTTTTGATTGGTGCCAAGTTTGAACTCAAAATTCAAACTTAGAAGAAATAATTATAAAAAGGTCTTGTAAAACTTGTGGGGTAGTGTGCATCATTTAGATATAATGCCAATGACTCTGTACAATCATGTGTTATAATACATATAGCTCATTGAACATCTCTATCTACTTCTTTGCTATGACTACTCAGAACAATCAACTTCATCTGGTCATATCTCACTGAACACTCAAACATTTTGCATAGTCTTTGGTTTGTTGGAACCAACTTAAAGTCTACTTTGTGCTATTAAAATTTCAAGGCATTTGGTTCAAGCATCTGGGAGAAATCATCTTCGAAGTGCTCATTGGTCATCTACTCATTAGTCCCTAAAAAGTTGAGGGTAAGATTTGATTTCCTAAAATGCTTTCTCATAGCATTGTTGATCATTTTAAATGATTCCACTTGCAATCATTAGCCATATAAGAATATTAAATTCCCTTCAAAGGAACTTTGTCAATTGTTACTGTATTGTGGGCTTTGAGTAAAAAAGCCTACAGGTGTATGGACTAAAATAGCAAACTAGCTATTCTTGAACTAGTCTATTTTGGATTAATTGTTTCAATCATCAAGTCCGAAGTACATAGGTACTTTCTTGGTGTCATTTGAAAGTTAAAAGGGCCTACTTTATAAATTTGAAGTGTATCAGGGCTGGTACAAAGAAAGTTTTAGTAGTACCACCTCACTTCCTTGAGGTATCCATCCATCCCTCCCAACAATGGTATCAGAGCAAGTTGAGGTAAAATGGGAGATGGTTTCCCTTCTTTCATTGACAAATTGGACAGGAATAATTATCCAGCATGTTCCTTGAGGATGAAGACCTATCTACAAGGAAGAATTCTCTATGGATACATATGAGGAGATGCCCACATTTAGAAGCAAAGATCAACCTACAAGAGAGGAGCAAGAAAGACTCAATTCATGGTGTGCCAAAGATGCTTTAGCCAGGTCATATCTACTTAACTCTTTCTCTCACTTCCTTCTTCCTCATATTAGGAATTGCAAAACTTCCCAAGAGACTTGGGATACTCTATCTTCATACTTTTCTTCCAATACAAGAGCCAGGAAGAATCAATTGTGGATGGAGTTTACTATGCAAAAGAAGCAACCTAAGTAGAATGTTTCAGAATATGTGACCAAAGTGAAGGATGTGGCTGATCAGCTGGCAAGCATAGGAGAGGAGATTGAAGAGGATCAAATAGTGAGAGAGATAATCAATGGCATCAAGGCAAATGATAAGTGGGAATCCTTCACAACTACAATGGATCTTTATATGGATATGCAAATCCCTAATCTAACCACTCTCATGGGGCAACTCTTCACCCATGAGTCCAAGCTCAACAAAAATGGTGAACCATCAAGAGGTAACAATTCTTTTGCACTCTATACAGATAAAGGAAAGTCTAGGGATAAAGGAAAGAGCAAGAAGTTTGAAGATGAAGGTGCTACTTCTCAAGTTGACTATGCAGGGAGAGGTAGCAATTCAAGAGGAAGGGGGAGAGGAGGTAAGCAAGGTAGGGGGAGACCTTTCAACTCTTCCCCATGCAATATATGTGGACTGTCTAATCACACATCAGATTAGTGTTGGAGCAAAAATATGACAAGCCTAAGTATTGGCTTGAGTCCCACAAAGTCATAAAAGAAGCTTTAAAATGAAGACTATGTAAAGTTCACTTGTGAACTACCTCTTGTAACTTTTGAAGAGTTTACTTAATGTAAAAGTGAAAGAATCTTAAGTGGTGGAGTCCACTTGATCAGAAAGGTAAAGAGGAGCGATGAATTTATGATTTGTGGTAGGTAGAGAATCAAATCAATCACTGATTGATTGGAGAGTTATTGAGGGAAGTTAGCCTCCCAAACTCAACTATAAATAGATGGTAGTTTTAGTAGTGGTTAGAGAGACCTATGTGAAGCCAAGAGTTGAGCTTTATGCCATATCAAGGTGTGATTACAAGGCACACGTATGTATCAGTAAGTCAATTGTAATGTACAAGCAATATACTTTCATTTTCATTATCATTTGGGTTCATATTTCCATGTTCTTGTGAAGTGTACTACTCACTGCCATATCTCTCAGTTTTCTCAGTCAGATTGCAAAGATGGTTTCTCTGAGCTTGGTGCATCATTTTCAGTGATTTAACTTGGTAAAATTAGCTCTATAAGTCTATTATATGCTCATCACCTCATCAATTTTCATTTCATTTGGGTATTGCAATCTTCAGTTATGTTCAGTTGAAGGCAACCCTGTCTGTCGATTTCACTTCTCTCTCAGGCACCCGACGTTTTTACTCATCTTGTCAGAGCTGTTTCTCAGTGTGTACTTACATAAATTCCATGATTTAAAGCTTTTTGGATTCAGCTTATTGTCTAGTATAAGGATACAACTTTTCATAATCATTGGATTCTTAAAGCTAGAGTTATGTTCATTTTTTGGCTCACTAGTTTCAAATTGTAGTAGCCCGTGAAAATCAGGATGATGTCATCAGTTGCTAAACATCATTCTCAATGTGTGGTTCAATATTTTTGATGAGATTACTCTTGAAAGTTAGCTCTTTAAGTTAACTAGACTTCCCCAAGAGGAATTAAGCTAATTGCTGCTGTGCTCAAAGAATTGTGCAAAACACTGGACAGGTGTATGAACCAAAAATAGCAAGTTCTTCACCTCTCAGCTAACTCCAACTTATCTGTTTTTATCTATCTTTTTGTGAGGTGATCTTCCAAGGTACATAGGGTGTCTAATACATCCATTAGCAAGCTAGAAGGGCCCACCACATACTCCTGGAGTTCATTTGGCTGGTGTAGATCAAGGATTTTGCAACACCTCTTCATCTTCACGCACAGACCTATCCATCTCTTCACAGTGGTATCAGAGCAAGGTTAGACAACATGGTGAATGGATTTCCTTCATCAATTGACAAATTGGACAGAGGTAACTACTCAGCTTGGTAATTAAGAATGGAAGCTTATCTCCAAGGTAGAAGTTTATATGGTTATGTGGCTGGAGATGAAGTTATGCCAAGTTTCAGGAACAAAAGTCAACCAACACAAGAAGAGCAAGAAAGATTGAGCACATGGTGCTCCAAGGATGCACTTGCAAGGTCTTATCTCCTCAACTCTATCTCAGATTTTTTGTTGCCTCACATTAGAAGTTGTAAGACATCTCAGGAAGTGTGGGATGCACTTGAAGCTTTCTTCTCTTCAAGTACCAAAGCTAGGAAGCATCAACTATGGCTGGATTTCACAAGTCTCAAGAAGGCTCCCAAAGAAAATGTGACTGATTTTGTCACAAAGCTCAAGGACATAGCAGATCAGTTGGGAAGCATTGGAGAGGTAATAGATGAAGAGCAAATTGTAAGGAAGGTCATCAATGGCTTGAAGGCAGATGACAAGTGGGAAGCATTCACCACAGCTATGGATTTGTACATGGACATGCATGTACCTGATTTCAATACACTCATTGGACAACTACTTACTCAAGAGGCAAAGCTTATCAAAAATGGAGAAAGCTCTAAAGGTAATCAATCTTCAGCTTTATACACTGATAAAAGCAAGTCCAAAGATAACAAAGGAAAGGCAAAGAAAGTGGATGATGAAGTAGGTACATATCAAGCTAACTATGCAGGTAGAGGAAGACATGGCAGAGGTAGAGGAAGAGGAGGTAGACAAGGCAGGGGGAGATCCCAAGACTCCAACTCATGTTCTATTTGTGGATTAACTAATCATACAACTAAAAATTGCTTTAGGAATTCCAGGAATCAAAGAGGCAAAGGATACAATAGAGGAAGTTATGGCTACTCAAGAGGAAGGTTCAACAATTATCATGGCAACTACAACAACTACAATCATTCAAACTATCAAGGAGGCTACAAAGGAAGGAGAGTCTTGAATAACTACACAGAAGACTCAAACAAAGAGGATTCATTATTGATCATGAACATGGCTATGCCACCAGGTAAATCTGATGAGCATGTTTTCTACCTAGATTCAGGTTGTTCAAATCATGTGGCATGAAATGTGGCACTCCTATCAGATTTAGAAGATCCAAGGAATAAGCATGAGGTACAAACAGGAGATGACACAAAACATCCTATGGAGAAAATAGGCAATGTCAAAGCACCTGATGGAAACATCAACCTACTCAGTAAGGTACTCTATGTCCCTACCATTACAAAGAAGCAAAGTCAAGGATTCAGAAGAATTGCAAAAGGTGAAAAGACAGGTAGATTGTTCACATTTGAATTACAAGACACTAGAAACATTGCTCTCTTTAATTATGGTAGTCAGACACTCACAGAATTGGAAGTATGGCACAAAAGGTTAGCACATATTGGTGAAAGGTCATTAAAACAAATTTGCAGGGACCAAAGTGTACTTGGAGTCCCTAACTTGTCAAAACAACATATGATTTATAAGTGTAGTGCATGTCAATTTGGAAAGTCTCACAAGTTACCATTCATGAAGAAAGGTTATATGCATGGAGAACTCTTGGAGTTGGTTCATACAGATGTATGGGGACCTAGCAAGGAAGCTTCAATATCTGGATCAAGGTATTATGTCTCCTTTATTGATGATTGCAGCAGATGGAGTATCCTATTCTTTATAAAACACAAAGATGAAGTTTTTTCATGTTTCAAAAGATATTTGGCTCTTGTGGAGAATCAAACAAGTAAATCTCTAAAAAGGCTAAGGTCAGATGGAGGGGGAGAATACTTCTCCCATGAGTTTGATTCTTTTCTTCAAGAAAGAGGAATCAAAAGAGAGGTAACTACAAGGTACACTCCTGAGCAAAATGGAGTGGCAGAAAGGAGGAATAGGACAATTGTTGAAGCTGCAAGATCCATGTTAAATGAAAAACATTTGCCTAATTATCTATGGGCTGAGGCTGTATCTACAACCACTTACTTGATTAACAGGTTGCCTTCAAAATCCCTTGATGGGATAACTCCATATGAGGCTTGGAATGGAAGAAGACCAAGCTTAGATCATTGTAAAATTTTTGGATGTATTGCTTTTGCTCATGTTCCTTCACATGTTAGAGGCAAGATGGATCCAAAGGCAGAAAGGTGTGTATTTATTGGATATGACAACAATCAAAAGGGAAACAGGTTATACAACCCTACCAACAAAGCATTCTTGGTAAGCAGAGATGTAGTTTTTGATGAAAACAGTTCATGGTATGAAGATTCATGCAGGAAGGTCAATTTACCATATAATCTTGAAGAATATTTTCCAAAGCTTGGAGAACAACCAAAGATTGAAGAACAAGACACGTCAGAGGATGATGAAGAATCTCATATGGAAAATATCAAAGCATGGAAGTCTAAAGGTAAAGCAAAATTGCAGGAACTTGGACATGAGGAAGAATCATCACACCATGGCCTAAGAAGATCTACGAGGGAAAAGAAAAAACCAGAAAGGTATGGGTTTGACACCTCATTAGTAACTAAACATTCTATCTACATAGCACAAGACATAAACCAAGAGGAGCCATCATCATTTGAAGAGGCCAAAGCAAAATCAGAATGGAAGCATGCAATGAAGGAAGAGATTGAAGCACTTGAGGAAAACAACACTTGGCATTTGGTGCCCAAGACTTCATCCATGAAGGTAATAGGCTCAAGATGCGTCTATAAACTCAAGAAGAATTCTGATGGTTCCATTAACAGGTATAAGGCAAGGCTTGTAGCAAAAGGCTTTGCACAAACTTAGGCAATTGATTATGAGGAGACCTTCTCTCCTGTGGCAAAGATGCCTACTATTAGGGTTTTTCTTAGTATTGCCTCTTCCAAGAATTGGAAGATACTTCAACTAGATGTAAAGAATGCATTCTTGAATGGTTGGATAACCGAAGAGGTATATATGGCACAACCACCTAGTTTTGAGGATCAAGTTTATCCTAATTATGTGTGTAAACTTAACAAAGCATTGTATGGTCTCAAGCAAGCTCCAAGAGCTTGGAATTTCAGAATTGTTTCATTCTTGCAAGACAAAGGCTTTCAACCAAGCAAGGGAGATCCTTCACTCTTTATTAAATGGAGTAATCTGAGGTCATCTACTTATGTGTATATGTAGATGATATTATATTGACAGGAAATGATGAAGATGGTATGAATAAGATCAAAGATCAGATGAGAGAAGAGTTCAAGAAAAGTGATTTGGGTTCACTTACCTACTTCCTAGGTTTGGAAGTTGCCTACAAAGATCATGGTTTGTTTCTCACTCAAAGAAACTACATTAAGGAGATGTTGGCAAAATTCAAGATGCAAGATTGTAAGATTGCACGTACTCCAATGGAGGTCAATCACAAATTGAGCTCACATGAAGGTGAACTCATAGAGGACATCACATCATATCAAAGTCTAGTGGGTAGTCTCAACTATGCCACATTGACAAGAATAGATATATGTTACAGTGTGAGTGTGCTAAGTCAATTTATGCACACACCAAGGAAACCACATATGGATGCTGCCAAAAGGATTCTCAAGTATCTCAAAGGAACCATAAATGAAGGACTTTATTATCCTTATGTATTTGATTTAGGTTTGAAGCTATTTTCTGATGCAGATTGGGCTAGCTCCAAAGAAGATAGAAGGAGCACTTCAGGTTATCTTACCTTTGCAGGTTCAAAGCTTATTTCATAGTCATCCAAGAAGCAACCCACAGTTGCTCTCTCTTCTACTCAAGCAAAATATAGAGGTATTGCCATAGCTACTCAGGAAGCTATGTGGAGGAAGACATTATTCAAAGATCTTGGATTGGAGTTTGGAACTCCATCTATTTATGGTGACAATATGAGTTCTATTCATTTGGCTGCTAATCCTATTTTTCATGCAAGGACTAAACATATTGAAGTTCATTATCACTATGTAAGAGAGAAGGTTCTAAGCAAAGAGATTCAAATATCGTATGTGTCCACTCATCAACAATGTGCAGATATTCTGACCAAAGCATTGGATGGTACAAAGCTTTGCAAATTCAAGGCTATGATTGGTTTACAGGTAACCTTGGAAGATTGAAGACCTCAAGCATACTTGGCTTGAGGTGGATATGTTGGAGCAAGTATATGACAAACCTAAGTATTGGCTTGAGTCCCACAAAGTCATAAAAGAAGCTTTAAAATGAAGACTATGTAAAGTTCACTTGTGAACTACCTCTTGTAACTTTTGAAGAGTTTACTTAATTGAAAGAATCTTAAGTGGTTGACTCCACTTGATCAAAAAGGGAAAGAGGAGCCACGAATTTGTGATTTGTGGTACATAGAGAGTCAAATCAATCACTGATTGATTGGAGAGTGATTGAGGGAAGTTAGCCTCCCAAACTCAACTATAAATAGATGGCAGTTTTAGTCGTGGTTAGAGAGACCTATGTGAAGACCTCCAAGAGCTGACCTTTATGCCATATCAAGGTGTGATTACAAGGCACACATATGTACCAGTAAGTCCATTGTATTGTACAAGCAATATACTTTCATTTTCATTATCATTTGGGTTGATATTTCCATGTTCTTGTGAAGTGTACTACTCACTACCATATCTCTCAGTTTTCTGAGTCCGATTGCAGAGATGGTTTCTCTGCGCTTGGTGCATCATTTTCAGTGATTTAACTTGTTAAAGTTAGCTCTATAATTTTACTATATGCTCATCAATTTTCATTTCATTTGGGTATTGCAACCTTCAGTTATGTTCAGTTGAAGTCAACCTTGTCTGTCATTTTCACTTCTCTGTCAGGTACCCAATTGTTTTACTCAACTTGATAGAGCTGTTTCTCAGTGTGTACTTATCCAAATTCCATGATTTAAAGCTTGTTGGATTTAGCTCACTATCTAATATAAGCAGACAAATGTTCATAATCATTGGGTTCTTAAATCTAAGGTTATGTTTATTTTGCTGCTCACTGGTTTCAAACTATAGCAGCCCGTGAAAATCGGGATGATGTCATCAATTGCTAAACATCATTCTAAGTGTATGGTTCATTATTTTTGATGAAATTACTCTTGAAAATTATCTCTTTAAGTTAACTACACTTCCCCAAGAGGAATTAAGCTAATTGCTGCTGTGCTCAGAGAATTATGCAAAACACTGGACACGTGTATGAACCAAAAATAGCAAGTTCTTCACCTCTCAGCTAACTCCAACTTATCTATTTTAATCTATCTTTTTGTGAGCGATCTTCCAAGGTACATAGGGTGTCTAATACATCCATTGGCAAGCTAAAAGGGCCCTCCACATACTCTTGGAGTTCATTTGGCTGGTGTAGATCAAGGATTTTGCAACACCTCTTCATCTTCACGCACATACCTATCCATCTCTTCACAGTCGTATCAGAGCAAGGTTAGACCACATGGCAGATGGATTTCCTTCATCAATTGGCAAATTGGACAGAGGTAACTAATCAACTTGGTCATTAAGAATGGAAGCTTATCTCCAAGGTAGAAGTTTATATGGTTATGTGGCTAGAGATGAAGTTATGCCAAGTTTTAGGAACAAAAGTCAACCAACACAAGAAGAGCAAGAAAGATTGAGCACATGGTGCTCCAAGGATGCACTTGCAAGGTCTTATCTTCTCAAATCTATCTCAGATTTTTTGTTGCCTCACATTAGAAGTTGTAAGACATCTCAAGAAGTGTGGGATGCACTTGAAGCTTTCTTCTCTTCAAGTACCAAAGCTAGGAAGCATCAACTATGGCTGGATTTCACAAGTCCCAAGAAGGCTCCCAAAAAAAATGTGACTGATTTTGTCACAAAGCTCAAGGACATAGCAGATCAGTTGGGAAGCATTGGAGAGGTAATAGATGAAGAGCTAATTGTAAGGCAGGTCATCAATGGCTTGAAGGCAGATGACAAGTGGGAAGCATTCACCACAGCTATGGATTTGTACATGGACATGCATGTACCTGATTTCAATACACTCATTGGACAACTACTTACTCAAGAGGCAAAGCTTATCAAAAATGGAGAAAGCTCTAAAGTTAATCAATCTTCAGCTTTATACACTGATAAAAGCAAGTCCAAAGATAACAAAGGAAAGGCAAAGAAAGTGGATGATGAAGCAAGTACATATCAAGCTAACTATGCAGGTAGAGGAAGACATGGCAGAGGTAGAGGAAGAGGAGGTAGACAAGGCAGGGGGAGATCCCAAGACTCCAACTCATGTTCTATTTGTGGACTAACTAATCATACAACTGAAAATTGCTTTAGGAATTCTAGGAATCAAAGCGGCAGAGGATACAATAGAGGAAGTTATGGCTACTCAAGAGGAAGGTTCAACAATTATCATGGCAACTACAACAACTAAAATCATTCAAACTATCAAGGAGGCTACAAAGGAAAGAGAGACTTCAATAACTACACAGAAGACTCAAACAAAGAGGATTCATTATTGATCATGAACATGGCTATGCCACAAGGTAAATTTGATGAGCATGTTTTCTACATAGATTCAGGTTGTTCAAATCATGTGGCACGAAATGTGGCACTCCTATCAGATTTAGAAGATCGAAGGAATAAGCATGAGGTACAAACAGGAGATGACACAAAACATCCTGTGGAGAAAATAGGCAATGTCAAAGCACCTGATGGAAACATCAACCTACTCAGTAAGGTACTCTATGTCCCTACCATTACAACGAATTTGATAAGTGTTGGGCAGATAGTAGAGAAAGGGTTGCAAGTCAGGTTCACAAAAGCAGGAGCATTTATTGAAGATCCAAGTCAAGGATTCAGAAGAATTGCAAAAGGTGAAAAGACAGGTAGATTGTTCACATTTGAATTACAAGACACTAGAAACATTGCTCTGTTTAATTATGGTAGTCAGACACTCACATAATTGGAAGTATGCACAAAAGGTTAGCACATATTGTGAAAGGTTATATGCATGGAGATCTCTTGGAGTTGGTTCATACAGATGTATGGGGACCTAGCAAGGAAGCTTCAATATCTGGATCAAGGTATTATGTCTTCTTTATTGATGAATGCAGCAGATGGAGTATCCTATTCTTTATGAAACACAAAGATGAAGTTTTTTCATGTTTCAAAAGATATTTGGCTCTTGTGGAGAATCAAACAGGTAAATATCTAAAAAGGCTAAGGCCAGATGGAGGGGGAGAATACTTCTCCCATGAGTTTGATTCTTTTCTTCAAGAAAGAGGAATCAAAAGAGAGGTAACTACAAGGTTAACTCCTAAGTAAAATGGAGTGGCAGAAAGGAGGAATAGGACAATTGTTGAAGCTACAAGGTCCATGTTAAATGAAAAGCATTTGCCTAATTATCTATGGGCTGAGGCTGTATCTACAGCCACTTACTTGATTAAGAGGTTGCCTTCAAAATCCCTTGATGGGATGACTCCATATGAGGCTTGGAATGGAAGAAGACCAAGCTTAGATCATTGTAAAATTTTTGGATGTATTGCTTTTGCTCATGTTCCTTCACAGGTTAGAGGCAAGATGGATCCAAAGGCAGAAAGGTGTGTATTTATTGGATATGACAACAATCAAAAGGGCTACTGGTTATACAACCCTACCAACAAAGGATTCTTGGTAAGCAGAGATGTGGTTTTTGATGGAAACAATTCATGGTATGAAGATTCATGCAGGAAGGTCAATTTACCATATAATCTTGAAGAAGATTTTCCAAAGCTTGGTAGAGAACAACCAAAGATTGAAGAACAAGACACCTCAGAGGATGATGAAGAATCTCAGATGGAAAAGATCAAAGCATGGAAGTCTAAAGGTAAAGCAAAATTGCAGGAACTTGGACATGAGGCAGAATCATCACATCATGGCCTAAGAAGATCTATGAGGGAAAAGAAAAAACCAGAAAGGTATGGCTTTGACACCTCATCAGTAACTAAACATTTTATCTACATAGCACATGACGCAAACCAAGAGGATCCATCATCATTTGAAGAGGCCAAAGCAAAATCAGAATGGAAGCATGCAATGAAGGAAGATATTGAAGCACTTGAGGAAAACAACACTTGGGATTTGGTGCCCAAGACTTCATCCATGAAGGTAATAGGCTCAAGATGGGTCTATAAACTCAAGAAGAATTTTGATGGTTCCATTAACAGGTATAAGGCAAGGCTTGTAGCAAAAGGCTTTGCACAAACTCAGGGAATTGATTATGAGGAGACCTTCTCTCTTGTGGCAAAGATGCCTACTATTAGGGTTTTTCTTAGTATTGCCTCTTCCAAGAATTGGAAGATACTTCAACTAGATGTAAAGAATGCATTCTTGAATGGTTGCTTCTGTTATATATGGCACAACCACCTGGTTTTGAGGATCAAGTTTATCCTGATTATGTGTGTAAACTTAACAAAGCATTGTATGGTCTCAAGCAAGCTCCAAGAGCTTGGAATTTTAGACTTGTTTCATTCTTGCAGGACAAAGGCTTTCAGCCAAGCAAGGCAGATCCTTCACTCTTTATTAAAAGGAGTAATTCTGAGGTCATCTACTTATGTGTATATGTAGATGATATTATATTGACAGGAAATGATGTAGATGGTATGAAGAAGATCAAAGATCAGATGAGAGAAGAGTTCAAGATAAGTGATTTGGGTTCACTTACCTACTTCCTAGGTTTGGAAGTTGTCTACAAAGATCATGGTTTGTTTCTCACTCAAAGAAAGTACATTAAGGACATGTTGGCAAAATTCAAGATGCAAGATTGTAAGATTGCAGGTACTCTAATGGAGGTCAATCACAAATTGAGCTCACATGAAGGTGAACTCATAAAGGACATCACATCATATCAAAGTCTAGTGAGTAGTCTCAACTATGCCACATTGACAAGAATAGATATATGTTACAGTGTGAGTGTGCTAAGTCAATTTATGCACACACCAAGGAAACCACATATGGATGCTGCCAAAAGGATTCTCAAGTATCTCAAATGAACCATACATGAAGGACTTTATTATCCTTATGTATTTGATTTAGGTTTGAAGCTATTTTCTGATGCAGATTGGGCTGGCTCCAAAGAAGATAGAAGGAGCACTTCAGGTTATCTTACCTTTGCAGGTTCAAAGCTTATTTCATAGTCATCCAAGAAGCAACCCACAATTGCTCTCTCTTCTACTGAAGCTGAATATAGAGGTCTTGCCATAGCTACTCAGGAAGCTATGTGGATGAAGGCATTATTCAAAGATCTTGGATTGGAGTTTGGAACTCCAACTATTTACGGTGACAATATGAGTTCTATTCATTTGGCTGCTAATCCTATTTTTCATGCAAGGACTAAACATATTGAAGTTCATTATCACTATGTAAGAGAGAAGGTTATAAGCAAAGAGATTCAAATATCATATGTGTCCACTCATCAACAATGTGCAGATACTCTAACCAAAGCATTGGATGGTACAAAGCTTTGCAAATTCAAGGCTATGATTGGTTTACAGGTAATCTTGGAAGATTGAAGACCTCAAGCATACTTGGCTTGAGGGGGAGCTATTGGAGCAAGTATATGACAAGCGTAAGTATTGGCTTGAGTCCCACAAAGTCATAAAAGAAGCTTTAAAATGAAGACTATGTAAAGTTCACTTGTGAACTACTTCTTGTAACTTTTGAAGAGTTTACTTAATGTAAAAGTGAAAGAATCTTAAGTGGTTGAGTCCACTTGATCAAAAAGGGAAAGAGGAGCCACGAATTCATGATTGGTGGTCATTAAAGCAAATTTGCAGGGACCAAAGTGTACTTGGACTCCCTAACTTGTCAAGACAACATATGATTTATAAGTGTAGTGCATGTCAATTTGGAAAGTCTCACAAGTTACCATTCATGAAGAAAGGTTATATGCATGGAGATCTCTTGGAGTTGGTTCATACAGATGTATGGGGACCTAGCAAGGAAGCTTCAATATCTGGATCAAGGTATTATGTCTCCTTTATTGATGATTGCAGCAGATGGAGTATCCTATTCTTTATGAAACACAAAGATGAAGTTTTTTCATGTTTCAAAAGATATTTGGCTCTTGTGGAGAATCAAACAGGTAAATCTCTAAAAAGGCTAAGGTCAGATGGAGGGGGAGAATACTTCTCCCATGAGTTTGATTCTTTTCTTCAAGAAAGAGGAATCAAAAGAGAGGTAACTACAAGGTACACTCCTTAGCAAAATGGAGTGGTAGAAAGGAGGAATAGGACAATTGTTGAAGCTCAAGATCCATGTTAAATGAAAAACATTTGCCTAATTATCTATGGGCTGAGGCTGTATCTACAACCACTTACTTGATTAACAGGTTGACTTCAAAATCCCTTGATGGGATGACTCCATATGAGGCTGGAATGGAAGAAGACCAAGCTTAGATCATTGTAAAATTTTTGGATGTATTGCTTTTGCTCATGTTCCTTCACATGTTAGAGGCAAGATGGATCCAAAGGCAGAAAGGTGTGTATTTATTGGATATGACAACAATCAAAAGGGCAACAGGTTATACAACCCTACCAACAAAGGATTCTTGGTAAGCAGAGATGTAGTTTTTGATGAAAACAATTCATGGTATGAAGATTCATGCAGGAAGGTCAATTTACCATATAATCTTGAAGAAGATTTTCCAAAGCTTGGAGAACAACCAAAGACTGAAGAACAAGACACGTCAGAGGATGATGAAGAATCTCATATGGAAAATATCAAAGCATGGAAGTCTAAAGGTAAAGCAAAATTGCAGGAACTTGGACATGAGGCAGAATCATCACACCATGGCCTAAGAAGATCTACGAGGGAAAAGAAAAAACTAGAAATGTATGGGTTTGACACCTCATTAGTAACTAAACATTCTATCTACATAGCACAAGACATAAACCAAGATGAGCCATCATCATTTGAAGAGGCCAAAGCAAAATCAGAATGGAAGCATGCAATGAAGGAAGAGATTGAAGCACTTGAGGAAAACAACACTTGGCATTTGGTGCCCAAGACTTCATCCATGAAGGTAATAGGCTCAAGATGGGTCTATAAACTCAAGAAGAATTCTGATGGTTCCATTAACAGGTATAAGGCAAGGCTTGTAGCAAAAGGCTTTGCACAAACTCAGGCAATTGATTATGAGGAGACCTTCTCTCCTGTGGCAAAGATGCCTACTATTAGGGTTTTTCTTAGTATTGCCTCTTCCAAGAATTGGAAGATACTTCAACTAGATGTAAAGAATGCATTCTTGAATGGTTGGATAACCGAAGAGGTATATATGGCTCACTTACCTACTTCCTAGGTTTGGAAGTCGTCTACAAAGATCATGGTTTGTTTCTCACTCAAAGAAACTACATTAAGGACATGTTGGCAAATTCAAGATGCAAGATTGTAAGATTGCAGGTACTCCAATGGAGGTCAATCACAAATTGAGCGCACATGAAGGTGAACTCATAGAGGACATCACATCATATCAAAGTCTAGTGGGTAGTCTCAACTATGCCACATTGACAAGAATAGATATATCTTACAGTGTGAGTGTGCTAAGTCAATTTATGCACACACCAAGGAAACCACATATGGATGCTGCCAAAAGGATTCTCAAGTATCTCAAAGGAACCATAAATGAAGGACTTTATTATCCTTATGTATCTGATTTAAGTTTGAAGCTATTTTCTGATGCAGATTGGGCTGGCTCCAAAGAAGATAGAAGGAGCACTTCAGGTTATCTTACCTTTGTAGGTTCAAAGCTTATTTCATAGTCATCCAAGAAGCAATCCACAGTTGCTCTCTCTTCTACTCAAGCAAAATATAGAGGTATTGCCATAGCTACTCAGGAAGCTATGTGGACGAAGACATTATCCAAAGATCTTGGATTGGAGTTTGGAACTCCAACTATTTATGGTGACAATATGAGTTCTATTCATTTGGCTGCTAATCCTATTTTTCATGCAAGGACTAAACATATTGAAGTTCATTATCACTATGTAAGAGAGAAGGTTCTAAGCAAAGAGATTCAAATATCGTATGTGTCCACTCATCAACAATGTGCAGATATTCTAACCAAAGCATTGGATGGTACAAAGCTTTGCAAATTCAAGGCTATGACTGGTTTACAGGTAACCTTGGAAGATTGAAGACCTCAAGCATACTTGGCTTGAGGGGGAGCTGTTGGAGCAAGTATATGACAAGCTTAAGTATTGGCTTGAGTCCCACAAAGTCATAAAAGAAGCTTTAAAATGAAGACTATGTAAAGTTCACTTGTGAACTACCTCTTGTAACTTTTGAAGAGTTTACTTAATGTAAAAGTGAAAGAATCTTAAGTGGTTGAGTCCACTTGATCATAAAGGGAAAGAGGAGCCACAAATTCGTGATTTGTCGTACGTAGAGAATCAAATCAATCACTGATTGATTGGAGAGTGATTGAGGGAAGTTAGCCTCCCAAACTCAACTATAAATAGATGGCAGTTTTAGTCGTGGTTAGAGAGACCTATGTGAAGACCTCCAAGAGCTGAGCTTTATGCCATATCAAGGTGGGATTACAAGGCACACATATGTATCAGTAAGTCCATTGTATTGTACAAGCAATATACTTTCATTTTCATTATCATTTGGGTTCATATTTCCATGTTCTTGTGAAGTATACTACTCACTACCATATCTCTCAGTTTTCTTAGTCAGATTTCAGAGATGGTTTCTCTGAGTGGTGCATCATTTTCAGTGATTTAACTTGGTAAAGTTAGCTCTATAAGTGTACTATATTCTCATCAATTTTAATTTCATTTGGGTATTGCAACCTTCAGTTATGTTCAGTTGAAGTCAACCTTGTCTGTCATTTTCACTTCTCTGTCAGGTATCCGACTTTTTTACGCATCTTGTCAGAGCGGCTTCTCAGTGTGTAGTTATCCAAATTCCATTATTTAAAGCTTGTGGTATTGAGCTTACTGTCTAGTATAAGCATACAAATTTTTAGAATTATTGGATTTTGAAATCGGGAGTTATGTTCATTTTTGTGCTCACTAGTTTCAAACTGTAGCAGCCCGTGAAAATCGGGATGATGTCATCAGTTGCTAAACATCATTCTCAGTGTGTGGTTTATTATTTTTGATGAGATTACTCTTGAAAGTTAGCTCTTTAAGTTAACTAGACTTCCCCAAGAGGAAATAAGCTAATTCCTATTGTGCTCAGAGAATTATGCAAAACACTGGACACGTGTATGAACCAAAAATAGCAAGTTCTTCACCTCTGAGCTAACTCCAACTTATTTGTTTTGTTCTATCTTTTTGTGAGTGATCTTGGAAGGTACATAGGGTGTCTAATACATCCATTGGAAATCTAAAAGGGCCCACCACATACTCCTGGAGTTCATTTGGCTAGTGTAGATCAAGGATTTTGCAACACCTCTTCATCTTCAAGCACATACCTATCTATCTCTTCACAATTAGTGGTATAGGAAATTCAAGAACTAGAGAGGAAGAGGATTCCAAAGAGGTGGCTACTCACAATCAAGAGGAAGATTTAACCATAATCAAGGTTACAACCATGGCTACAACAACAATTACAACAACAATTATCAAGGAGGATACAAATCAAGAAAAGACTTCAACAACTATACAGAGGATCAAGAGGATTCTCTTCTCATTATGAACATGAATTCAAAACAAGGTATGAATGATGAGCACCTCTTCTATATCGACTCAGGTTGTTCAAATCATGTAGCAGGCAATATAGCTCTCCTTTCTGATCTTGAAGAGCCAAAGGGAAAGCACCAAGTGTAGACAGGTGATGATACCAAGCACTCAGTTGTCAAGGTAGGAAACGTCAAAAATTTTGATGGGAATAAGAATATGTTGAGCAGAGTTCTTTATGTACCTACTATCACAAAAAATTTGAGGAGTGTTGGATAGAAAGTGGAAAAGGGTTTGCAGGCTAGGTTTAATAAATTTGGATCCTTTGTGGAGGACCCCCAACATGGATTCAAGAGAATTGCAAAGGGTGAGAAAACAAGTAGATTGTTTACATTTGAGCTTGAGGACACTAGAAACATTGCAATTTATAATTATAAGAATCAAACCTTGTCTGAGTTAGAGATATGGCACAAAAGATTAGGACACATTGGTGAGAGAACATTGAAGCAGATATGTAGAGATCAATGTGTACTTGGAATACCTAATGTATCCAAGCAACATATGATTTATAAATGTGGTGCACATCAATTTGGTAAATCACATAGGTTACCCTTTACAAAGAAAGGCTATATGCATGAGGATTATTTGAAACTTCTCCACAGAGGTGTGTGGGGATCAAGCAAGGACCCTTCAATTTGAGGCTCAAGGTAGTGTGTCATTTATTGATGATTTCAATAGGTGGACTATCTTGTATTTCATGAAACATAAGGATGAAGTGTTCAATTGTTTCAAAAAGTATCTTGCACTAATGGAAAATCAAATAGGAAAAGAGTTCAAAGAGGATAAGATTAGATGGAGGAGGTGAATACTTCTCCAATGAGTTTGATGCTTTTTTGCAGGACAAAAGTATCATGAAAGAGATCACAACTAGATATACTCCTGAGGAAAATGAAGTAGCAAAGAGGAGGAGCATATTGGTTGTGGAAGTAGCTAGATCTATGCTAAATGAAAAGAAGCTACCTAATTACTTCTGGGTAGAGCTGTGTCTACTGTCACTTATCTTATTAGCAGGTTACCCTCTAAGTCCCTTGATGGGATGACCCCCTATGAGGCATGGAATGGTAGAAGACCATCACTTGAACATTGCAAAATATTTGGTTGTGTTGCTGTTGGCAGCAATCACGGCATCACAAGCCAAGGGAGCCGACACAAGGAATCAGAGCAAAGAGAAGGGCCAAGCAGTCAAAGAAGTTCTGGCAAATAGGCCATGCAATTTTTGAGATAACTCCCTTTTAATAGTGGTTTTCATCACTACGTGAACATTGTAAATACCATTTTTGGTAGATTAGACTGCATTTTGTTCAAGCCGAGGAGTCCTCAAGCTTGAGGAGTATTAGAAGTTTTTATGTACCAATTTTCATAATGTTTAGAGCTCATTTGAGCCTCCAAAATAGCTTGGGAACCTAATTTTTAACTAGGCCGGACACTAGGTCTGGATAGGGCCACTAGCTAGTCAAAAACTATAGAAGGATCTAGAGAGCTCATTTTTGGGGAGAACAAATTGTAGTTTGAACTAAGAAGAGCTCCTGTAATTGTCTTTTGATCTCAATCAAAGCTTCCATTGTGTGACTCTTTGTTCAGAAATATAATCTCTTTGTGATCAATAACTTTGAAGGAAAGAATTTAACGTGATATGATCAACTTAAAGTGTGGAAATTCACTCAAGTATTCCTGATGATGTGTTATCAGACAAGAGTATAAACACGATAACCCACTAAAAAAGAACCAAGTGACTGATACAAATTGATCTACAACAAGGTTGTACTTGGGGTAAATTGGGGTTGTTCAATTTGGCATATGAACCTTAGATCAAGACGACATCTAGGGAGAGATAGACAAAGTCTTAGGTCTTCAGAGGCTAGTGTCAATCACACTGCTAGGTCTTGGGCCCATTAGTTGAGCAATTATCCATACTATCCTAGCTCTGAGATAAGCGAATCAGAGAAGTCTTATGGTATGGAGAGACCCACAGGAAGTTCAGGTATGGCTTACTTAGAGAAACCCGAAGGCCCTTACAAAATGCAACTGGAATATATCAAGACCAATCGACTAGGTGCTCGCATCTATGAGGACGGTCTAAGAAGGTCTCTTGTCCAGATTAAAAGCCCAGATCAACCCATTGGACTAGAACATCCAATCGTCAAATTTGAGAATGGGGCATACCTAGATAAGGAAGGAACAATGTACATAGTCACCAACCAACCAGATAGAACAGATGAATTTGGTAATGTGATTCCAGAGGTAGACATAGGGGACATAGAGCAAGGGAACATGGGAAAAGAGTGCGTAACTCCCTAAGGCAAATCAATCCTGACTAGAATCATCAGTCTAGAATGGATTCCCCAAGACAATAGGAGCATAGATCTACTCTTAAACCAAGAGATTGATGAGGCTATTTGGAGGTATAAGATTGACCAGCCTAATGAAGAAGGAATGATCACAATCTATGAGTTTAAAGATTCGGATAGCCCAAGCAAAGTGACCTATTTAGACAATACTTTAGAGAGGATTTTTGTGGTCGCAGAGCATGGTAGGCATGCCTACACTTGGAAGGGTGAATTTGTTTTTCCCCAACCAAGATCTAACATCTCTTATGGTCACCAGGGAGCTGGGACATCCCAAGCTCATGGACCTCAAATGGACAAGAGTAGAGATAGGCTGGAAGTAAGCTTTGCTAACCCTTTGGGAAGAGAAAGAACGAGAATGGAGGCTAATAGAATGGAAAATGAGAGGCATAGAGATCCAAGAAATCAAAGAAATGCAGATTAATTCCTTCTACCAAGCCTAGAGAACACACTAGGACCTTGAGGCCTACACAATTGGTCAAGTCCATGAAGAATTGCTTCGATGGTACAGGAGACCCGTATGACCATGTAGCAGAGTTTAAACAAGTTTTGAGAGCTGAACAAGTTGAAGACTTGTTCAATCAATACAATGCTTTTGGCCTAACTCTCAAGAACACCGCATTGACTTGGTTTCAACTGCTTCACTAAGGTTAGTTTAGGAATATAGGTCAACTTCTTGAAGCGTTCATCACTGAGTTTTCTAAGAGTGGTATTAGGCATAACACATCCTCCCTGATATATAGCTTCAAATAAACACCTCAAGAGACAGTAAGACTTGCAGGAAGAAGATTTAGACAATACCTAGAGAGATGCCCAGTGCCAGAGTTACCCACTCTAGCCAAACAAGTTGCTTTATTCTTAGATGGGTTGCTAAGTACCAAATTGAGATCTTATGTGTACTTGAAGGACCCTAGAACCATAGAAGAGTGTGTGCACATGTGCATAGACATTGAGGATAATCTAGGGGAGGAATTAAAGCTCCCAAAGATCTATAAAGATTCAGATAGTTCTACTAGCCTCGCTTCCAAACAATCCATGTCAATTGAGGATCTGGCAAAGAAGGTAGCTCAGAAATTAGGAGTCTCTAGCAAGCAGATTCCTAGATTTTCCCCAAAAAAACGATGCTATACCTATGGAGGAGACCATATGGCTAATGTGTGCCCTATCATGGCTCAACCCCAAGTGAATGCTAATATCCAATATTGCACAATAGAAAGGAGATATACCAACCACACTGCACAAGATTTCCCATATAACAAACAAGCCGTTAGACAAAATTATCCTCAGTCGTATCCATAACAAGGAACATACCAGAATTAGTACCCACAACAACAATATGGTAGGCCCCCGCAACCCTACCAACCACCCTACCAAGGGTAGCAAAGACCTAAACCAGTTCTAGCACAACAACCCCCGCCTCCGGCTAATGTGATTCCAGTGAAGTATGCAGCTGTAGAAGAAAATCCAAATAGAGCCTTAGTGCTAGTAACACCATTGCTTTCAGAAAGTGACCCAAGTGATCATAGTTTTGACTCTAATCATATTGATAGCCCACATGCTTACTACATGTAGTCACCTGAGCATAATGAGTCATATTATTATGAGGACCCAAGTGAACCTAATTGGGATCCATAGTATGCAAACGTCATGTTCGCAAAACCCAACTCTAGACCCCAACCTAGGCATATAAGACCCCCATTTCCTAGAGGACCATGCTACCGATGTCAGGGAGATCACCTCATTTGTGATTGCCCAAGCCTGCACCTACACGAACCCAATTTGTGAAAATTCAAGGTTTTTGCCCCGATTGTGGGAAGGCACACTTGCTACGAGATTTCCCTAAAAACCCCACCAATATGCCAAAAATCACTCCTATCAATGCCATTGGGCTAGTGGTAGACTCCACGGGAAGTGTGACTTCCACTGCCCCAGCGCAAGTGGTCATTAGAGCTCAGACAGTACAACAAAACCAAGGCTTAGGCAAGGAAAAGAGTTTAGAGGTTAGTGAGACTGAGAGCCTAGCTAAGAAAAGGTCAAGAACTTGGAGGGATAGTCGAGAGAGAATGAAAAGGCAATGGCCAAAGAAGATGAGCAAACTTGAGGAAAGCTTGAGAGAAACAAAAGCCAAGATAATTGAACTCACATCTCAAAATCACTCTCACACTAATCCACCACCATCATTCCCATCTCCCTCCAACCCACCACCTTCCGACCCACCTCACACAATTCCACCATCCCCCAGAGTAGGATCAGTCTTAGCAGACTTCACTCCCGAGGACCTAGACATGATGCTTAAAGCATATTAGGCTAGAATCCAAGAAGGGCCAAACATAACAAATCATGAAAAGTGTTACCCTAGAGTTGAACTAGAAATCAAACGAACTAAAATTTATTCTAAGATGGTGGAATTGGCTCAAACCATGTTTGAAGCCAGTTGCCTCTTTAACTTCTCTAGTCTAGCCAGGACTCAACTGCATTTGATGGACTATTAGATAGATTGGAGAGGCTTATTGCAAAATCTAAAAAGGACCCCGCCTCTCAAGGTAAGGACAAGGAAAGTGAAAGGATAAGCCTTCCTGCCCAGGAAGCTTATGTGCCTAACTCCACAGAACAAGACACATCTTCTTGTATGAATCGATATTCCCCAAAATTTCTATGAGAAATTCAAAAAGAGAAATGGGCAAAAAAAATTGGAAATCCTCCTCCTATTGAACTTGTGGATGAATTACATGACCAATTCCCACAAAACATTCCCTCCATTTATGGAGGACAAGAGGATGCCCCATCAAGTGAACGGTTAGACTTCGAGTCTAATTCCTTGCAGGAATTGCCTCATTTCATCAGCTCATGGGAAGCAAAATCGTGTATGAGAGCACCCACAACCATGATAAGAAACGAAGACTCAGCCATACCTAGGAACATGGATGTAGTGAAGAACACTAAAGTGCAGTGCAACCTCACTTTAGAAGAGCTAAAAGGTTAAGCTGGAAATTGTGAAGAGATGGATAGGTATGTGCTTGAAGATGAAGAGGTGTTGCAAAATCCTTGATCTACACCAGCCAAATGAACTCCAAAAGTATATGGTGGGCCCTTTTAGCTTGCCAATGGATGTATTAGACACCCTATGTACCTTGGAAGATCACTCTCAAAAAGATAGATCAAAACAGATAAGTTGGAGTTAGCTCAGAGGTGAAGAACTTGCTATTTTGGTTCATACACCTGTCCAGTGTTTTGCATAATTCTCTGCGCACAACAGCAATTAGCTTAATTCTCCTTGGGGAAGTCTAGATAACTTAAAGAGCTAACTTTCAAGAGTAATCGCATAAAAAATAATAAACCACACATTGAGAATGAGTTTTAACAAGTGATGACATCATCCCGATTTTCACGGGCTGCTACAGTTTGAGACCAGTGAGCAAAAAAATAAACATAACTCAAAATGTAGGAATCCAATGATTATGAAAATTTGTATGGTTATACTAGACAGTAAGTTGTATCCAATAAGATTTAAATCATTGAACTTGGATAAGTAACCACTGCGAAATGGCTCTGACAAGATGAGTAAAAAAGTCGGGTACCTGACAGAGAAATGAAGATGAACAGACACTGTTGACTTCAACTGAACATAACTGAAGATTGCAACATCCAAATGAAATGAAACTTTGTGAGCATATAGTAGACTTATAGAGCTAACTTTACCAAGTTAAATAACTGAAAATGATGCACCAAGCTCAGAGAAACCATCTCTGCAATCTGACTGAGAAAACTGAGAGATATGGCAGTGAGTAGTACACTTCACAAGAACATGGAAATATGAACTCAAATGATCATGAAAATGAAAGTATATTGCTTGTAAAATACAATGGACTTACTGATACATATGTGTGCCTTGTAATCATACCTTGATATGGCATAAAGCTCAGCTCTTGGAGGTCTTCACATAGGTCTCTCTAACCACGACAAAAATTGCCATCTATTTATAGTTAAGTTTGGGAGGCTAACTTCCCTCAATCACTCTCCAATCAATTAGTGATTGATTTGATTCTCTACCTACCACAAATCACGAATTTGTGGCTCCTCTTTCCCTTTTTGATCAAGTGGACTCAACCACTTAAGATTCTTTCACTTTTACATTAAGTAAACTCTTCAAAAGTTACAAGAGGTAGTTCACAAGTGAACTTTACATAGTCTTCATTTTAAAGCTTCTTTTATGACTTTGTGGGACTCAAGCCAATACTTAGGCTTGTCATACACCTGGTCCAACAGCTCCCCCTCAAGCCAAGTATGCTTGAGGTCTTCAATCTTCCAAGATTACCTGCAAACCAATCATAGCCTTGAATTTGCAAAGCTTTGTAGCATCCAATGCTTTGGTTAGAATATCTGCACATTGTTGATGAGTGGACACATATGATATTTGAATCTCTTTGCTTAGAACCTTCTCTCATACATAGTGATAATGAACTTCAATATGTTCCTTGCATGAAAAATAGGATTAGCAGCCAAGTGAATAGAACTCATATTGTCACCAAAAATAGTTGGAGTTCCAAACTCCAATCCAAGATCTTTGAATAATGTCTTCATCCACATAGCTTCTTGTGTAGCTATGGCAAGACCTCTATATTCAGCTTCAATAGAAGAGAGAGCAACTGTGGGTTGCTTCTTGGATGACATGAAATAAGCTTTGAACCTGCAAAGGTAAGATAACCTGAAGTGCTCCTTCTATCTTCCTTGGAGCCAGCCCAATCTGCATCAGAAAATAGCTTCAAACCTAAATCAGATACATAAGGATAATAAAGTCCTTCATTTATGGTTCCTTTGAGATACTTGAGAATCCTTTTGGCAGCATCCATATGTGGTTTCCTTGGTGTGTGCATAAATTGACTTAGCACACTCACACTGTAACATATATCTACTCTTGTCAATGTGGCATAGTTGAGACTACCCACTAGACTTTGATATGATGTGATGTCCTCTATGAGTTCACCTTCATGTGAGCTCAATTTGTGATTGACCTCCATTGGAGTACCTGCAATCTTACAATCTTGCATCTTGAACTTTGCCAGCATGTCCTTAATGTACTTTCTTTGAGTGAGAAACAAACCATGATCTTTGTAGACAACTTCCAAGCCTAGGAAGTAGGTAAGTGAACCCAAATCACTTATCTTGAACTCTTCTCTAATCTGATCTTTGATCTTCTTCATACCATCTGCATCATTTCCTGTCAATATAATATCATCTACATATACACATAGATAGATGATCTCAGAATTA
Organism: Ceratopteris richardii; assembly: GCA_020310875.1. NCBI lineage: Eukaryota > Viridiplantae > Streptophyta > Polypodiopsida > Polypodiales > Pteridaceae > Ceratopteris > Ceratopteris richardii. Next base: position 128,032,806 of record CM035429.1, on the reverse strand, counting down.
CTCTTTTTAATAAAGAGTGAAGGATCTGCCTTGCTTGGTTGAAAACCTTTTTCCTGCAAGAATGAAACAAGCTTGAAATTCCAAGCTCTTGGAGCTTGCTTGAGACCATACAATGCTTTGTTAAGTTTACACACATAATCAGGATAAACTTGATTCTCAAAACCAGGTGGTTGTGCCATATATACCTCTTCTGTTATCCAACCATTCAAGAATGCATTCTTTACATCTAGTTGAAGTATCTTCCAATTCTTGGAAGAGGCAATACTAAGCAAAACCCTAATAGCAGGCATCTTTGCCACAGGAGAGAAGGTCTCCTCATAATCAATTCCCTGAGTTTGTGCAAAGCCTTTTGCTACAAGCCTTGCCTTATACCTGTTAATGGAACCATCAAAATTCTTCTTGAGTTTATAGACCCATCTTGAGCCTATTACCTTCATGGATGAAGTCTTGGGCACCAAATCCCAAGTGTTGTTTTGCTCAAGTGCTTCAATCTCTTCCTTCATTGCATGCTTCCATTCTGTTTTTGCTTTGGCCTCTTCAAATGATGATGGCTCCTCTTGGTTTATGTCCTGTGCTATGTAGATAGAATGTTTAGTTACTAATGAGGTTTCAAACCCATACCTTTCTGGTTTTTTCTTTTCCCTCATAGATCTTCTTAGGCCATGATGTGATGATTCTGCCTCATGTCCAAGTTCCTGCAATTTTGCTTTACCTTTAGACTTCCATGCTTTGATCTTTTCCATATGAGATTCTTCATCATCCTCCGAGGTGTCTTGTTCTTCAATCTTTGGTTGTTCTCTACCAAGCTTTGGAAAATCTTCTTCAAGATCGATCATATGGTAAGTTGACCTTCCTGCATGAATCTTCATACCATGAATTGTTCTCATAAAAACCTACATCTCTGCTTACCAAGAATCCTTTGTTGGTAGGGTTGTATAACCTGTAGCCCTTTTGATTGTTCTCATATCCAATAAATACACACCTTTCTGCCTTTTGATCCATCTTGCCTCTAACCTGTGAAGGAACATGAGCAAAAGCAATACATCCAAAAATTTTACAATGATCTAAGCTTGGTCTTCTTCCATTCCAAGCCTCATATGGAGTCATCCCATCAAGGGATTTTGAAGGCAACTTGTTAATCAAGTAAGTGGCTATAGATACAACCTCAGCCCATAAGTAATTAGGTAAATGCTTTTCATTTAACATAGAGCTTGCAGCTTCAACAATTGTCCTAGTCCTCCTTTCTGCCACTCCATTTTGCTCAGGAGTGTACCTTGTAGTTACCTCTCTTTTGATTCATCTTTCTTGAAGAAAAGAATCAAACTCATGGGAGAAGTATTCTTCCCCTCCATCTGACCTTAACCTTTTTAGTGATTTACCAGTTTGATTCTCCACAAGAGCCAAATATCTTTTGAAACATGAAAAAACTTCATCTTTGTGTTTCATAAAGAATAGGATAGTCCATCTGCTGCAATCATCAATAAAGGAGACATAATACCTTGATCCAGATATTGAAGCTTCCTTGCTAGGTCCCCATACATCTGTATGAACCAACTCCAAGAGATCTCCATGCATATAACCTTTCTTCATGAATGGTAACCTGTGAGACTTTCCAAATTGACATGCACTACACTTATAAATCATATGTTGTTTTGACAAATTAGGGAGTCCAAGTACACTTTGGTCTCTCCAAATTTGCTTTAATGACCTTTCACCAATATGTGCTAACCGTTTGTGCCATACTTCCAATTCTGTGAGTGTCTGAATACCATAATTAAAGAGAGCAATGTTTCTAGTGTCCTGTAATTCAAATGTGAATAATCTACTTGTCTTTTCACCTTTTGCAATTTTTCTGAATCCTTGACTTGGATCTTCAACAAATGCTCTTGCCTTTGTGAACCTGACTTGCAACCCTTTCTCTACTATCTGCCCAACACTTATCAAATTCTTTGTAATGGTAGGGACATAGAGTACCTTACTGAGTAGGTTGATGTTTCCATCAGGTGCTTTGACATTGCCTATTTTCTCCACAGGATGTTTTGTATCATCTCCTATTTGTACCTCATGCTTATTCCTTGGATCTTCTAAATCTGATAGGAGTGCCACATTTCCTGCCACATGATTTGAACAACCTGAATCTATGTAGAAAACATGCTCATTAGATTGACCTTGTGGCATAGCCATGTTCATGATCAATAATGAATCCTCTTTGTTTGAGTCTTCTGTGTAGTTATTGTAGTCTCTCCTTCCTTTGTAGCCTCCTTGATAGTTTGAATGATTGTAGTTGTTGTAGTTGCCATGATAATCGTTGAAACTTCCTCTTGAGTAGCCATAACTTCCTCTATTGTATCCTCTGCCTCTTTGATTCCTGGAATTCCTAAAGCAATTTTCAGTTGTATGATTAGTCCACAAATAGAACATGAGTTGGAGTCTTGGGATCTCCCCCTACCTTGTCTACCTCCTCTTCCTCTACCTCTGCCATGTCTTCCTCTACCTGCATAGTTAGCTTGATATGTACCTGCTTCATCATCCACTTTCTTTGCCTTTCCTTTGTTATCTTTGGACTTGCTTTTATCAGTGTATAAAGCTGAAGATTGATTACCTTTAGAGCTTTCTCCATTTTTTATAAGCTTTGCCTCTTGAGTAAGTAGTTGTCCAGTGAGTGTATTGAAATCAGGTACATGCATGTCCATGTACAAATCCATAGCTGTGGTGAATGCTTCCCACTTGTCATCTGCCTTCAAGCCATTGATGATCTGCCTTACAATTTTCTCTTCATCTATTACCTCTCCAATGCTTCCCAATTGATCCGCTATGTCCTTGAGCTTTGTGACAAAATCAGACACATTTTGTTTGGGAGCCTTCTTGAGAGTTGTGAAATCCAGCCATAGTTGATGCTTCCTAGCTTTGGTACTTGAAGAAAAGAAAGCTTCAAGTGCATCCCACACTTCCTGAGATGTCTTACAACTTCTAATGTGAGGCAACAAAAAATCTGAGATAGAGATGAGGAGATAAGACCTTGCAAGTGCATCCTTGGAGCACCATGTGCTCAATCTTTCTTGCTCTTCTTGTGTTGGTTGACTTTTGTTCCTGAAACTTGGCATAACTTCATCTCCAGCCACATAACCATATAAACTTCTACCTTGGAGATAAGCTTCCATTCTTAATGACCAAGCTGAGTAATTACCTCTTTCCAATTTGTCAATTGATGAAGGAAATCCATCTGCCATGTTGTCCAACCTTGCTCTGATACCACTGTGAAGAGATGGATAGGTATGTGCTTGAAGATGAAGAGGTGTTGCAAAATCCTTGATCTACACCAGCCAAATGAACTCCAAAAGTATATGGTGGGCCCTTTTAGCTTTCCAATGGATGTATTAGACACCCTATGTACCTTGGAAGATCACTCTCAAAAAGATAGATCAAAACATATAAGTTGGAGTTAGCTGAGAGGTGAAGAACTTGCTATTTTGGTTCATATACCTGTCTAGTGTTTTGCATAATTCTCTAAGCACAGCTTCAATTAGCTTAATTCCTCTTGGGGAAGTCTAGATAACTTAAAGCTCTAACTTTCAAGAGTAATCACATCAAAAATAATAATCAAGAGTAATCACACTTAAAGATAACTTAAAGATCTAACTTTCAAGAGTAATCACACTGTGAGAGTGAGTTTTAACAAGTGATGACATCATCCCGATTTTCACGGGCTGCTACAGTTTGAGACCAGTGAGTAGAAAAATAAACATAACTCAAAATTTAGGAATCCAATGATTATGAAAATTTGTATGGTTATACTGGGCAGTAATTGAATCCAATAAGCTTTAAATCATTGAATTCGGATAAGTAACAACTGAGAAATAGCTCTGACAAGATGAGTAAAAAAGTCGGGTACCTGACAGAGAAGTGAAGATGAACATACACTATTGACTTCAACTGAACATAACTGAAGATTGTAACATCCAAATGAAATGAAACTTTGTGAGCATATAGTAGACCTATAGAGCCAACTTTACCAAGTTAAATCACTGAAAATGATCCACCAAGCTCAGAGAAACCATCTCTGCAGTCTGACTGAGAAAACTGAGAAATATGGCAGTGAGCAGTACACTGCACAAGAACATGGAAATATGAACTCAAATGATCATGAAAATGAAAGTATATTTCTTGTAAAATACGATGGACTTACTGATACATATGTGTGCCTTGTAATCACACCTTGATATGGCATAAAGCTCAGCTCTTGGAGGTCTTCACATAGGTCTCTCTAACCACGACTAAAACTGCCATCTATTTATAGTTGAGTTTGGAAGGCTAACTTCCCTCAATCACTCTCAAATCAATTAGTGATTGATTTGATTCTCTACCTACCACAAATCACGAGTTTGTGGCTCCTCTTTCCCTTTTTGATCAAGTGGACTCAACCACTTAAGATTCTTTCCCTTTTTACATTAAGTAAACTCTTCAAAAGTTACAAGAGGTAGTTCACAAGTGAACTTTACATAGTCTTCATTTTAAAGCTTCTTTTATGACTTTGTGGGACTCAAGCCAATACTCAGGCTTGTCATACACTTGCTCCAACAAAAATGTGGAAACATGTAGCCAACTAAGTGCCTCAAATAGCTAAACCTCGTTCCTAGGTAGGATCTCATAGAACAGTGCCAAAAATACCCTTGGACAAGATAGGAGACATGAGTGAAGGAGAAGAAAACACCTATCGTCCAATTACCCATCAAGGTTACACCACCAAGGAAATTTTGGACTGAGGTGCAGGAGTAGCAATTGCTACCACTTCCCTATGGAAGCAATGGGGCAAACTAGCACTCAGGCCCACGAGCATGAAATTACAAATGCATGATGGTCACATAGAAAGACCCTTAGGACTGCTAGAAGGGATAAATCTCACTACCTATGGTGTAGAGTTCGAGCACACTTTTGCCATATGCAACTTTAGCAAAAATCAAGCCTATGAGATGATTTCGAGAAGACCGTTTATGAGACAATTGCAAGTAGTATAGGATTGGGGAACCAATTCCTTGTATTTACAACACGTAGGTGTTACAACGAAAGTTAATCTCAAGGATTGCTTTCATAGAGACATAACCCCTATTTGAATCCCATCCATAGAGCTAAAGAAGATAGAGAGTCAGTGCATTCTATAGGATCAGGATCCTCATGGATGCATGAAGACACCCATTTATGGATGTGCAAAGTAGCAGTAGAAGAAGAGAAGAGAGAAAAAACCAGAGAGGTAGGTGCGAAGGAAACTCATAGATCAATTCAAGACCCAACCTATGAACCTGTAGTATTTCCAGACGGAGAATTTGAACCTCATGGTTAGGCAAAAATTTTAGCAATAATCGATGTAGCCATCAATGAAGAACAATGGACAGCTCACTATGACGAGGATGGCTATGGCATTTTAGTCTTCACAATAGAGCCAATCATGTGTGATTCGATTATTGAAGAATGTGAACCTAGCACTGATGCATTCGAGGATGCAAGTGACTCTCATGTAGAGTCAATTATTATGGACCCACCTTTTGCATCAGAAGAGGAATATTTCTACAAAGTAGAAGCTCACCTTCAAAGACAATAAGAAATTACGAATGATGTGAGATTAACCAACCAGATAACCACTAATAATGAAGGCAAGAAAAGGAAGAAGAGAGAAGCCACATCAGATGAGGAAGAATCTTTGTTTGAGATCCCAAAAAACTTTAAGAAGTATGAGATAGAAGATAGGAGAGTCATGATAAGAATGCTTAAACATGATGGGCAAGAAAGAGAGGCCTACGATAACAAAGAAACCACCAAGAAGATTGTTGTAACCATAGAAGAAAGTGAAGAACAATGCATGTACATAGGTCACGACCTAAATGAAGATGAACATCAAGAGTTGATAGCCTTGCTAAAAGAATATAGAGATGTATTTGCTTGGAGTTACAAGGACTTGAAAGGTGTAGACCTTGAAATATGCTCACATACAATTCCCATGACCTCAGATGCCAAACCCTCTAAGTAGAAGCCATACACATATAATGATAACTATGCTGCCAAGGTCAAGGAAGAGATAGATCGCTTGGTTGAAGCTGGATTTATCTATAAAATCGAGCACATTGAATGGGTATCCCCCATAGTAGTGGTGCCCAAGAAGGATGGAAAGCTACATGTATGCTTTAACTTGAAGAAGGTTAACACAACCACTATTAGAGATAGTTATCTGCCTCCTATCACTGAGCATCTCTTAGAAAGAGTAGCAAGCAAGGAAGTCTACAACTTCCTTGATGGCTTTTCTGGCAACAATCAAGTGGCCATAGCTCCAGAAGATCAACATAAGACAACTTTTACCACAAAGTGGAGCATATTTGCTTTTTGGGTAATGCCATTTGGTCTCACCAATGCACCAGCTACCTTTCAAAGGCTGATGTAAAGAGTTCTTGAGGAAAAATTTGGAAGTCTATGTTGATGATTTGTGTGCTCATTCCAACATAAGACAAACACATATCCCAGAGTTCAGAGCTATCTTTGACAAATGTAGAGAATACCAAGTCTGCTTGAACTAAAAAAAGTGTGTTTTTATGGTCAGGCAAGGCAAGATTCTAGGACACATAGTGTCCAATAATGGCATATCCACAGACGAGGAGAAAGTTAGAGCTATTGCAGAGCTAGCTAGGCCAAATAATGTCAAGGAAGTACAAGATTTCATGGGGCATTGTGGCTATTGTCACCGATTCATTCATATGTATGCGATCATTGCAAAGCCTTTGTACTCCCTCTTGACTAACTTTGAGTGGACTGAAGAATGTGAGAACTCCTTTAACAAGCTCAAGAGAAGATTGTGTTCTGCACCAATCTTGACTACACCCGATTGGAACAAGCCATTCCATGTCCATGTGGATGCATTCAATTATGCCATTGGATGTGTACTCGCACAACCTACTGGTGAAGGTAATATGGATCTCCCGATAGCCTATGCTAGTTGACAGTTGAATTCCGCTGAGTGGTAGTATACCACAATCAAAAGAGAAGGATTAGGCATGGTGTATGTGGTAAAAAAGTTTAGACACTATTTGCTTGCAAATAAGTTTAATCTTTTTACTGATAATCAAGATCTATTGTACTTGGTAAACAAGCCATACAATATAGGTAGATTAGTAAGATGGTTCCTCTTGCTAATGGAATATGACTTTGAGGTAGTGGTGAGGAAAGGTAAGACTCACTTGAGAGGAGATCATCTCTCGAGGCTCACATCCAGAGAGACCCCATGTTGAAGATAAAATATATATTTCTTGGATCCACTCTTTTTTTCATCATCATTTGTACGTTTTTCTACCTTTCATTCAGTTAATAAAGCACTCTTGTATAGGTGTGTGTGAGTGCCACACTTGAGAATAAGTGGGATTCATTCTCCTTTCAGTTGAGAAATCCCACATAGCATGCTTTTTTGCCATTTTGTATATAAAGAGGTCTCCACCTCTTCTTTTGGGAGAGCTTTTTGAGAAGTAATGAGATTATGCTAGTTTGTAGATAGACTCTTGCGTGCTTGTTCTCTTCTTATCTAACGCTTGTGACACGTTGATGTATGATTACGTCGTTATTATGCTTGTGATTACGATTAGGTGCATCATTCACGATGCTTATGTTGTATCTTCTTGTTGATAACGTTGTTAATCATACGTTGACGAAGCGCCATTACGTCTGCTGAGTGCTTCTACGCAAACATTTGGGTCTCATGAGATGCTTCTTGGTTTGACAAGTATGAGTTGTGATGCTACAACGTCAACAACTTTTGGCGCCATTGCCGGGGAGCATTCTCTTGTCACTTACGTGATGGTTTATGGCGTGAAAGTGACGTGTATGCAAGCTTTTCATGATGATTTTTTGAGTTTTTCATTTCATTACGCTCTTGTGAGCATTTGTAGCTTGCAAGGTTTACAATAACTTGTATGGGATGAGCTATTTGTGATGGTCAAAATCTCCTCTTTGGATGATTAACCATTCACGTGTAGTGATCCATCGAGTTAGAAAAATGATAAAACTAGTAGATTAGATCCTTTTGTACATTACTTGTTGTTGATTTTCAAGATTTTCCTTATCATGTGTGAATAATAAGTTTTTAGGGGTTCACCAACAAAAAAACAATGGAAAACTTCAAGTGGAGGATGGCAATAGCTTCGAAGGAAGATGGGGTCGAATAAGAATGTTGCAAAAAATCTAGAAATGTAAGGTATGTCTCTGTGAACTTCAGGTTTGTGCATTGTTGAGTGATCAGATACTCTTCAGAATCCTCGTCAACATTAAGGATGACCATTGTAGTCTAGTCGGGGTAGTCTGGTCGAGCTGCTGAGTGTGTCGTTCACCGTACTAGATCTATGCCTTGTACAACACGTAAGACTACTAATTCCTTATCATTCGCGAACAGAAATAAGTCATCCTTTGATCTAAAACGATGGCAAAAAGGCTAGTGATTGGTGGGCATGCGGGTGTCACAAATTTCATGTATTGTTAAAAGCAAGCATGCAAGTGAATTCACTACGAAGGACGCAGAAACTTGTAGACTGAATCTAGAATAGAATCTCGAAGCATACAGCCTGCTACATCTCTCATGCATATGCATCAGTCTGATTTGTCGACTATCTTTGTGTGCTCTTGATAGAAACTCAGATATCTATGAACGCTTAGATGTGCAATAGATGCACGCTCAGTTACCCCATTCTACTGTTCATGTTAGATTGAGGAAGAGGGGAGTGAAAGGGTAGCTGCTTTAGATCCGAACTTAAAAGTCCTCAATTAGGGTGGTACACATGCAATACTATGGGTTCATGATTACAACCTTCCACCAAGTGCTATTGCTCTTCCAGGAGCACAGTTTACCAGAAGAAGAGTGATCACCAGGTGTCGCACTTCTATTGTCTGCGGAAATGGAAGCGTGGCTTCCACGCATTCTCCTATGCTCATTCAGGCATTACGTATCGCTTCTATAGTTCTGAGACTTGGGAGTAAGGAATGGTTGTAGCGGAATTAGGAGAATCCTGGGTTAATCGGCCTATGATTACGATGTGCTTATTTCTGGTAAGGAAGAGGCAGAAGCATGTGTGGCAGAGTTTACGGTAGGTTAATGGTAAAGCTGAAGCCCTAAGAGAAGTAATGACACAGACTCGAGTAGTCGTTGGTGAACGGGAGCTATCTCGAAGAGAATTCTGAGTATTCACTTTAATTGAAGACTGTATAAATTGATAACTTGGGCACAGTCAAGCTCCCCTCGACAGCGCGAAAGCCATCCACTGGGAGACTACTATTGAGTCTCCATTGAGGGACTACATGGAAGTGAATGGTGTATACTTGGCACGCTCAGGCTGCTTCATCATTACCCTCTATAGCTTTGCTATGACGAGATAACAAAGGGACAGAGATGTAATAATAAGAGCAGGGGCGAGCATTGTGAGTAATGAAGTGATGATGAATAGCCTATAACTTTGTGGATCCTAGGATGCTTCAATCTCGAGACTCAGAGAGGATGATCAGATTGATCGGAGAGACCTATACGGTGTAAGATGAGAATGAAATAGGAATGAACAAAAGGTTTGGCGAGCTGGTAGGATATCACTCCTTATGACAGTATGGAATGCTTGCTGCAGGCATGTTCAATATATGACTTTAGCTGCCATGAATACTGAGCACGATGGACTCATGCAAAGTATTTGGTTCTGGCCACTCCAAATAATCCAAACTTAAGAAGAGCTATATCATAGATCTAGGTGATAACCAAATCCAGCACCTAAGGGATGTCAATGCGAAGTGCAATTCGGTATGATTGCACTCTCAATTTCATATGCCATTGTAGTAAGTAGATAGGATCGCCACCGAGCTATGGCTTGAACTACTTAGGAGGTGAAAGAAGGACAGGGACACTTGAAAAAAATAGGCAGAACACTTCACCACACACTGAGAGGTTGATACAATGTATGTGTTGGAACTGAACATGATAACCAAAAATCGGGTGCCTTTGAGAATGCAGGTTGTTGGACAAGGTCAAGGGACTTTCTGCATCTATCTTGTGCGTTCCTGGAGTGACCTTGGAAGACTACTACAAAAGGTAAAGTTTCAAAAATCATCGCACACCTCGGCCCTCTACTGAAGCCACATTTGGCAAGAGTCTCCTATGACATTGGAATTTGGAAGGAATCCAAGACACTGGGCACTCTCTTCTGTATTTTCCTGCTCATCCAGGGTCATCCTCTCATCCCTTGTCTTCAAGTCTCTTATTTCTCAACACCTGCACGTAAATTAATTGATCTTAAGTCAAATACATGGGGTGTATGTGTTTGGGTTCAAGCTACTGCCACAACGTGTTGTGCTTCCTTGCTTTCCGTCACCTTGTGCCTTGTGATGTGTCAATATGTCATTGGATAACAAAATGGCGGTAGCTCGTTTCTAGGTCGGCACCAAAATGGCCCTCAATTATCGGTGCCCTTATGTTGACATTCGCTCAGGTAATTTATGAGATTGGCCGGGCTAAGTCGGAGGCCTGATCACCGCCTTTCAAAGATACCTAGAACATGAATGCGATCTGTTCTTTAATTTTAAGGTCTAAAAATAGGTCCCCTAAAATGCCACCGAAACACTGCTCAGTGCTCCATTTAACTGCCATCAAAAGAGATTCATAGAGCGGGGCCGAGCCTGATGCACATGCATTTGTTTTAACCCAATGTCCTCAAGTCGTTTTCTTTTGTGCTGCAAATTACGTGACTTGTTTTTGATGATCTTTAGTGCATTCTGTTTGATAGTAGAACGTGGATGACGAAGGCATTGTGTGCATTAATAAATATAGCAACAGATAGACGTTGTCATCATGCGGGGGAAGGCAACACCCAATGCACGCATATTCATCTTGTCTTATTTGAGTATAAGTGTCTTGGTTTTACCAAGCAACACTTTTATGAGAAAGATGAATAAGAAAAAAAACTAGGAGAACAATAACCAATAAAGGTAAGAACACAAAAATTCCTGTTCACAATGGAGGCTAATGAACCACTCTCTTTGAATGTCTTACGACTTTCTAGGACATCTCATGTACAGCGGTGTTTTATCTTTTCCCTACTTGATATGAAAGTGAATGTTCATGTGTTTGCTCTCTCTAATTTCATGTGAGGATATGGTATGTCATAAAAAATAAATGAAGTAATGATGACCGGGATGTGAGGAATGGACGATTGATGAAACCCATGTCTATTTGGATTATGGACCGAAGTCAATAATCTAAGTTGCAATTGAAGGGAAACTTTGTAAACCTTGAAGCTTTGCATGTGATACTTCGGGTGGTCCAATATCACATGGATTCTCTTTTATTGTCAACATTGGGTAATGCAAAACATCATTGGAGCTTTTTTCTTTAATACTCCGATTTTGTCCTCATGATATTAAACTTAAGATTTGTCTCAAAGATTGGGCCTCTCCCTTATGATGTAATGTTTGGTCTCTTTAAGTTTCTATGGTAAATGTAAATACGATGAATGCTCCATTGATTTTTGTTTGGTTGAGCCCCTATTTCAGATATTGTTTGCATAAAAACGAAAAAAAATAAAACTCCAAAACACACACAAAAAAAAACCAAAAAACACTTCAAAAAACCAAAAATTGTTTCAAACACACACAAAAAAAAACCAAAAAACACTTCAAAAAACCAAAAATTGTTTCAACAAAACATGGGAAAGAAAAAGGCAAAAGAAAGAAGGAAGGGGGAAAAGGTTGCACAAAAGAAGGAAGAAAAAGATGAAATGCATGCATTAATCACACATGATAGAGGTGAAAAAGATAGAAAAAATTTGCAAGGGGTAGAGGAAATTGGTGGAATTTCTAAAGGGGTGGGTTCCATACTTGCGACTAGGGAACATAGCAACACTTTTGTAAATGTATTCATTGGTCATGAACATAGAAATATGAGTGCTTACATTAAGCCAAATTGTGAGTGGAATCTAATTCATATTGATTTAGTGACTATTATTTTGGACAACATTCAATTAACCACTCATTCATCTATCCCCATGAACGATGAAAATTATGATTGCATGGGTCAAGTTGTGTTGCCGATTGTGGTGAATGATATGCAATTCTTAGAAACATTTTTTGTTATGGAAGGTATAGATGAAGACTTAGTCATAGGCACTCAAAGGTTTTTTGAATATCAAGGGTTTGAATCACCTTGTCCATCTATTATGTCCATCCCCACTAGTGAGTCTGTTGGAAATCCTGATGATTATCCTCATTGTATGGATTGTGGACATAATCATCTATTCAAAGATTGTACTTTTAATCCACAAAATAGTCTTTCCACTCATGCTTTTCCATCTAACCTTTCTTTGAGTAAGTCACAGGAAACCTTGACGAATGATGAAGTGGAGGACTCCAAGTGCTTGGAGGATATGGAAGGGCCCTCCCTTCCTCTAAGTTTGGAATCTTCTCACGAATTTTGTATGAGTTCTATGGAAAGTGATATCTAGAGATTCTATGTGTAATATAGATAAATGCATCGCTGAATCTCTAGATCGATCTCAAACCACACAACCTTATGATCCATTACATGAGCATGATATATGTAAAGAAACTCAACCTTTGTTGAACTCCCCATGTAAAGATGAGTTTTTTCTAAAGACTCACATAGAAGGCCCAAAAGACCCATACATCAAGAAGAAGTCACATTTCCCTTGTAATGTAAAGCAAATTTGGGTGGCCAAGAACTTACTTGGAGCCCAACCAAATCGTACTATGATATGGGTACCAAAGAAAGCTCTTATACAAAATCAACCCTCTCACACTAGACTTCATAATCTACAGTCTAGTTTCACATTGCCTTATCATCAAGAACGACCACTTTTGACAAAGGGATCCAAAGCAATAAAGTCAACACTCAAAAAAGATCCAAGGAGAAACCTCAAGGCTAAGACCAACAAAGCGAAGACATATTGGTGGCCTAAAACCTCTTCGTGCAGCATCCATGGGTGCCGGATCCAACCTTGCCCAATGCATAGCATATGTTTAAGATGCACACCAAGTATGCACATGAATAGGGCCTCATCCAAAGGCCAAGCATTAGGCACACTTAGTTTAACCCAGACACAAAGAGGGCACATGTACATAGATTTCAAAAATTTGCTTTTTATTTTTCTTTTTTCAGGATGGTGGACAAAGGTATCATCCATTTCAAATGGGTGATGGAAAAGAGAAGGTTCTTGGAGTTGGAGATTTGGAGGAAGCCTCATCATCACCTAAACCCTTGAGCACTTTGCTCAAGATCCATCATTTTTGCACCATTGTTTTTTGTATGCATTTTTAGAGTATGCATAAGATAGGGTCACATTACAAGACCGTGCATAGACACTTTTTTGTTTTCCGCCCATGCACCCTTAGTCCCCACTCATGCATATGGACTAAGAAGAGATGAATTAAGTTCATCTATTTGTATCTATCATCTACATTTTTATCATTTCATGCTCATACATCATCCATCCATCAAAAAAAAAAAAAAAAAAAAGAAAAGAAAAGAAAAAAGAAAGGCATTCTAGCATATTCATTCCCATCTATATGAGGCAAAAGAACCAAGTTAAAGCACTCGGCTCCAAACAAAAAGCAAGATGAAGAAAAGCAACAAAGCAAAACACTCCAATGGTGTACGGATCATGCAAATCAAAAGGAACTCCTACACACTCTTCCACAAAAGCTCCATACTTGCAAAAGCTTTGTCGAGGACGACAAAGTCAAGGAGGGGGGGAGTGTTGAAGATAAAATATATATTTCTTGGATCCACTCTTTTTTTCATCATCATTTGTACCTTTTTCTACCTTTCATTCAGTTAATAAAGCACTCTTGTATAGGTGTGTGTGAGTGCCACACTAGAGAATAAGTGGGATTCATTCTCGTTTCAGTTGAGAAATCCCACATAGCATGCTTTTTTGCCATTTTGTATATAAAGAGGTCTCCACCTCTTCTTTTGGGAGAGCTTTTTGAGAAGTAATGAGATTATGCTAGTTTGTAGATAGACTCTTGCTCTCTCGTCGTCATGATGTGTATGCGTGCTTGTTCTCTTCTTGTCTAACGGTTGTGACACGTTGATGTATGATTACGTCGTTATTATGCTTGTGATTATGATTAGGTGCATCATTCGCGATGCTTATGTTGTATCTTCTTGTTGATAACATTGTTAATCATACGTTGACGAAGCGCTATTACGTCTGCTGAGTGCTTCTACGCAAACATTTGGGTCTCATGAGATGCTTCTTGGTTTGACAAGTATGAGTTGTGATGCTACAACGTCAACACCCCACAAGGAGAATTAGATGATCTTCCTGATGCTTACTTGTTTAGTTTGGAAGTTGTACCACAATGACCAAGACATTAGTGCCAGTATTGACATATGGGCCTAAACATCCAATAATAAACACTCAAGATAAGGAGGTAGTAAAAGCCCAAAAGTACCATATCATGATAGGGAGTATGTACAAGCATACATATCAAGGAATATTAGCTTGTTGTGTGGAAGAGGAGGAGTATGCGAAGTGGTTGCAATTAGCACATGTGGGTGCATTACAACAACACCATTCAAAACAAAGAACCCTTCAAACTCTACACCGGTTAGGGGTATATTGGAAAAAAATGGAAGCAGATGTGCACAAATTGTGCAAAGAATGCCCTATATGCAGCACTAGACCTCCAATGGAACATGCCACTCTTTATTGAGTGTCTTTAGTGCCAGATTGGAGCAAACCATTAGTAGCCTTTCTAAGGACAAAAACATACCCACAAGAGATGACATTGGCTAGACAAAGGAGCTTAGAAGAGGAGGCACTAGACTACTCGCTAATTGGAGATAATTTATACAAGCGTGGTAAAGATGGTTACCTAAGACTGTGTGTCCATGAGAGCGAATATATTAAGATCTTGGAAGCTGCTCAGCAAGGTGTAACAGGAGGACACTTTGGACCAGACCATGTGATTAAGGCAATCCTATTTGCAGGCTTGTGGTTGCCAACCCTTCACATGGATGCACATACCTATGTGAAGAGATGCGATGTCTGTCAGTGAACTCAATATCCCATATGTAAAGATGAGATGCCATTGAAACCTATGATGGGTGGACGTGCATTCTCTAAGTGGGGAATAGACTTTGTAGGTCCTATTAATCCCCTAGCTAAGAGTTCACATGCTGAATACATCATTGTCACCACAAACTATCTAACCAAGTGGGTAGAAGTGAAGGCCACAACGAAGAATGATGCTCAAATGACAGCTAAGTTCTTATTTGAGAATGTATTCACTAGATATGGGCTACCAATAGAGCTAGTAAGTGATAGAGGCACACACTTCTTGAGTGAAGTCATTGAAAATCTTCTCCAAGAGTTCTTGGTGATACACAAGAAGTCCGCTCCCTATCATCCACAAGATAATGGGCAAGCCGAGAGCACCAATAAGATTCTATGCAATGTGCTAACCAAATTAGTGAATAATAAACGCTTTGATTGGGACAAACAACTACACCATGCTGTTTGGGCATATCGAGTTGCCTATAAAACGTTACTCTAAGCCACTCCCTTTCAGATGGTGTTTGGCCAAAATGCAGTGCTACCATTAGACTTCCTGATACCTACACCGAGAGTAGCACAAGAGCATCAATGGACCGGCCATGAACTTTCTTCTAGAATCTTTGATCTAGAACGTTTGGGTGAAACAAGACAAAAGGCATACTTTGATGCCCATGTGAAGGATAAAGGCTTGAAAGCAGGAGACTTAGTTTTAGTGTACACCCTGAGACAACATGCAAGAAAGCTAGAGAGGCATGGCTATGGACTTATGATCATACATAGGATCTCAACTAGTGGATCAGTTCAATTAGCTACTCTAGAAGGTGATGTCATCCCTAGTTACATCAGTGGATGCAAAGTCAAACTATATCAAGAACCCCTCACTGAGGAAATGCTTAATCGACTCAACACTGCCAAGAAAAATAAGGAAGAAGAAACACGAATTCACAAAGAAGCGCAAGCTAAAGCTTTAGAACACATATGAAGAATGAAATTAAGAAGACATGGTAGAGATGAGCCTAGATCAGAGGCTTATGAAGCTCCAAGATATCACATGGCCATGTGTGACGCACCAAGAGTCCATTCCCATAGAATAATGGACCGATGATCGTTTGTAACTATAGAGGTAGGATAAGGAAATAATGCAAGGAATGTAAGACCCTTGATTGACTCAGGTGCAACCACTAGTGCTGTTAGAATTTCTTACTGTCAAGAATTGCACTTAGAAGTCGATCCTATAAAAGCTTATCTCATAGGATTGGGAGGTGTGGAAACCCCTTGCATAGGCGAGGTGGAAAATCCCCTCTACATTCAAGATGTCCTTATGACAGTTAAGGTGCTAGTTTGTCAAGACGAGGATCTCACTTAGCCTCTTGTCTTGGGTCAAGATTGGATCTATGATCATGTAGTCAACTTGAACCTAAGAAGTGGACTTCTGAAAATGAAGCACTCAAGGAACTAGGAAAGGCACCAACTCCTATTCCTTTCAGGAGTACACATGACGATGACGATGCTATTCTTGTCCAAAACTCTGTAATGCAGAGGGATGATGTTCTCAACAAAGAAGCCAAGGATACGATGGAACTAGCTTCTTTTCTAGAAGTGATCGAGACATGGCAACCAAAGGAGTATTGAACCCAGAGGAAGTAGGCAACCTATGCTCAAAGCCAAAGGAGAGTACGAAGCAAGGTGTCTCAACCACCAAAGCAAGTATGGGTACAAAAAGGCGAGCATCCTGATGTGGCTAAGTTAAACCAACTGACTCAACATCATACATGTGATTGATGACATGACACTAATGAGAAGTCTCTCAAAGATTTTCCTACAAAAGTAACATCTATCTGGGTACCCAAGAAGTCAATGAAGGTTGATCCATAATCAAGACAAATTTGGTGCCTAAGGCTTGCTTGCGGGCTCAAATAGCCACACATAAACCACACAATGTAAAGCATGATTCACACACTCGAACATCCGATGCCCACAATTGTTTGACATGCACATTCACATATTCATCCAGGAGCACGAGCAGAATCACTTGTAAATGGGTCCCTGAAAAAGCCTCATATCCAAGTAGACACTATTGTAAAGCCTTCTGAAGTCTCTAGAAAATCAAAATGCAAAGCCATACACTATATTTGGCAACTCAAATCTTGTAATAAACCCCCTGACCCCACTGTGTAAACCCACCCCCACATACTAGCTGTATCCACACCACATTAGACCATTCCAATTAGCACTTAGAAACCCTTCATCCACTAACCACACTTCACACTCACGATCACACGAGCACTAACTAATCCACTAACCACATCACAGTTCATCATGTTAATGTTGTAACGGGGACACAAGGTAATTTTGTGTCCATTGCAATGAAGAAAGGAACCCCACTAAGCTAAAAAAAATGGTGGCAGTGACCCCAACTATTGCCATCCATCTACGAATGTGCATGCAACATTTCACCTTCCAACCCAAGAAAGATTTACAATGTCACCCAAGAAGATCTAGTTCAACTTATATTTGGCAAACACGATGAACCTTACAATCAACATGCCACATTGGATTATCGACCAGATCCATCTTGCTCATCAACACTGGTATAAGAAACAGAAGTCAGTACTTTATGGATGTTGTGCACTCACTAGAATTGTGTACCGGTGCCTTGCTTATGATGTGCCAATCCAAAGAGCACTCATTTGGATTAGGGCACAAGAATTTTAGCAAAGGGTATCATCCATGGGTCCCCATCAAAGAAAATGAGAGGTAGTATGCAAATGCCATGTGCACAGCCTAGGGGTGCTACACAGACACCAGAGGTGACTCTGCCACACCAAAGACGAGTACGGACCTTCACCATCCGATTACCAAGAAAAAGTGCGGAGGGGCCTAATCTTATCTTTCCACTGATCCCCACAGATCTTGAGTTCCCTGAGGGCTTCACACTTGAGGATTTAACTGATGAGGAAGTAGCCAGAATGATCAATGCAGCCAACTTGGAAATCAAAGCAGAGCAGTTAAGTGGACAACAAACAGTCAGAGACTGGACTGACCAAACTCAATCAGTTGTTGTGGAAGTGGAGGAAGATGAGGAAGAGACTGACAAAGACGAACAAGATGAAGAGCAAGAAGGACACCATGATGAGGAGGAGCATGAACATATGCAACATGTTATACCAGAACTCGTGGGAGCCCCGACATACACAATACAAATACATAGATTGTACAATACTATGAACTTGGTTCAGGAACAACATAGACTATCTTTGGCATCGGGGAAAGCTCTAATGAACCAGATACTTGAGGAAGGAGGTGTGGATGAACAATTCATAGCTACCCTCGAACTGCTTGCAAATGCATTGGGGGTGCTAGAGGCTATTCACACCACCCTCGCCCACTCTTAGAGGTTTGAACGAAGATGTGGGAGACGCCCTCCAAGATCAGGAAAGCATATACATATTATAGTATCAGAACCACACGACACCACTTCCATGACCAACATGGCACACTCCACTCAACATACTAAAGAACCCACACATCAAGTGCACCCCAATCCCCACCCTTACCACCGTCCCGTCCAACTCCACCCCCGTCACCTCATACCACAACCACCATTGTCTCTACTGTCACTGCCACTGTCTTAATCGCTTTAGTGAATCACAGGATATAGGCGAACCCTCAAAACTATCACGCACCAACACCACCAGCTTTGTAAATATCACCACGGGCTATGGGGCTTTGACCATGGTTACAGGGAATCCATTTCCCCTTTCACACATCTAGGCAGCCCACATGCACAATTAAACACACCATTGTACACTTTCATCACAGTCACCACACCTACCATCCCCATGTATATGGTAGCCCCCATGATTGCATCCACTCACGACCAAATGGACATATCTACCAAAACTACACCAATCTGTCCCCTTATATTTCCACAATCTCCCATCCCCCCACCACCAACGTCACCATTTCCAACCACGGCATCCACCATCCCTTTCCCTCTTCCTACCCCCCTGCGTTCCAAACCTTTCTGGCACCCACCCTTTAAATAATGTTTTCAACACTTTATATCAATGTGTTTCTCAGTTACAACAAAATTATCAGCAATTAGATGCACAACATACTAACCTATTCAAAGACCATGAGATGTTACAAGAACAATTCACGGCCATGGAGAAGGACAAGGGGGAACTACAACATACCTATGATACCTTACAAAAATAGTATGAGGAATTATTGGTCAACCCCCTTGTACCAGATAAACAAACACAACAACATCTTGAAGAAATGCTACACGTCCAACAAGGACATAATCTCAAGATACACTGTAACCTCGCATTACTAAGGAAACACATGTCAGCAACCTTAGAAGAGAACAAAAGACTCCCAAAACAGAATGAACAAAATCTAGAAGCGGTGATGGAAGGTTCACCTAAAGAGATCGATCCAGAGCGGTTCAAAGCCCTCCCTTCAACCACCATGCAGAACATATTGGATGCACATGCATACCTCCTCGAGGCATATGATGCATTCGAAAAGGAGCGTGAGGAATTATAGAAGCAATTGGCTAGCGAGAGAGAACAACAGAGGGAAGCAACACCTACAACCACCACTCTTGAGGAGGTAACTGAATTGAAAGCACAAGTGATTGCTTTGCAGTCTAAACTTCTACAGTATGAACGACAACCTTCTCCAATGGTGGAGTCGGAACCTGAAGAACTAGTCCTGATTGAAGTTGAATAGACATTTGAGGAACCCTACAAAGCCATAGCCCCACTTGGAGGCCGGAAAACAAAGGAAGGGATCGATACATTTGAGATTGAAGCTCTAGAATGGCTGCAGAAGTTAGAAAAAGTTGCCCACACACATGATGACAGAGTGGCAGTGCAGATACAATCCATGTCTCATATGGAAGAAGTTGTGTCCCATTTTGTGTGTTAATGGTTGATTATAATGCAGAGATCAAGCATCGCACCAAGAAGGAGCCAACATTTGCAACTTGGTTCGCCCTTGAAGACATTCCTGAAAGTGCCACGTAGGGCACCATCTTCCACCCTCCATGGAGAATATGGTTACTAGAAACCTACTCGGAGATGGTGTGTACATGGAACAACATGCCCTTGTATATCAATTATAACCCATGCTATTGCCTTGTCTTTTGACGAAGATCATGGTCTGAGTTTGCTAACACAATAAAGAATGTCAAAGGATGTGACAAGTGGCTCAACTATGTATATCTAGCACCACCGCGTGGTCCTACAATGGTCGCATATATGATTCCACCATTAGGCATTGGGGTGTTAGGTTCAAGAACGTACCAGATGTAATGGCACAGATGTGCCTCAAAATATTTGAACTCATGCTAGTCATATTCCGTACATTCAAAAATGTTAGAGCCTCACCTCTCGGCCCTAGGCTTTAATGAAGGCAACCTCGATCTATCCTATGATAAGAGCACCACCCCATCCGTCAATGTTGTATATGCGTGGCATGCTCATGTCAAATATCTCCCAGCATGCTTCAAACAGATGTTCGAAGAAATGTTTATCACAAGGTTATGGGAGTATCACTCAGAAATATTAACTCCCAGACCCTCTCATCTATTACACTTATTTGCTGTGGAGCACGCCCTACACTCAGACGAGTTGCATATGCCACATCCGGAGGTACTCGGGCTAGTAGATTGGGATGCCTTACTCATCGATCTAGCCAAAGGACTGAGGCTAGACAAACATCACTTGGCCAAATATGTGGTTGAATATTACATCAAACATTCATCTCAACAAGGGTCTGTCAGAGACAACAGATGCAAGAGAGGGGGAGTGTTGGCAGCAGTCAGGGCATCAGAAGATAAGGGAGCCGACATAAGGAATCAGAGTAAAGAGAAGGGCTAAGCAGGCAACACAGTCAAAGGAGATCCGACAAATAGGCCATGCAATTTTTGAGATAACTCCCTTTTAATAGTGATTTTCATCACTACATGAACATTGTAAATACCGTTTTTGGTAGATTAGACTCCATTTTGTTCAAGCCGAGGAGTCCTTGAGCTTGAGGACTATTAGAAGTATTTATGTGCCAATTTTCATAATTTTTAGAGCTCATTTGAGCCTCCAAAATAGCCTAGGAACCTAATTTTTAATTAGGCTGGACACTAGGTCTGGACAGGGCCACTAACTAGTCAAAAACTATAAAAGGAGCTAGAGAGCTCATTTTTGGGGAGAAAAAATTGTAGTTTGAACTAAGAAGAGCTCTTCTAATTATCTTTTGATCTTAATCAAAGCTTCCATTGTGTGACTCTTTGTTCTTACCTGTGTGCACGTGTGTGTGTATGTGCGTGCATGCTTGTGTGCTTCTCCATCACCACTTGTGCACATCACTTGCTCGAGGTCTTCATACCATCCTCATGTCTTCCCGGATTCACACTAAAGGAGGTGCTACTCACCATTGAGATACACTAGTTGCTTATGTGCATGTTCCATGTCAAATCAGAGGTAAGTTAGACCCTAAGGTAGAGAAATGCATCTTCATAGGGTATGATATAAATCAAAAGGGGTACAACCTTTATAATCCATCCAACAAAGGATTTATGGTCAGTAGAGATGTTGTGTTTGATGAGAATGACTCTTGGTTTGAAAGTGAATGCAGGAAGGTCAAATTGGCATATGACTTGGAAGAAGAATTTCCAAGCCTCACCAAGGAGAAGCCAAACACAATTGAAGACATCAAATGAGATGATGAGGACACCATCAACTTGGAAGAGTTTAGAGCATAGAAATCAAAAGGCAAGGTCAAGATGAAGAGGTTGGAGGACATACCTGAGTCATCCAACCAAGCCTTAAGGATGTCACAAAGAGAGAGTAAGAAGCCAATCAAATATGGTTATGATACTTCATTAGTCACTAAGCATTCTATTTATCCTGCTAAGGATTCATCACTTGAAGAACCTTCTTCATATGAAGAAGCAAGTACCAAAGCAGAATGGAAGGAGGCTATGGATGAAGAAATAGAAGCACTCCAAGAGAATGACACTTGGGAGCTAGTACCCAAGAAAGAATCAATGAAGGTAATTGGTTCTAGGTGGATTTAAAAAATCAAACAGAACTCAGATGGATCCATAAATAGGTACAAAGCTAGGCTTGTGACTAAGGGTTTTGCACAAACCCATGGAATATACTATGAACAAAATTTTTCACCAGTGGCTAAGATGCAAACCATCAGAGTATTGGTAAGTGTAGCTACATCTAGAAATTGGAATATGTATCAACTAGATGTGAAAAATGCTTTTCTCAATGGATGGATGTTAGAGGAGGTTTACATGGCTCAAACTCTTGGCTATGAAGATCCAAGCAAGGTAAATCATGTATGCAAATTAAAAAGGCTCTCTATGGTTTGAAGCAAGAACCTAGGGCATGGAACCATAGACTAACAACCTATCTTCAAGACCAAGGATTCAAGATGAGCAAGGCAAATTCTTCTCTGTTTATCAAGAGGAGTAATTCAAAAATGATATATTTATGTGTATATGTGGATGACATCATTCTTACAGGTAGTGATGCCAATGGCATCAAACAAATAAAAAACCAGATGATGTAGGAGTTTAATATAAGTGACCTAGGGTTTTTTCAATATTTTCTTGGACTTGTGTTGGTATACACTAACTCTGGAATCTGCATCAGTCAAAGGAAATATGTGCTTGACATGTTGAAGAAGTTCCACTTGGAGGATGCAAAAGTAGCTAGCACCCCTATGGAGGTAAAACATAAATTAAGTGCTCATGAAGGTGATTTGCTTGAAGACATTGTAGGTTATCAAAGCATAGTTGGAAGTCTAAACTATGCAACATTAACAAGGATTGACATATGTTATGGAGTAATTGTTCTGAGTCAATTCATGCATAAACCTAGAGCACCTCACTTGGAAGCTGCTAAAAGAATTTTGAAGTATCTCAAAGGTACTCAAAATCAAGGTCTTTACTTCCCATACACATCAGATTTGGACATAAAGTTGTACTCAGATGCAAATTGGACAGGATGTAAGGATGACAGAAGAAATACTTCTGGCTATTTATGTTTTGCACGTGATAAGCCCATCTCATGGTCTTCTAAGAAGCAACCAACTATTTCTCTATCTTCAACAGAGGATGAATACAGGGGATTAGTGAATGCTACACAAGAAGCTGTTTGGATTAGATTGCTCTACTCAGATTTGGGACTTCACACTCATTCACCAATCATTTTTTGTGATAATACTAGTTCTTTGCATCTTGCAGCCAACCCCATTTATCATGCAAGAAATAAGCATATAGAAGTGCAGTGTCACTATGTTAGAGAAAAAATCTTGAGCAAAGAGATTCAACTAGCATATGTATCTACAAATATGCAGTGTGCTTATTTGTTAACCAAAGCTCTTGATGGTACTAAACTTTGCAAGTTTAAAACCATGATTGGATTATAAGATATTCAAGAAGATTGATGAAGCAATGCAAGACAAGATGTTTGGCTTGAGGGGGAGCTATTGGTGCAAACATATAAGCCTACACATTTGGCTTAGCATGGAAGGCATTGTGTGGAAGCACTTGATGCTTCATGTGAACTATAGCTTGTAACTACTTCCATTGTAAATCATTAAATCCTTGGAGGATCTTGTAAAACTTATATCTCATGGAGTTAGGAGGAATATTAGCTATGAATTCAAGATGAGGGAATGTCTCCTAAATCAGAGGAGTTACTTTTTGGTTGGTGCCAAGTTTGAATTCAAAATTCAAACTTAGAAGAAATACTTATAAAAAGGTCTTGTAAAAATCATGGGGTAATTTGCCTCATTTAGAGCTCTCTGCTTGATCATTTGTAGAACCTAAGTAGCTCACACCATAGCTCACTCAGTTCATGATCATCGAGAATCATTATAAGGCCAATGACTTTGTACAATCATGTGTTATAATACATATAGCTCATTGAACATCTCTGTCTACTTCTCTGCTATGACTACTCAGAATAGTCAACTACTTCTAGTCATATCTCAGTGAATACTAAACCATTTTGCATAATCTTTGGCTTGTTGGAACTATCTTAAAGTCTATTTTTTGTTATCAAAATTTTAAGGTGTTTGGTGTAGGCATCTAGGAAAAATTTTCTTTGAAGTGCTCACTAGTCATCTACTAGTTAGTCCCAAAAAAGTCAAGGGTAAGATTTGATTTGCTAAAATGATTTCTCAGATCAAAGTTGATCATTTTAAATGATTCCACTTGCAATCATTAGCTATATAAGCTTATTAAATTCCCTTAAAAGGAATTTTGTCAATTGTTAGTGTACTGTGAGCTCTGAGTAAAAAAGCCAACAGGTGTATGGACTAAAATAACAAGTTTTTCAACACTAGCTATTCTTGAACTAGTCTATTTTGGATTAATTGTTTCAAGCATCAACTCCAAAGTACATAGGTACTTTCTTGGTGTCATTTGCAAGTCAAAAGGGCCTACTTTATAACTCTAAAGTGTATCAGGGCTAGTACAAAGCAGGTTTTAGCAGTACCACCTCACTTCCTTGAGCTATCCATCCATCTCTCCCAATAGTAATATCCACAATGTCCCATAAAGGCTTGCACTTCTTTCACGTTCTTCAATCTTGGTAATTCTGGAATGACTTTTATTTTATCTTCATCGGTTGAGATGCCATTCTTGGATCCTATATGTCCTAAGATTTTGCCCTATATGACCATGAAGACACATTTTTCTGGATTCAAACAGACTCAATATTGCCTACATTTATCAAAGATTTTTCGCAATTTTCATATGTGATCTATGCATTGTGAAGAGTAGGCAGACAATTCATCCACATAGACCTCCATGCATTTCATAAAAAAACCCTTGAACACATGACACATTAATCTTTGGAAAGTTATTGGGGTGTTGGTTAAACCAAATGGCATAACTCCAAAGGCATACACCCCCCATTCAATAGCAAACACAATTTTAAGCTAGTCCTCAATAGAAATAGCTACCTGGTTGTATCTTGAAAACCCATCAAGAAAGCTATAAACTTCCTTGCCTGCTACCCTTTTCAAGAGACTATAATGGGTAATGGGTAACTATCCCGAATTATGGTTGCATTAATCTTTTTCAAGTTAATACATACCTTGGGTTTTTCATTTTTCTTGGGCATGACTACTAAAGGTGTTACCCTCTATATGTGTTCAATCTCATATATGAATCCAAATGTCAATAACTTATCGATCTCTTCCTTAATTTTGGTAGAATAGACATCATTGTAAGTGTATGGTCTTTGTTTAGAGGAGGGTTTAGCTTCTGGTTTCATTGGGATTCTATGGGAATAGATGGAGGGATCCATGCCTTTGAGATCTATATAGGTTCAAGCAAACACGTCCCTATATTCTTGAATTAACTCTATCCTTTTATGTTCTTCTTCCACCAACACATCCTTACCTATGTATGTACATCTCTCCTCTTCTCCATCCATGGTTACTATTACTTTTTTTGTCTGTTCTTTGTTGTCATATGCTACTCCCCCCTGAGCTTCCCTTTTTGGCATTTGAATGGCTATTTTTCTTTCTTCAACATCATATTGCTTGAAATGTTTTGGTACTTCAAATGATTCTCGATGTTGCACGTCTTGAACATCGGTTCTCTCATCTTGAGGTTTCACTTGAAATTTTTCTATGGCTAGCACCTTAGCATTTCCTTAGTCTTCTTCCTTTTTTATCTCCTTTAAGTACTGCTCTTTTGTATCAAATTCCGGTTCCATCTCAATGCTTTCATAGTCCTCTTTCCAATCTTTTTCCACCAATTCTCCTGCTTGTACTACCTAGAAGACTACAATGTACAAGCTTACATCATATCCTTCTTCATCTATAAACTCATTCATTGTTAATACCTCTTCGTTCACATAGACATCTAGTGTGGCTAATATTTCCATCCATCTCTGTGGCTCAAATGCTTCATCTAGAAATATTCGAGGCATGTATGCAGGGTCTTCTATGGGTCTGTAGTCTTTTTGTCCCATCAGCCATACTTGTTGTCTCTCTTCTTCCTAGTTTGCTTCTTTACACATCCACAACTAGGCATCTTCATTCATCTAGGATTGATCACCTGTTCTTGTGCTATGGATGGACACATCATCTTCCTCCTTATGGATAGGATTCCACTACAAGGGTGGTACATCCCTATATGCAAAAGTATGCAAGTTGATTTTCATTGTAGCACCTTGATGTTGGAGGTATAACACATCTCTTCCCCAATCTTGCAGTGCTCTCAATTGTCTCATAAAGGGTCACCCTAAAATCATCTCATAGTTACTTTCTTTTCCAAACTTATAAATTGCCACAATGTGTTCAAAATCCACTCTGCAAGTAGTCAAAATGACCTTTTGTAAGATTCCCAAACGTCTCTTGACATGACCATCGCCAATTGCAATTTCATTCGAGTAGGCCGTACGACTAGTTTCCCCCACTTGTCCCATATTTCCTTCATGGTTATCCCTACTCCTACTCATGTGTCCAAAATTGCTTTGGTCTTTTATCCTCGAGATATGATAGGGAGGCATGTATTTCCCTCATCTCCCTCACTGAACTCTTCTATGTAATCACTCGAGATCTTTATTGTGGATGTCACTTGCACTCCATCTTTTCTTGCAGATGGGTTAGTTTCTTCCAAGTTCAATTGTTGAGCTAGTTTCCTCCACAACTCAGGTTTGACTTGAAGCAACTCTTCCAATGTTAGTGAACATTGGACTTTTGTTTTCTTCAACTCTGATTGTGTACTAGAGGCTTCATCTCTTAATTTCTATCCTCTTTCCCTCATCGTGGTTGCATGGAAAATTTCCAGCTTTTGTTCATATTCTCCCGTATAATTAGGAAGGATTATAAGGCTCATCCCTTCCTCTCTTTCATGGTATAGATTTGATAATTCCTCATAGATCACTCCATATTCTAAGACTCGTTGATTTCTAGAGGCATTTAATTCTTCAAAAGGTGGTACTTTGTTTTCATTCTTCTTCCATTGATCTTCCCGAATCTTCGCCCAAAGATAATGGGGCCAGTTAGCCTCGATTTCAGGTATTAAAGAGAGTTATTCCTCCTTTTTGCCACTCAAGTCTTCCTTCCATTCCTCTTTTTGCTTTTCCTTTTCTTGTTGTGGATTAAAAGAATCCACATCCCCTAAATTTTGCTTCAGATATTTTGGATTTCGGGAGGGTTGGTACAGGTTTTTCTAGCATGGTTTGAGCGATCTCGATTAATTTTTTGCATATTTCTAGTCTTTCCTTTTCAAGATCTCCTCATCGGTAAATTCTTTCATGTAGCTCTATACTAGGACCCATCTCCACCCTAGACTGATATGCTTTTAACCACATGTTTAGATCTTTAGGCATGGGATCTCCTAGAATTGATCATGCTTGTTTTCCAATTTGTTTCCTCATCATTATGTTAGCTTTCTCTATTATCCACTTGTTTCCTTTAAGCACAATGTCTTTCATCTTCTACACTTTCTCTTTGTCTCTTTTTCTAATCCATTTTCTCTCAATTTTCTCTCACCTTTCCTTCCATCTTTGAGTCTTCCTAGATTTTGGGTTATCATATACTTCTTCAAAGTCTTCTACCATTAACTTCCTAGATCTAGGTTCGTCTTCCAACTTGGATTTACTTGTTGCTAATATTTCCAAGATTTCCCTCATATTGAATCGGGTTATGACTTTCAATGGCAGTGTGTACTCATTACCACTTCATGACGACTCAACTACTTCAATCACATTGATTTGAGCCATGATTGAGACCTTATTTGGGTTCCTCAGGCAATCTCTAAATAAGTGTTTGTTGCCATAGTCACTACAGTAACCTTCCCAAGTATGTGGGATCAGAGGGTTATAAGACAAAGTACATTCCCTAATGAAGTGATCTCCACTACATCTATAACATGGTCCTCTTGGTGGGGGTGGTCTTACTGAAGGTCTATTTGGAACTGAGGCCCTAGGAGTTGTGTACATGAGATTAGCATATTCTGGTATGTATGATCTCTCATGTTCCTCCTATCCGCAATAATGTGTCTCATAGGCCTGGTCGTATCCCACAAGACTAGTGTCATAAGAATAATAATCCCCTTCGCTTTGGTCAAATCCTTGGCCTAAGTTTTCTAAGCTTGTCAATGGTGTACCTAGTACAATTGCTGTCTCCATATTTTCTTCCATTTGTGCATACTTTACTAGCACTACATTATGAGGGTGTGGGGGTTTTTTCCCTAACACCAATTGAGGTGGGTTGTATCCTGTGAACTCATATGGTATTTTTGCTATAGGTGATCCTTAGTATGGGTTGTATCTTGGAACCTCTCTGCCCTAATCTCTAGGTGGATATCCATACGATCGATATTGTGGTGGTGGAGAGGGCCTAGGTTGTTTATTAAGGGGCAATTTTCAATGCTATGGTTTGTGTATTTTTGTTCAATGGACAATAGAAGTTAGGTCCTTGGGCTGGTTGCTGATTATATTGGAAAGGTTGTGGGGGTATTGGTCCCCTTACACAAGTCTTGCCAACTTGTTCCTGTTTAACATGATGTTGTATGTTTAATTTTCCACTACCTTCAATCATGGAGGCCTTAAAGATTCAGAGGTAGCTTGTATTTCTTTTAACTGTATGCCACCAGTGGTCAAGGAAGCCTTCAAGACTTTTAGACAATTTGTTACCTTATCCGAGCCTTAGTCCAATGCTTCCATCTTCCCCTTGATATTCCTTATATTTAACATCAGGGTTGTTGTATTAATTCTGGTTTCCACACATGCACCCAATGACTAGAGTGTCATGTATTTAGTCACCTTTCACTAGAGTTCTTCCTATGGTTGTTGGAAGGACCTTATTTAACTTCTTTGTTTGCACTCTTTGGGTCCTACTTCCTTCACATTGTAGGCTGATGCATGCCTCTACGGGACTTTTGGCAGTGTGTGAGTTCTTTTATTGTATTTCTTTGTGTTTGGATTTCCTTCTTCTTCTTCTTCTCTTGGTGGGTTCCCCCTCCACAAAGAGCATCTATAGGCACTAGTGCAAACTCTAATATTTCTCTTCCCTATAGTTTGCCATATGAATGCAAAAAACATTCCTTTTGAGATCCAGATAATCCCTAAGTACCTCCTTACTGATGCTCACACATCATCCTCATGATGTAACATCAATTAAGAATTTGGTATCCCAATAAGTTAGATCTATCCCTATCTCCTAGAAACCCTGAAGAGAATATTTATTACTCTACTCCTAGTCTCATTAATGTCAATAACTAGATCATCTCATCTAATCAAGGACCGTCACTAGAAATAAATAATTACTTCTCTCTAGAGTGTACATGTGAGACTCAATCTAAACATCATGATTAATTGATCTCCATCTTGTCTATGACAGAAGAGTGCTATTGCTATCTAGGCAATCTAAAACATGAGAAAGTGAAACTCTTTCTTTCTCTCTCTCTCTCTCTAATCTCATCTAAGGAAAAGAGATGTAGTAGTGGAATCTATTCCACTTTACCTCTCCCTTTGAAAGATATTTTGTTGAATCCAATTGAGCTACTCATCCATAACTAACAACATGTACATAAGTTCTCCATTTTTTTCCTTCCAAAGTAGTGGAAAATGAAACTCCCATGTGAAGGAAAATTTGCATTGAAATGTAGATTAAATGAATTCCTTTTGAAATGTAGACCAATAGATGTTTTCCAAACACCTCTTTCTCTAAAGGAAACCATACTCTTCTATTCTTCTATGAAGAAGAATAGAGTATGTTTATTTTTCCAAAGAACAAGAGTTAAAGAGAGAACTCTAAGATAAAGTGAGATCTCTCCTCGACCTCTGAACTAATTCTCACTTTCTCCTTTCCTTAAAAGAGAAATTTATGAATTCATTTACTCCTCTCTTCCATAGATAATGCATAATCTCGCATTAGATACATTCCTATAAAGATGGAGAACAAATGCCGCATAAATAATGAAGGTGTATGTGGTGAAGAATGGAGAAAATAAATTCCTTCTAAGGATCAAAGCCCTCCATCAAAATGGTGAGCAATGATATGAGATGATACCATAAGACATGTGTATCCATACTAAAGAGCTATCTTTGCCAACCATCCATTGTGCTTGGATCTATATGATTCAATCAAACTAATGGAATTATCCTACTGGAAAACCACAAAATGAGTAGGTCATGGTGATAAAATCACCCATCACATTCTCTATTGGAAGAATAAATCTTCCCTAAACTATGAAGGATAATTTCCAATGCTAAGAAGATCTCTAGTAAGAGCTCTCCTCTGATTTAGTGAGACATGCTACCATGAATGATGAGTCCTTTTCTCCCTGGCCATAGAAGAAGAGTGCTCAAAGGGAAGTTGTTTCCACCATCCCATACCAGTGGAACCTTCTTCCAATTCATGGTGTCATACCTGCACTAAGTCAAATATATATATATATATATATATATATATATATATATATATATATATATATATATATATATATATATATATATATATATATATATATATATATATATATATATATATATATATATAATGGAACATGTAGGTGGACTCTAATGAATCGAATATTTTCAAATCATATTGATGGACATCAAATGAATCCCATATGCTCAAAGTAGTATAGTTTGGTTCTAGTCAACATGTGAATGGATATCCCTTTGTTATTCCAAACTAGCTTGTTCCTAGGTACCAAGACTAAGTCTAAGTACCTCTTTCTCTCATGAAATCCATCTCTATGATCCCATCTAATTGGTTTCCTTAGTAATGTAGAAAAAATGATTTACTAGTTACTCAAGTGATGTGTATCAATGAAACTAGTCACCCTTTGGGTATAGCTCATGATACCCCATAGTCTCCTAGTCATACAATGAGACTCTTTTGAAGGTAAGTAAACCTTCAATATGTTGGAGATTATGATACATATATCTCCCGTGCCTATATGCAAGTTCCTATTACCTATAGGATTGCTTGTGCACATTCCTAATGGTGAAGGTATAGCTCCTTCCCCTTAGCAATCCTATGGTCTGAATCCATAAGGATTATGTGTAGGGATCAAATTACTAGTGAAGTTGCCTTATCTATAATGCTTTGATGGTCCTTAGTCCATCAAGTACATGCATACAAGCATGCTTACACCTTACTGATGTTTGCAGAGAAGGCATGTTATCATGCCATATGATTCTTACCTAAAACTAACTGTGTATATAATGCCATTAGGTGGGGAAAATTTTGACAGCATTTCCCCAAGGAAATGGAGTCCCAAGAAAAACTTTTGACAACATTTCAACCACAGAATCAAGCATAAGGCCTTGCAGGCTAATTTCACATAACCATTCACTAAAACATGGGGCTTGGCAAGCCCATGGCATGAATGCCATATAGTCAAATATGAACTCTAGAACCTACAAAAACATAAAATGCTAGCAACAACCTCTTTGTTGCATAACCTTGTACTTCCTATAATTATCTTTCTTGAAAACAATCAAAAAGTGTGCTCCTAACAAGTTGATCCGTACTTTTAGACTTAAAACAATGACCAACTTGGATGTATGCATTCAAATCATATATCCATGCATATCCTATCAAACATGCCAACACATAAAGTAAAATTCTTGAAAATATAAACCATATATCCTTGAATGGTTAAACATCAGAATCACATGCATCCAGGCTTGTTCGATAAGCTTTGAGATCTCTACACCTTCCTGGCCAGGTCCTTTGCTTGCTGTGCATCTCCACTCTCTCGATAAGGCAAATCTTAGAGAGTATTTTCTCTGTGCTTGATGTGGAAAACTCTAGCAAGCAGGGATTCCACTGAATCATATGCTCAAATGGCTTCACATAGTTGCCCGCTATGCATGTAGGGATAGCATCCGTGCTCAAAATTTCAATCAAGCGATAAGAAGAAGGTGATCTTCTTGTTGTCACTAGCTCAAAAGTTGTATTCAGCAGATCTTGGAAGTTATATTTGTGGTAAATTACCTCATCCACATCACACCCAACACCTTCCTCTGGATGCCACCACCTAATCCCTATCATTTGTTTCTTGTTGTTTCTCTATATATCTGGTACCCTTGAAGGTGATAAAATATTTTCTTTCCCATGATTTGAGTGTCTACAAGTGCAAACATTTCACTTTGCTTGGCAATGGAATGGATGTGTCCAACACATGATGGTGTTTCTTCATGTGCAGAGATGATGTCATGATAGGCACCTTGCCTACGGTGATATGAAGATGTCCTATCTCAGTCCATCAGTCCAAGAGGCTCACAATCTTTTGATTAAGGCCATTGTTCCAATGGGAAAAGATGCTCGGATGTGGATTGTTCCAATGGGCCAAGATGCATGCTTCACTTGGGTTTGCAGTCGTCACCTACAAGGACTTCATCGAAATGAAGTAGAAGAAGGATTTGTATGGCCATCCATGCTAAAAAATGTGAAATTCTTCCATTTTTACACAACATGAAGTCTTAAAATAGGTATCCATGTTGTAAGCTTGAAAATATTTAATAAATCTAGTAAAGATCAATGAAGTATCCCTAACATATACTCGCGTGACCACTATACATGTCAAAGAAATGAAAAAGAGATACGTGTCATCCCGGATCATCACATGTTGAGCTTGATATCTCAACACTCCCCCTCAAGCTCAGTGTCATGTCCTGTAATCCAAGCATCTTCTCAAACTTCGTGAACTTCTCAGCTCCAAGTGCTTTAGTGAAGATATCAACAACCTGCTCATCTGTCCTCACATAAACAAGGTCAATATCACCTGCTAATACCTTCTCCCTGATGAAATGATAATGCATCTCAATATGATTTGTTCTAGCTTGAGAAATAGGATTTTGTGCTAAGTGAATCTTGCTAAGATTATCACAATAGATGTTGATAGGCTTTTGAACTTCCACACCAAAATCTGCAAGTAGCATCTCTAAGCAGGATGCTTCACATGTTATTATTGCAACACCTCTATACTCAACCTTTGTACTTGAGAAAGCAACAGTGGGCTGCTTCTTGCTGCTCCATGTAATAGCTTCACTTCCAAGTGAGAATAGAAAGCCATCAGTAGATCTTCTATCTGAAATACTACCAGCCCAATCTGCATCAGTGTATCCATGAACCTGCAAATCTTCACTAGCTTCATAAAAAAATGCATAATCCAAAGTAGCACTCACATAGCATAGAGTGCATCTTAGAGCATCTAAATGCAACTTCCTCAAAACCTACATATATTGACTTTCAAGTCCAATAGTGTAGCTAAGATCAGACCTTGTAATTGTGAGATATATCAAACTTCCCACAATTTTTTTGTACATAGTAGGATTTTCCAGAGCTTCACTTGATGTAGTATCCAAATTCAAATTATGATCTAATGGCATAGAAATTGGCTTGCAAGCAGCCATACCATACTTTTGCAACATACTCAAGGCATATTGACTTTGCAACATCTACCTATTTATGTATGTATAAACTCAATTCCCAAGAAATAACGTAGCACACCAAGATCTTTCATGTCAAATTCCTACATAAGCAGTTGCTTTACCTCTTTAATGCTTGCTTCATTGTCACCACCTACAATCAATTACACATAGAAAATCCAATGGTGGTTAAGTAGTCAACAATCCTTGCATGCCTAGCACGAGGGGCTTGTTTAAGCCCACACAAAGCCTTTTGCAACTTGCAAACATATTTTGGGTGCTTTGAATCTTCATATCCTTGTGAGTGGTCCATGTATAGTTCTTTTTGTAACTCACAATGTAGGAAAGCATTCTTCACATCCATCTGATGCAAAGTCCATCCTTTTGTTGTAGCTAATGCAACAAGTGTTCTGACAATAGAAATTTTAATCAATTTCATATGCTTGTGCATATCCTTTTGCTACCAATCATGCTTTGTACTTGCTTATGCTACCATTAGCAACCCACTTTCAACCTATGGGTTTCTTTCCTTATGGCAATGGAACCAGCTTCCATGTATCGTTTCCATAAAGTGCAACCATCTCCTCATCCATAGTTATTTCCGAATCTGCACTTCCAATTGCATCTTCAAATTAAAAAGGTTTAGCATCTTGTATTATGTTGTTTATGTAGGCACAATGACGAACCATGTAATTGTCAAATGTTAATTTTTTGAATTGAATTCCCTATCCTTCCATATCTTCTTGGCCTTCGGTCACTTTTCCTTGTATCATTTGCATGTGCCTTTCTTACTCTTGGAGTCTTCGTGGAGGGAAATCCAAGTTCCTCATCAAAGCTCTTTTCTAAATTGCTTGAATCTTCATCAATGTCTTCAAAACCTATAGATGTTTTACTACCAGCAAAAAGCTTTTCTTTACCTTTCTTGGATGTATTTGATGAATTTTGCTAGACTAAAATTTCCATGCAATTTTCCACTCCATGGATTTGAGTTGGAGCTATTGCTTAGTGACACATCCAGTCCACTTTGAACTTGAGATTTTCAACTTGCTTTTTCATCATTTTCTTTGACATATGCAATACAACTGAAAACTTTCATATGTGATGAGTTTAGCTTTTTACTTGTAAACTTCTCTTTAGGTGTAACTTGATGTACAACAACAATTGGAGTTTTGTTTGTGATGTATACAATAGTATGCACAACTTTTGGCCAATATCAATGAGGCATATTCAACCATCAAGGCTCTTGCTATTTCTGCAATATGTCTATTTTTGTGTTCAAAGATGCCATTCTTTTGTGGTGTGTACCTACGTGAAAATTGACGTCGAATTCCATGACTTTTTGAAAATTTGTTGAACTCATTTGACATGTATTCACCTCCTCCATCAAATCTTAATGTCTAAATATACTTTAGTGTCTACTTTTCCACCATAGCGTTTAAATTCTGGAAGTGATTGAACATCTCACTCCTCTCTTTCATGAAATATACCCATACTTTCCGTGCATGGTCATCAACATGAAACCTACAACCGCCCATAGATGTGGTCTTTTGAGGACCCCAAACATTTGTATGTACTATTTCTAACACATTCTCACTAACATGCAAAAATGATAGTCAAGTCTTCTCTAGCAACTACTATCTATATTATCAAGGCATTTGGGCATTGTTACAAGGTCAAATACCCATTTGTAATGAATTCAAGGAGGGTAAGTTAAATGTAATAGGCCTCTATGCCTAACTGAGGAATGAGCTTGAAATGTGGCACATGTGTCCACAAAGTCTCAAACATTTACATATATACCTAGCCACCAATAGGCTTCCCTAATTTTTTCAT
This sequence comes from Ceratopteris richardii, assembly GCA_020310875.1. Classification (NCBI taxonomy): domain Eukaryota; kingdom Viridiplantae; phylum Streptophyta; class Polypodiopsida; order Polypodiales; family Pteridaceae; genus Ceratopteris; species Ceratopteris richardii. The sequence continues at coordinate 127,997,459 of CM035429.1, read as the reverse complement.
ATGTTGCAACAAATCCTTTATGAGCTACCCATAAGGTTTCATGCATTTCTTTCATAATCTTGCTTTGAAGTCTCTTAATAATCATTATGTGCTGTGGGTACTTCACCTTACCTTTAGCATGTTGCCAAATATCAAATCCATCCCTCAAGAAGAAATTGAAGAATTTTTCTTTATGAATGTAAATTTATTTGTGGATCAGCCTAGGGAAGGTTTCAATGAGCTTAGATAACTTCCTCTATCTTTCCATTCTCCATCACACTAATTCTCTCGGAATCATTCATATGCAAACACTAGTGGATCATACCTTGGAATGTTTGTATCTCTTTCTATTGCTTCATCATCTGAATCATCATCAAATTTTTCTCATGAGAGCATATCATCAATAGTATTTAGCTTTCCAACTATATGCACAAAAGCCACATTGATAAAATTTATATATGAGATCCATTGAAGCATTGAAATATCCATAGAAGAACAATTGGCAATCATATCTATTAGAAAAAGACAATCGCTCTCAATAATAACATTGGCTCTTATGAAATTTTCTTTATCTAATTTCAAGGCATCCACCAAAGCCAATTATTATATTTTAATTTGTGGATACTTTCTTTGGGTGTCATGTAACTTTTTGCCCCAAAGAAAACTTTGTATCTCTACCCCTCATCATCATCGTGACCTATGGTCCAACATATACCAATAGGATTGGCATCAATAGTAAACAAAATAGGCTTTTATCCTGAATAGTCAACACATTTTAGAATTGGAGCTTCAACTAACAATTGGTTTAGTTTATGCATGGATTTTGATTGTTTCTCTGTCGAGATAAAATTTCTTTTCTTTCTCACTAGATCATATGAAGGATCTAGATAACATAGAAAACATAGGCACCTACATAATCTCCTCACTTCACTAACAATACGACACACCTCAAAAATTTTGAGGTGTGTCGTATTGTTAGTGAGGGATCTAGATAACATAGAAAACATAGGCACCTACATAATCTCCTCACTTCACTAACAATACGACACACCTCAAAAATTTTGATAATGGCCTCAATTCTCTATATGTATGGATTTCAACCATAATGTCCACATAGATGTCCTACAATGAGAACTTCATCGACTCCAAAAACAAATTTCTCTAGAGAAAACATTAGACCTATCTCTTGAAATCTTCCAAAATTTCTTTTCCAATCAGGAGATATGATCACTAATGAATTTCCTACAATCAAAAGCATCCAAAGTATCTTCTTTCACTCTCTCAGCATTCATCATGCGAGCCACAAAATTTATCACTCCATGTAGCAAGGTATAGATACATACAAGGCCTAGTAGAGTCTTCATTATAGTAATGTTTCAGCTCTCAATAGCTAATTGAAATCGATCGTCACCTAAATATAGGTCATCCATTGAGTAAATGGAACACCTAGCAAATGCTTCAAAAAATGCATCCACTATAGGTCCCGTTCCTACATTTTTTATTGTGACTTTTTTTATGGGTTGAAAATCTTGGATGAAACGAAATTTCCCATTCTTCTTTGGCATCATGAACCATCTGTTTGAACATGGTGATGAGGATGGCTCTAATATTTGCATGGATATATTTTCCTTTAATAGTCGCATCATTGTGCACACTCTTTAGAATCTTCTTTTCAAATGGGATTTGGTAGAGTCTTTTGCATATACTATGATTGGGATAATATTTCCATAATATTATCAATGGTAAAGACCTCGATGCCTCTGAATGCCAAATGAATATAGCATAATAGGAGTTTTCTAGGGCTATTGTATGCCAATTTTTAGTACAGATACTTGCTAGATGGATGTAAGAAGACCCTAAAACTACAAACTACATTATGTGAAAAATATGTAGGATTCTTGAGCTAGATGTAGAGAGAGAGAGAGAGATAAAGAGAGGATCTCCCTTCTGCTTCTCCCTTTGCAAGACTTTGTTCTTCCATGCATGAATGAGGATACAGAGAATAAAGTCAACCTATTTGCACTTATTACAAGCCTTTGATATAAACTTTCCAACATAACAATAGCTCAAATTTTCCCTCACTTGTACATGACTTTATGGTCAACTCTACTCATCCTATGGTCATCAAATAAGAGTATAGAAGCCAAGAGATAGAGGAAAGTTGCATTCAATGATTTTGGTCCTTTTTTTGTGTATGTGACAAGCTCAGAGACCAAACAATTAGAGGAGGGGATCTCTTTGCTCATCTTTTAGTAATTCTGATAGAAAAAGAGGAAGTAGCATCAAAGGAGGATGAGAGAGAGGAAGATGTAAAAAAGAGTCTCACAAAAGATTGAAAAGAAGTTGTTGCCTTTTCATCGTGGAGGAGGATGCTTTATTAACAGAATGTGGAGATCACTTGTATGACCGGATTGAAGAGTGTAGGATTGAGGCAAAAATTAGAGGAAGGGAGAAGACACATGATAGGACTCAGGATTCTTCAATTGGTATGTACATGAGACAAGAAATAGAAGCACCTAGAGGAAGTTTTGCATCATCAAAGGGGATACTTCTTGGTGCAATAAGACAATGGATGTAGTAGCAAAAGATATCCTTTGGAGGATGGATTTACAACCACAAGAGAGGAGAAGGGTGGGATTTGCACAGTAACAAGGCTGAATAAACTTTATTGATTTTGGGGGAAGAATAGGCTAGAGTTGAAACCACCCATATGCAGGATACGAAATCAGCACCCAAAGACAAAAAGAGCCCTAGAAGAGGAAAAGTTTTACCAATCTTCAAAGATGAAAGATGATTATAATATAAAAAATTTTCAAGAATTTTTTGGAGTTCATGTGAAAGCACACATCGCCTTTGATAATAGTGAGAGACCCCTTTTAGTTGCAACAAAGAACTAGAAGTATGGAAAATATTTAGGAAAACTACATTACAGGGTGGGTGATACGAGTGCTATATGACTTGTCAAATTTTAAGAACTTTCCCATTCATTAATTATTGGCATACATGTAAGGGATGTTCATATGTGGATTTCTTTGCATGGGAATGTGAACTTGAGTCATTATTGTGTGGTGTGGTAGAGAGATACAAATAGTTGACAGAGGTTATGATCTTAAATACTTTTGGAATATTAAATCAAATATGTTTTGAATAGTGTTCATGTGCCCATCTTCAGCACTAATGAAATGTTAAAGGCCTCCAAAGAATAGAGAGAGGGAAACAGAGGGAAGGAGTAGGGTTGAAAGATAATTGAGGCAAAAAGTGGAGTAGAGATAACTGATGAGAGAAGTGAGAGAGGAAGAGATAAATGATGGTAGCCAATTGAGTATGTGTGCGTATTCATGAGTATTTTCAAGAATATGCATGTTCTTGGGCAAATCATTATGTCTATTTGAGCAAGAAAACAAGTGAAAGTAGTTTGACTAAGTGAGTGCACTGGGGTATAAACAAGAGAAATTTGTAATAACAAGTATATTTGAACAAAATTTAGGCATAAGAAGAGCTTTAGAACAGATGAAAAACAATATAACATTTTGGTGATTATTGGGGATTGAAAAAGCAAGCATGATTGCACACAATTGTGGGCTTAGGGTAAGAGAAGCTTGCCAAGATACAAGAAATTGAGCAAGATTTAGTTGCATTTAAGAATTTTTTATTGGGCTTAGGACTAAGATTCATTTGGAAATCCTATTGGGGAGTTGGCTTAGCATATCTCCAAGAGGTTGCTACAAGTTTGCTTGGTGCCCCAATTGTGCACCATAGCCGATTCAGCTCGGATTTTCTTTGGTCTTTAATTCAAAAAATGGCCCAACAATGGTAGACTTGTGCTTCATAAATGACCAAAGCAATGCATATGAATCGTGGATGAACTAATGAACAAACTAAGTTTGGTTGAACAATGAGAAATCAAGTGAATATACATCCATAATTTGGCCCAATCTCAAAGCAAGATTTAGTTGCATATAAGCATTTTTTTTCTCGAGCTTAGGACTAAGATTCACAACTATAGATACACGAGGTGCACTGATAAATCCTTCATGCTTTTAGGTTGTGCCTCTGGAGAAGATTAAGATTATTCTTGAATATTACACAACTCTCCTCGAGGCTCATGAAAAACTTATTAAGGAGTTTGAAGCTTTAAGGGCAACCCAAGCTTCCCTTCCAACACCCATTTAGGAGGAGCCTACCACTATTGCAACTATCCTCCTAGCAGAAGCACTAGTGGAACTTGAAGAACTATGAAGAAAAGCCAGTGAGTTATAGTCAAAGATTGCATCACACACCACCATGGAAAAACCAAAGTCACCCTTAGATGTCCTTGAGCTAGAGGAACTTGTAGACATACCGGTGGAACAATCTTATGAAGAGGAATATGAATGGAAGATAGCAATAGGCAGATGAGTCATTAAGGATGGCCATTTTCTTGACATTTTCTACATTTAAGTACATAATTCTATACATGTTTATGTAAACTTGGCCAATAAAACTATCTTTTGATTAGTTCATAACTTTTATTGGTTCCTGGACAACTGGCACTAGGGGTAGCATGGCATTCAAATAGAAATTTCTTTCTTAGTTCTTGATCGCAAGGTACACAAACATTCTTTTGTATAACCGATATTCATCTTGAATATTTTAATGCTTAAACTTATCTTCAGATAATAAGTTTGTGCCTTGTGTTGAGAATATGAGAGTGCATCTCCCTTTTGTATCTTGGATTCACTCTATTTCTATTCCATTTTTATTTTATATTATAACCTTTGTATTTGGGTACCTTGCCATTTGCTTCTACCATTGTGTTCATTCTCCTTTGAGGGGAATTATCCCACATGAGATGTACTTTGGAGAGCCCCTCCTAGATCTATATAAGGAGGGCTTCTCCCCCCATTTGTACTTGGTTAGAATCTTGAGGAGCCTACTCCATGCTCTTGGCAAGCTCATTTCTAATCCATGTGAGTTTACCCATTTCTTGGTCTACTCACTTTGAGTGTCTCACACTCTTTCTTTTGTGAGTACACTCTTCATTTCATTTTGCTTCCGCACATGTACTCTCTACATGGTATCAAAGTGCTAGGTAGAGGTCTTGGTGGTTTATTTGGTGGTCCTTTTGGTGGTGGTGGTGCTTGAGTTTGATGATGCTACTCTCCACTCATTTGGAGAAGCCTTTTGCCATCAATTTACTCTATAGGACCATTTTTCTACCCTCCCACCCTTCTTGTTCATCATTTTGTTCACCCTTTACCCCATTTTCCCCTCCCCCCACCCTCTTTGTGGAATTATTAAGTGGTTCTTTGATTCTTTCACTATTGTCTTTTTGTGTGGAGAATCTATACTATTTTGTCATGCAACATGGCATTTTGTTGAGCTAGTAGTATGCATCTCAGATTTTTGAAGTGTTTATAAACACTATTGCAAAGATCCTTAATTCCCTCTGTGAGCCTATGACTTTGCATTTTGTTGTACGGACATCTCTTTGATGACTTCAACATTGTTGTATGAAGCTTCTTTTCATCTCATTGTGAAGCTCCATCTCTGCTCTTCAGATGTCTCATGACATCTTGGGATGAGAAAGTAAGTGTAGTTTCAATTCTGTAAGTACTACCTGTTGATGAGACCGATCTTCAATCTGCCTTTGACCTGTATGCTAAGAACAATCATGATTTTAATTCATTAACAGGCTCGACTTACAATCTCTGTAGATGAGTCGAACGTGTAGCATGCATCAAAAGACATTTTCGACACCTAGCAGGGAGCTTCATTCTCTTGGAGTCAAGGGTCCAAGTTCTGGCAATTGTGCAACACAAATTCCATGATCGGCTCTCCCATAGTAGCTTAGAACTATAGTAGTAAGACGCTCTCAATACATGATAGCAATGAACATTTCTCTTGGTTGCCTCAACAAAGAAAGACTCGGACCTATTTCCATCTCGTGACAGACCTACTTGCTCAAGTGCATATAACACCGAGTTGAAAGCTATGTTTAGAGGTGTGCATAAATGGTGACAAGATTGAGCTACTATTCAGACAAAGAACAAGATTTATTAAGGATTATATTACATATGCAAAACATTATATTCCATTTGTGTGATTTGATTAAGCACGTGTAGTTGTGTGTGTGTGTGAGAGAGAGAGAGAGAGAGAATGCTTCTCTCTGTTAACACTTCCTAGAGGAGCCAAGCGAGCGCAACTCTCTATTGCAAAAATAAAAGGGAGGAAGTGCTCAGTTGGAGAGATAAAAGGGAGGAAGTGGGATAATTCCGCACAAGCAAAAGCTCTTCTAGCTGAAACGTTCTTTGTGGAGTGATATCCCTCAAAAACTATCTAGTCATAGTCACTCCAAAGAGAGAGAAAATGTGAGTTTCTCTGCACAGTGATAGAGAAACGGCGGACTTGATGTGTTTTAGGGAGACACAAATGATAGCAGCATCTTCTCTTGCTACATTTGTGCCACTTTTTGGCACACAACTGTGCATGGCAGAGACCTCTGAAGAGACTGAATACAGCAGGTGATCACCTCACTAGCTGCTGGTTGATTTCCAAAAGTTGAGATCTCTCTATTTTCGAAACAACTCATTTGTGCGTGATATCAGATAAATGTGAAGAATACTATTGATTGGTACACATGGCATAGAGGTTTGCCCATATCAAGTGATGTGCTATATGACATCACTTATGGGTGCCAATTCTAATCATCGAATGGCATTCAATCACTGAACTTTGCATGATATCATCATTGATGTATAATATTAAAGTACATTCCATAGGTGATCATTATAAGGAAACAGATCTAGGAACTTGGAATATATGGAGTGTGAAAGACAAGCCAGCATTAGGCCAACTTCTCCTTACATGTGATGAGTTGACAACGGGTCACATCACTGCATGTAATACTTCAAAAGAAGCTTGGGATACTCTCACAAATCTCTATGAAGATAAAACACCATCTAAGATTTATAGTTTAGAGGCCAAGTTTCACAATTTCACTGAAACATTTGTGACCACTCTATACAACAGAGGTCAAGCACTCACTTGGGACGAAGTTAGGAGATTGTTGCTTCTTCATGACTCTCGGTAAAAGACCCAAGCTACCCAATAAATAGGTATGAAGGCTAAAGCCACCTTCCACAAGACTAAAGGGCAAAAAGACGATCAAGAATCGAAAGACAGAGGTAAGAAGAAGTTCACTTGCAATTTTTGTGGCAATCTTGGCCACATAAAAAATATTGCTTCAGAAAGAAGAATAGGGATAAGTCTAAGTCTACTTCAAAGACTGAACATCACTGTCATTGCACAAGTAAAGATCTCTATCTCACAATTGAACACAAGGCACTTTTCACATCCACTCCCAAGAAAGAATGGATTTTTGATAGTGATGCTTCATCAGATATGGGCAATGACAAAGATGACTTTCATGAGTTTGAAGAACACAAAGGTCAAGTTTATCTTGGAGACAACGAGTGCATTGAGATTCAAGGAAAAGGCAAAGTTCATGTCACTAACTCAAAAGGCAAGATCAAGTCACTCGAAGATGTTCTTTATGTACCAAGCCTTTGTAAGAACCCTCTCAGTGAAGGCCATTACAAAGTGCAACATGATGGTGCAATTCGATCATGACAAAGTTCAAGTCATCGACCGTGAATCCAATGAAGTGATAGATCAAGGCTTTGAAGACAAAGTTCTCTACAATCTTTCAAGTTTTTTAGCCAAAGATTCAAGTCTTAGCTTGTGGCATTGCAGCTTTGGACATACCTCCTGCTTAGCTAATATCTCTTCCAATCATCTTGTCAAGGGTTTACCCATGATTGCACAAGTGGAATTGAATTGCCAAGCATGTGGCAAGCAAACAATTGCCCCTTTGCCTCCATTTCTACACCTAAACCCTTAGCATTAGTCCATGCTGATATTTGTGGACCTATGCACACACCTTCTCTTAGTGGGTCAATTTACTTCTTCTTGATAGTAGATGACTTCACTAGATATATTTGGGTTTATTCACTCAAGCATAAAGAGGATTCCCTTTCCAAGTTTAAGGAGTGGATATCTATTATATATGTAGAGTATTTTTTCTACATAAGCAATAAAAAAATTCACGTAAACGTACATGTTCTTAGACCTGTTCTTTGTCAGGCATCCTCTATTTGCAAGTGGCATATCTCTGCTCATGCTCTCATGTGTCAGCATGTATAAGGTTTTTTTGACTGATCTAACTTTTAGATGGTCCCATATCTCTCCTTTTTATGGTTTATACCATTTTTTCATCCAATAAGGAGTTTTATATCTATTATAATTCAATCATTAAGTCCATAGTTTTGTACATATTTGTGTTGTAGGTTTGAAGAGCTTTTTATATCTTGATTTATAAATACTCTTTCTCAAGCTAGGCTCTAGATTTTTTGACCCATGTGTATTTATATCTTGATTTATAATACACATGGGTGATTGAAAACATAGTTTTATAATAATATAAAGTATTAAAATGACAGATAGATAAAGACTTTTATCCTAGAAGAGGCACCCAAACAATAAGAAAAATAGGCTATTCCTTGGAGGACCCAAAGGAAAACTCTAAAATTTCCTAAGGGTAGAAATGTCTCTTGAAGATCAACGTCAAATAGCCTTTGCAACCAAATGAGGTATGTTTGAATTTTGTGTCATGCCTTTTGGTCTAAACAATGCCGGTGTAACTACCTTCACATGCTTAATGCATCATGTGTTCAAAGATTTTATAGATATATTCTTGGAAGTGTAATTAGATGACCTCTATACATATGCAACACAATACATTATGCATGTTTTTTAATTAAATGGAATCTTTGGTAATACATGATGCATGTTGTTTAATTAAATGTAGACAATATCATATCTATCTAAACTTGAAGAAATGCATCTTCATGATGCTACAAGGTAACATATTAGGACCATCGTGTCTCCAAAAAAGGAATATCCATAGATGAAGAAAAAATCAAATTCATTTATGGGCCATTGCAACGACTACCAAAGGCTCATTCATATGTTTGTTATCATAGTCAAGCCATTATTTGGGATAGTGAACAAATTTTAATGGTCTAACATATGTGAGAATGCACCCCACAAGCTTAAAAGTTGGCAGAACTCATCACCAATCTTGAAAGCTCCAAATTGGACTAAATTATTCCATATGCATGTATATGCATGCAACTTTGCAATCGGTTGTGTTCTAATACAACCAATTGATGATGGCGGTATGGAAATTCCGATTGCTTACACCGTTTGACAATTGAATAACAATGAATGTAATTACAATCATAGAGCACCATGGACTAGGAATGGTCTATGTAATAAAAACGTTTTGTGATTATCTTCTCGAAAATAAACTCAAATCCCAATCACCAAGCCTTTCAATATTTGGTCAAAAATCCGTACATCACAAGAATAGTTACATATTGGTTGTTAATACTCATGTAAAGAAAGGAAAGACACACTTGAGAGTGAACCATTTTGTCAAGATTCACTACTCGAGAACCCCTTGCAAAAGTAATTAATGACTTGTCTAATTCATCCTTCTGTAATCAAGAAGTTTTTTCTGATGGGTAGAAGCAATAGTTAGCATCCTTATAGGTGGAACACATCATAAGTATTTGCCCAAACATTATAAGGGGTTGCTTGCTTCTAGAAGGTTTTATATCTCAGTAGGAAACATGAACTACCAAGACTTTTACAAAGTCTATAGAGATTAGGATCATATTAACCTAAAATTGAAAAAGACACACAATTATGTGACATAATGTGAAAATGCAAAATTTTGCTTCCTATAGAACATGCTACTCTATACCAAGTTATGGTAGTGCCTACTTGGAGCAAGCATAAAGGAAACTTGTTGAGAGTATATACTTGTAGGGAATCAACCATATAGAAGAGATCATTTTGATATTTGGATAATCATTGATAAATAGCATGTACATACTATATTATTGGTTTCAATGACCATCACCTACTAGAAGATGTTATCTTGAGAAATCAATGGCCAATTGAGAACACAACCTCTCTCAACATGGCTAAGTGAATTATGACTATTCATATGACCAACACAATGCTCACATGCCCTCTCAAAAGTGTCATTGATTGTGTAATAGATTCACAAGTGGTAGTGAATGTTTCTTTTGCTTTTGATTCTTCTCCAAGCTCAACACATCACATAGAGTCCAAATTGGAGATAACAAAAGAACATACAACATTGGAGAATGATATCTACAAACATCTAGTTCTAGGTTAGTTAGTTACCAATTATCTCTGTTATGATGTAGAAGATCTAGGGCTTAATGCAAAAATTGATTACGTGGATAAAAAATATCACTCTAGGTATGCGTCCTTGACTATGCATCATCCATTAGTCACTTGAGTGGTCACATTAAAGAAAATGTTTTCCTTGGAAATCATTTTTCCAATATTGACAATGTTCAAGAGGGAGGAGTTCAACATTCAATCCCAACCCCAATCATACGAGTCAAAGATATAAGGTCAATCTTCAAAAATCCTCATGTTTGTGTTCAAGAAGGGAGTATGATAATCAATCCTACACCACATAAAGGATCCATGAAAGCAAGTATATCTCACACAAGGCATGAAGCCAATTCCACCACAAGAGTCATAGAAGTGAAGAAAATCTCTATACATTAGAAGATTCAAATAAGTCTCAATGACACTTGGATGTCAAGATCCATCACTCAAGTACATGTGGTTTCCGAAAACACTCCATAGATATCAAAAAGATCAAGATCACATCTAGGTTCCTAATACCTATATGGTTCCATCCATTCATGAAGAAAAGAATACAATTAGACACATTAAATGATTGCAACAAAGAAGGAAATATTACTAGAAGTTGTAAGAGCCTCACCATCAATGAGTATGAAGGAAAAAGAAAACACAATGTGCAAACAGTTCTAGGTGCACCATGCAAGTCTGGGTCCCAAAATCCAAAATACATTGATGAGATTTGTTTGAATGCATCTCAAGGCTGTTAGTATATTTCATCCAAGCCTAGTGCTTGATCATTCATAAATGTAAACATTACTTATGCACACTCTCAATAAGGGAGTCATAGAAATATGCTCTTGTAATTCTTGAAGAGTTATTACCTTGAAAAGTAAAAGTCATTGAAGAAAATCATGGCTAGGCACAAATTATGAGCTGAGTTAGGAGTGATTGTTAGCTAGGTGACTCCTCAATGTTAGGGGAACCTTTAGGTACAATGCCTCCAAGATTTGAATTCAAATGTCATTATATAAACACCTATGTATAATCCCAGTCAGAGCAGCACTTAGAGCTCAATTCTTGAGAGATTTGGATCAAGCACCAAGCCTCAAATGAAGCACACATTGTGCTGATCCTTCCTTTCCCCAGCTTCATGTCCATTCATAGCATGTACAATATGTTCAATACAGATTGATTTTCTAGCTATACTTTGAAGTTGTTCTTATCTGTTGCTACACGTTCATATTCACATTTTTAGTCAACTTTAATGAGTGATTTCTCTGTGTATACTTGATCTTTTGCCAAGATTTAAATTGGTATAGGTAACTTGAAAAGTCTGTTTTCATCGTACTAATTTTCATTCTTATTTGTTTATTACTCTATGAGCTACAATCATTTGAAGTTAACTAGGAATACTCATAGTGAACTCCTAAAATATCGGGATGATACCTGTATATTGCTAAATTGATTTCTCTCAGTATGGTTCATCAAATGTCATCAAATTTGTTGCTTTAGATTCATTATCTATCTAATAAAAAGTGTGCAAAAGATCTCTATTCAATTTTTAGGAGTCTATCAGCTTGAGTTAATTTCTAGAGTGCAATCCATCCCAAAATAAAAAGTTTTACTTCATCTATTTACTATCAACTATTCTATCTTGATGAATTAATTTGAGATTGATACTCCAAAGCACTAGGATGATTTATATGTATCCTTATCAAGCACAAGATGTCTACATATCATCTATGAAGTTATCTTGGCAAGTGTAGAGCAGGTTTTTGCAACACCAGGCACATCTTTGGAGTGTATCAGCCATCTCTCTTTACAGTGGTATCAGAGCAAAGATAAATCAATATGGAGATGGATTTCCTTCCACCATTGACAAACTGGATAGAAATAACTACTCAGCATGGTCTCTGAGGATGGAGGCCTACCTTCAAGGGAGAAATCTATTTGGATACGCATCTAGAGATGAAGTCATGCCAACAATGAGAAACAAAGGACAACCATCACATGAAGAGCAAGAAAGACTTAAAACTTGGTCCTCAAAGGATGCACTAGGCAAGTCCTACATCTTAAATTCAATCTCTATTTTTTCTTACCTCATGTGAAAGGATGCAAGACCTCAAGAGAACTTGGAAACTACTTGCTTCTTTCTTCTCGTCAAATACCAGAGCAAGGAAGAACCAGCTATGGATGGAGAGAAAAAAGTCATATAAGCCTAGACATTTGGGTCCGTATTAGGAAATCTTGGTAGCTCTACAAAATATTCTTTAAGCACATTAGCCTCCTCTTTGGAATATGTTAAGTAATCGACACGTTCACCTTACCCATTTCTTCCTACACACTCAATCAATCAAAATCTTCTATTTATGTGTATCTATAAACAGAAGCTTTCGATATAAAATATACTTGAGCAGGACTCTAACTCAAATGTGGGAAAATCATCAAAAGATTATGGAAATTCACAAGGATAAACTTATCAAGATATTTATTCTTGAGAAAAGAATGCAAAATATATGCCATTTGTCTTTAGCCAAAGCTATCTCTACATGCAAATAGTCTCTTCACCATATAACTCCCTTGCAAGGTGGAATTTCTATTCTTTATGTACTCATTTTTTGTTGAACCAATCATTATTAATATCTTTTAGTTTCTTAAAGTGTATGAAAGTCTCAAGTTAGATCTCTCTATGATATGTAAGAAAATAGTTGTTTAGTCATAGTCTTGCCTATTTTTGAAGTATAAAGAAACAATGAAATGGATGCATAAAGTGTCCACAAGTCCTTCCAAGCATTGAATCTGCTTTGCAAAAGGCACCATTCTTCATAACCCACTCATCTAGCTACATCAATGTCCTCAAATCTAATCCACTGGCATGTTTCTTCATTCGAGAGGTGTTTCCACACATGAAAACCTTTGTTCCAAAGCTTCCAAACTTTTTGGAGGTTCCCCTCTGAAGCCCTTGATAGGGAACCAAATCAAATATTTTTTTCTATTACCAGCTACCCATTTCCAACCTTCATTGATCTTCACAAACTATTTCATCTTGTTCCAACTCTTTCAAAGGGAGCAAACTAAGCTCCAGCCTCTAGGAGACATTTGATAGGGGGGATAAAAAAAGAGAGAGAAGATCCAAACCCTTCCACCTTGGAAGGTCCAAAAGCTTAAGAGGGCTCTTGCTTCTAAAAATCAATTTGGCCCAACAGGCATCCCTCTTGCTCCAAGCTTTAATGAACGACTTGGCTGCCAGTTTATTGGCCATTTCTTCAATGTCTAGAGTCCCCAAACCAATGTGATCATTTTGGCTTATGCAAGTAGCCCATTTAATTTTAGGGACACTCCTTGTGTTAGGTTCTCCCATTAAGAGAAAGTTTCTCTAAGTTCTTTAGATTCGGAAATCTCTTGGTCCTTGTTCTCCTGCAAGAGAGAAAGTAAATAATTAAGGAAATAACAAATCTATTAACCACCATGGCTCACCTTGCCATGTTGATCTGCATAACTTTTTGATAAGTCACCTTGTTATCAAGCTTAGAAAGAGCCAAGTTCCATCAGTGACCCATCAAAATGTCGAATCCCATTGGAGTACCTAACATGAAGATGATTTGTCCACTATGGATCAAGTGACAACCATGGTGAAACAAAATTTGAGGTGGATGCCCAATAAAAGCCCTTAAAGTGGTTTTAGAGTGGTTTATTTTGGAGCGTGATGCCTCACAACATGTATTTAGGCAAGACCAAAAGGTACCAATGTTGGCCGGATCATTATAAACAAAAGCATTCATGTCATCAACAAAGAGTATCATGATCATCCAGTCTTGATTAAGGGGAAGAAAGAGACCTTAATAAGACCTAAACATGCATGATGTTCAATCACACAACTGAAACCATCGGCAATAATCACAAAGAGAAGAGGGGCCAAGGGGAATCCATGCCTGATAGAGCATTTTAATGGAATAGCTTGAGAAAGCTAGCCATTGATGTTTATCTTCGCTAACACATTTCCCAACAACATTGAGATCATCTTAATGAATTTTTTACTATAGCGCAAGTCTTTTAGAGATTGGAGAATGCAGTTCCACTTGAGTCTATCATACACTTTCTCGAGTCAATTTTAAGGAAGAGAGTATCTTGAGTAGACTCTTCAACAAAAATAGAGCCCTCCCTATGATCAATGATAGCCTCAAGAATGGACCTCCCCTTCATGAATTCTATTTTATCCTCATTGATCTAGTTCCATAAGTGACAAGCAATTCGATTAGTAATAACTTTATCAAGGACCTTGTATGTTGTTTGTAACATCGTAATAGAATGCCAATTTTCAATCCTATTCTTGCTACCTTTTTTTTCAATAAGCTTGATAATGCCTACATTCAAACATTCATGTAGGATATCAAAAGAAACGGCCTCTTGCCACACCAAATGTAACAGAGTAGTCAATGCATGCTTGAAGGTCTTAAAAAATGCATAGGTGACACCATGTAGCCCAATTTCCCAATTTTTTGCCATTGGTAGGCTATTCAATAAGTCCAAGAATCTCATCATCCAAAATGGGAGCTTCAAGTAGCGGCTTCATATTTTGTGGAATTCTTTTGGTTCTGACTCTAGATATGGCCACCATGCAATCACCCCTATGAGGAGAAATAGGCGTGGAAACCCCAAAAGTTGGATAAAGTGATTGACAATCAACGAGCTATTTTCTTCATCCATCTTGCACTCTACCCCATTGATGTCCATCATCAATGGGATCACTTCCTTGGATTGTTTCTTCTTTCGGAGGCCATATATTTCTTTAGTACGTTTGTCTACCCTTTCGGCCCACCAATCTTTAAAGTATACTTGTAGATTCTTTCTTTGAATGTCTTCTTCATATCTCGACATGCATCTGATTTTTTAGAGCCTTATCCGCTATTGAGAGTGGCCTACGCTTACTTACTCCTCAACATGCCTCAACCTTTGATAAAGATTTTCCCTTTTAACCCAATGAATTTTTCAAAGAATCTTCTAAGTCGTAACCAAGACGTGTATTTGGACTATGTTAAGTAAGTGAGACTTTCACCCTTTATGCATTTCTTCATACACACTTAGTGAAGAAAAATTATTCTATTTATTTGGATCTCTAAACAAAAGTTCTTGATGTAAGACATACTTATACAGAACTATGAATTAAATTTTGGAAACTTAATGAACCATTATGACAAATTACAAGAAGATTTCACTTAACAAGGTATTTATTCTTTAGAAAAGAATGCAACATATAACCCATCCAATTTTAGCCAAGTTATATTTGTAGGAGAATATTTTCTTCACCATTCTTGAAGCATTCAAATGATGCGATGGCAATGCATCATGATAGACTCTTCTTTTTGCAAGCTCCATGAAGATACTCTCACAATAGAAAACTACATGCAACACAAATACAAATTCCTTAGGTGTTACAAATGTGGTCGAACTTGTAGACTCTAGATGACCAGACCACTATATGTTTTTATTAAAGAACATATACAAAATTGTACTGCAACCATTTTGCCTTTCACATGGACACTAATGGTAAAAATTTCCCACTAAATGCCAATATGGCTAATGTAACTATGGGACAAAACTAAATAATGATAAAGAATGTCTTAGTGTAACTATAGAGAGTATACCTCCCACCTCATGGGCATATTACACAATATATGAGTAATTGTTTAAGATCATGGATCAAGTAACCCCGATCAAGTGGCAATGGTGTCAAAAGCTATGCTGTGGTAGAGTTTGGTCAAAGCATCTGCAAGTTATCTTGAGTATGAACCTTCTCAAGAATAATGTGCCCACTGGTTGAGAAATGTCTAATGAAGTGATACCTCACCTCAATGTGCTTGGTCTTTGCATTAAAGAACAATGGTACTTTGACTATCACTAAGCAAATGAGGTACATTTTGAGGTAGACCCATATCACAAGCAAGAGAAGAACGCCACAATGCTTCCTTACTTGCCTCACTTGGTACAACATACTCTACTTATGTAGTAGAAATAGTTGGACATTGAAGACAATATCTCCAAGAGATAGCACCTCCAACAAAACCGAAAATGTACCCTCATGTAGACTTTTGGTTGTCTACACAACCAACATAACCAAAATCCATGTAACCAATAATGGATGCCTTTCCTCTACCTAAGCATAGAAACTTGTTTCTGTCTCTTTCTCTTCATTATCATGTTTCTTCGACTGTATACCATGTTTTCTCTATGTTTTTCTCTATGTGCACTCCATCCATGAGTGCACACTCAGTTGTGAATCCCTATCTTTAGGTTATATGCATAACAAGATTATCTTATTTACAGGCTACTAGTTTTCAGGAGTGTATTACTTATTGAATGATATGAAGGGTTTCTCGAAGAGAAAAGAAAAAGATAAGAGAATTTCTATCTCTCACTATAACCCTTCTTGATTGTGCTTGATCAAATATTAGTGGGGTAGGTTGATAAGAAGGAATATTAAAAAATTTATGGGGAAACTCAGACCAACAAAAGTAGGTAGTAAACTATACATGCATGTTAGGCTTTCATATTCTCTTCACCTCTTGAGGCGTGATGAGGTTCAACCCCTCCCTAGGGCAAGAAATGTAACCTCTTTTGCCACTATGTAAATGTAAAAAATCTATTATTATGAGATAAATTCTTGTCAGCTCTGTCTTGTCAGATAACAGCTTAGATAATACTTTTTTATCACCTTATCATTATCAACAACTTGGATTGACATTCATTTAATGCCATGGTCAAGCTTCATGTATATAATTTGATTGTTGGCTAATGGAATTAAGGTGTCATTTCTATTCTTACATCTGTACGTATACTTCACTATAGCCATATCTCTCTCTCTATGAAATTTCAAAATGGTATCAGAGTGGGATTTGTAATTTGAGCTAATAAACTTTAATCTATTGTTTGTTGGAGCATCTTCAACTACCTTGGCTAGCACACTTCTCTTGCCATTAAGATGACATTGCAAGAGATCAAGCAAAATTTTTAAGTCTCATTGCCAATCCCAACCCATCGAAAACGTTTGACATGTAGGTGCGATCATAACTACAATCTTGGATGCAACAACATGCCGTGGGCTGGTTGTAATCCACTTTTAGCTTTGGATTGAGTAGCTCATTAAACTCCAAGTCTTAACTCATCACCAAAAAAGTCAACTACACAAGTAACTTTTTTAGCAATGAGTCACCATCCATGGCGTTCCTACAACTCAACAGATGTAGCACAACATGAAAGCTATATACATTACTTGCTTTGGTTAGCTACCCCAAATCAAATACTCTAGATCCAGATAGCCTGTGGTTTCCCTATAACCAATGAGGCAAGGAACAATTCATCACCTTCTACAAGGAGACTTCTCTAACGCATTCACTAAGGTATATAAGGCTTACCTTGAAGGATCCACAATCTCAATTGAGCTATCCTTCTCCGTATTAACATTATCATATGCAATGTTTGTTATGAAATCCATTGGACTATTGTAGAAAAGAGAGAAGATTCTCAATGCAAAAAATACCAAACAATAACATAGCATATTTGTTCTCCATTCAATTTTTCCATTCCGTATGCTTTTCAGAACGTGTGTCGACTTTTTTTGGGATTCTCTCCTTTATTACGATAAGTTCTTTGTATACCAAGCTAGTGCATAACCATCGCTAGTTCGTTGTATTACACCACGATCCAAATGAAGCATAGTGGGGACTCTAATGGTTGGTCTAACAACATCTATGGTCCTGATGATAGTAAATATTTGATGGTCTAGTAGATAATTTTTCCAGCCAATATATTTCTTCCATGATTGATTACTCATAAGAACTCCAATTTTTTCTTTTAATAAACATTCCCTCTCATTATTGAAGAAAACCTCCACCGACATCCAATGGCAAGAAGTTAAAGATATAGACTCTGATAACCTCTTGGAGTGAGAAGGGAGAACAAGCTCACAACTATTTTAACCAAAGACTTTATAGATTTGTAATAAATCCTAGGCATCTAGGTTTGATCTAGCTCCTTTTGTAAATAGTTTCCATTCATCTTATTTAAAATAATAGAATTAGCCACTGTTGGTTATTATTAGTAAGAATTTCCCAACATAATGGGCTTTGAAGGTG
Organism: Ceratopteris richardii; assembly: GCA_020310875.1. NCBI lineage: Eukaryota > Viridiplantae > Streptophyta > Polypodiopsida > Polypodiales > Pteridaceae > Ceratopteris > Ceratopteris richardii. Next base: position 127,979,115 of record CM035429.1, on the reverse strand, counting down.
TACATAAGTTTTCAAGTATAAATTTTCATACATGGAAAATTAAAACCAAAGGTTTTTCAAATTTCAAAGTTCTATGGAGCTTTTCAAATAATGCTCCACCTATCGAATGAGAATTAGAAGAGCTTTCTCAAGCAGTTAAGACAGAATGTCAACTTTACAAGGAGCAAGCCTATAAATTCATCATCATCACACTTGATGACACATACATACACTACATGGATGAAGCAAAGAATGCATGTGAAAGGTGGGAAACAATTGAGAACATCTTCAATGCTCACACAAAGCACAATTAAATAACCCTCAAAATGAAATTGTATGGACTTTCCTTTAACCCCAATGAGGATATTGCATCCCTTGTAAATAGGATGAAAAGGGAAGTGACCCAACTGCATTCTCTTGAATGTATAATGCCCAAAAAATACAAAATAACAATACTTTTGAATGCACTCCCTAACTCCTTTGAAAACATAGGCAGTGCCTTGAAAGAGAATGAAACTATTACAACCCTAGAAGATGTAATCAACTCTTTACAACAAGAAGAGAAAAGGATCAAAAAATCAGATTGACTTACGGATGTAGTTCTAGCTACAACCTAAATATCTAGCATATATGGAAGAACTAATCATGCTACCAGCCATTTTTCAAGCGAAAGGTACGAAACTTACCGAAAAATTGCTTTAGGAGACCAAACAATTACAAGAAGAGGACCAATTATCTAATAAAGAATTTTGATTCATCAACAAAAATCAAAACAATTTCCAAGTACCTAATATGGTAACTTCTATTTTAAATGCCAATGTGGGAGTAGAACTTGTTTTCTTATGCTAAGGAAAACAGGGGGGATCTCATTTGCCACTACGTAAATGTAAAAAAATTGGTATTATAAGATAACTTCTTATCAGCTATATCTTGTCACATAAGAGCCTATTGAGCACCTTTTGATCACCTTATCACTATAAACAACATGGCTTGACTTTAATTCAATGCCATGACCAAGCTTCATGTATATAATCCCATCGTTGGATAATGGAATTAATACACATCTTTTGTTCTCAAATTTTCATGTATACTTTGCCATAGGAATATCTCTAGCTATTAATATTAAGGATATTTGTGGGACCTAGGCCATTGTATTGCCTTTTGACATATCTAAACTAGTTGCTTTCAAGTAGTCATTTCCAAGTTTCACTTTTGAGTACTTTAGCGCTTCCTTTGTAGGATACAAGGGGTCACGTCGATACTATGCCCCTTCACCTTTAGAGTTGTTCCTTCAATTAAATACAAGCTATAAGGGAGATTAGGATTTGGCCAAATATTTTCTTAAAAAAAGAGAATTTTAAACTTGTAGACATTGTTTTGCGCACATTACCTATGTCCTCACCCTTTGTTTTAGTCATCGTTCCATTATTGTCTATGTTTGATATCTTCTATAGGCCTGTGGTAAAATTGTCACAATGAATGAGATAAGGAAGAGAGCTCACACACACACTCTCACTACACTCAAAGAGGAGCACACACATAGATTGAGGCAAGGGAGAATGATCTTCTTCTTCTTCTATTACATAAAAGGAATGTACAAGAATGACCTAAAAACAAGAATACAACAAGTGCAATATTAAAGCTCAATCTAGTAAAGCTCAATGAAGTATCCCTAACATATATTGTAAAGCTAAATCTAGTAAAGCTCAATGGAGTATCCCTAACATATATCCGCATGAACATTATACATGTCAGAGAAATGAAAAAGTGATACATGTAATCCTAGATCATCACATGTTGAGCTTGATATCTCAATGCTCCCCCTCAAGCTCAATGTTATGTCATGTAGTCCAAGAATCTTCCAAAACTTCTTCAACTTCTTTGCTCTAAGTGCGTTAGTGAAAATATTAGCAACCTACTCATCCATTCTCACATAAACAAGATCAATATCACCTGCTAAAACCTTCTCCTTGATGAAGTGATAATGTATCTTGATATGCTTTGTTCTAGCATGAAAAATAGGATCCCGTGCTAATTGTATGTTGCTAATATTATCACAATAGATGGTGATAGGATTTTGCACTTCCACACCTAAGTCTTCAAGTAGCATCTCTAGCCATGATGCCTCACATGCTGCCATTGCAGCATCTCTATATTCAGCCTATGTACTTAACAAAGCAACAATGGGTTGCTTCTTGCTGCTCCATGTAAGAGCTGCACTCCCAAGTGAGAATAGAAAGCCACTAGTAGATCTTCTATCTAGAATGCTACCAGCCCAATCTACATCAGTGTATCCATGAACCTGCAAATCTACACCAACTTCATAAAACAATGCGTAATCCAAAGTAGCATTCACATAATGTAGAGTGTGCTTGAGAGCATCGAATCAAACTTCCCACAATTTTCTTGTACATAGTAGCATTTTCCAATGCTTGACCTCATGTAGTATCCAACTTCAAATTCTGATCTAATGGCATAGAAATTGGCTTAGAATCAGCCATACTATACTTTTCCCCATATTCAAGGCATATTGCCTTTGCGACATCCATATACCTATTTATGTATGGTTAAACTCAATGTCCAAGAAATAATGAAGCACACCAAGATCTTTCATGTTGAATTCCTGCATAAGGAGTTTCTCTACCTCTTTAACGCTTGCTTCATTGTCGCCTCCTACAATCAAGTCATCAACATAAATAGCCACAATTGTGATACCATCATCACCCTTCCCTGCATATTGTGAATGATTTGCATCACACATAGAAAACCCAATGGTGGTTAAATAGTCAACAATCCTTGCATGCCAAGCATGAGGGGCTTGTTTAAGCCCATACAAAGCCTTTTTCAACCTACAAACATATTCTAGTTGCTTTGAATCTTCATATCCTTGTGGCTGGTCCATGTATACTTCTCCTTGTAACTCACCATTTAGGAAAGCATTCTTTACATCCATTTGATGCAAAGTCCATCCTTTCTATTGCTAACGCAACAAGTGTTCTGACAATAGACATTTTGACTACAGGTCTGAACATTTCCTGATAATCAATGCCATATGTTTGTGCATATCCTTTTGCTACTAATCATGCTTTGTACCTTCTTATGCTACCATCAACATTGTGCTTTACCTTGTAAACCCACTTGTGACCTATGGATTTCTTTCCTTGTGGCAATGGAACCATCTTCCATGTATCGTTTCCATAAAGGGCAGCCATCTCCTTATCCATATAATTTTTTGAATGTGCATTTCCAATTGCATCTTCAAAATCAGAAGGTTCAACATCTTGCATTACCTTGATCATGTAGGCATAATGATGAGCCATATAATTGTCATACCTCAATCATTGCAGAGAATTCTACATCCTCCTAGATCTTCTTGGTCCTCGATCACTTCTCCTTGTATCATCTGCATGTGCCTTTCGAACTCCTAGAGTGTTCACAGAGGGCAATCCAAGTTCCTCATCAAGACTCTTCTCCGAACCGCTTGAATCTCCATCAATTTCTTCAAGACCTGTAGATGTTTTATTACAAGTAGAAAGCTTTTCTTTACCTTTCTTTGATGTAGTTGATGAATTTGCTGGACTGAAATTTCCATGCAATCTTCCACTCCATGGATTTGAGTTGGAACTATTGCTTGGTTATGCATCTAGTCCACTCAAAACTTGAGATTCTGCACTTGATTTTTCAGCATTTTCTTTGTCATTTGGTTTAGGATCAAGTCCATCTTTGGCATCTACATAGAAGCTTGACATTTCATCAAACACCACATCTCTACTTACCTTCACTTGTCATGTAAGTGGGTTATAACATTTATACCCCTTTTGCTCAAGGGAGTATCCAATGAAGATACATTGTTCTTCTTTTGGATCAAGCTTGTTCCTCAACTCATCTGGAACATGTACATATGCAATAGAGCCAAATACTTTCATATGTGATAAGTTTGGATTTTTATTTGTAAACTTCTCTTTAGGTGTAACTTGATGTACAACAATAGTCAAAGTTCTATTCATGATGTATACAATAGTATGCACAAATTATGCCCAATAACAATGAGGCATATTCTTCTTAGTCATCAAAGCTCTTGCTATTTTTGCAATATTTCTATTTTTGCATTCACCAATGCCATTCTATTGTGGTGTATACCTCCATGAAAACTGATGTCAAATTCCATGACTTTTAAGAAAGTTGTTGAATTCATTTGACATGTATTCACATCCTCCATTAGACCTTAATATGTGAATATATTTTCTTGTCTGCTTTTCCATCATAGCCTCAAAATTCTGGAAGTGAGTGAACACATCACTCTTCTCTTTCATGAAATATACCCATACTTTCCATATATGGTCATCAATGAAAGTAACATGAAACCTGCAACCACCCATAGATGTGTTCTTTGCAAGAACCCAAACATTTATATATACTATTTCTAATGCATTCTCACTAACATGCTTGTCATGGAAAAATGATGCTCTTGACTGTTTATCAAGTTGTCATGCTGCACATACCTTTTGCATTTCTGCAACTTTGAAATTTGGTAGTCCATTGACAATCTCCTTTGACTGCATCAATCTTAGCCTCTGCAAATTTGCATGTCCAATTCGTTTGTGCCAGATCTCTATATCAACAATAACTCTTGCACCTTTTGCAAACATGGCTGCATTCATTTCAGGAATTTTCATATTTAAGGTGAACATCCTACCCACTTTGTTCCCTTTGCAATCAATCTTCCATCCTGTTTGTACTCTTCTACATATAGCCTATGAGCATTTCACCTAACTTGTAATCCCTAGTCAGCCATTTGTCCAATAGAAAGCAGATTCTTTGTTATATTTGGAACATGCAACACATCAGCAAGATGTTTTACCTTCCTATCCTCCATAGATAGTGCTATGTTTCCTATATGCTCGATAGGGTGATGTGTCCACCCGTTTCAACATATCCAGGAACTCGCAATTTTTGCAAATTACTAAACCATTCCATATGACTGCTCATGTGATTTTAAGCACCCAAATCAACATACGAAACATTACGATTTGATTTCGAAACATCAATAGACATCCTATTCATCATATCATGTTGAACCATGAATAGCTTCTCAGAATCATGTGCACTTCTTCAACCTGCAATCACATTCAAAATGTCCAAGTTTACCACATTCCAACATCCTTTACTGTCATTACTTGAATAATTTCTTTGGAAATTTCTGCAACCTCTTTTGCTCGCCCTGCCTTGAAACTATCCTCTACCTCCTACATGATTCTGATGTTGACCTTGGTCTTGGTTACAGTTTCCTCTTCCACTTTTGAAACCTCTGTTGGGAGTGATGGTTGGATGCACTCAAGAGATTGAGTTGAAGCTGCTAGACCTGCTTTGCTTCAGCCCTCCTTTGCTTCAGATATGCTTAGTACACTTGTTTAGCTTCCAAATGATACCAAGAAATCATATATGTACTTTGCAAATGATATGTGTAATGATCAAATCAAAACAGACTATTTGAGACTTCAAGAATCCAAGAAAACTTGCTATTTTTGTAGTGACACCTGCTCAGTCTTTCACTCAGTGTGACCAGCACACTTACAATTGATCTAATTCCTTCTGGACATATTAAATTAGCTTAACAAGCTACCATTTGCAAGTGGAATGAGAAGAAATGACAAACTATGCTCTGAGAAAGATGTTTAGCAAAATTATATGTACCCCCGACTTTTTAGGAACACTGCAGTAGAATACCAGGGTCCACTTCGAGCAAGATTTCTCTGTAATGGCTGAATCAATTGACTTCAAACTTTGTAGGTGTATAGAAGACTTTGAGCTGAATCCAATGTTCTTTGAATCACTTGATTTGGTTCAGTAGATCCTGAGATATGACCTGTTGAAGTTGACAGACTTGAAGATGATGACTCAGAGAAACCAGAGATAGTGAATGTGTATACTTCTATTGATTGATGTAGTTGTACAATCTCATTAGCATGACAAGCATAGCTAAATGAGGAATTGTGGTGTAGGCTTACGACTAAGGCGGCAACCAAGGCATAGACCTTGGCATACCTTGTCATCCGAGTCACCGAAGTCACCATTGGCGCCATTGGCTGCGCGCGAGGACCTCAACGATCAAGGAATATAGAGGTTCCCGGTACTTCCCGGGAGGTCACCCATCCCAATACTGTTCCCCCCAGAGCTCGCTTAACCGTGGCAATCTCTTGCCACTAAGCTACACTCTTGTGGTGTTTGAAGAAGGGGAAAGACTAAGGTTGACATTACCTTGAACAAGTTTTGGTCCCTCAAAGCTTCATTTTTGCTTTTAAAGCCTATTTCTGAAGCAATTTTGGGGTGTTTTTGGAGCCATTTCGGAGTACTTTCGCACGTAGTTCTCTTCACACAGGTCCAAGAACATCAAGAAGAGTGTTCCTTGTACTTCTCAGACAATAAATATCAACCTTTGGGGCTGTATTTTCAGCCACACTTGTAAAACTACAGGTTTCTCGAGGGGTTTTCAGTTTTGGTGGGAGCAGTCGCTGCAAATTTATGCAGGTTTTTAAAGCCTAAAACATTAGAGTTGACAGACACTTGCAGGTGTTATTGGCTAGTTTTTGGGCTGTGTATTCAGCCTTTCAGTGTCATTTTACTGCATATATTGAGCACATACACACCATGTACGCTTCTGTGGATACCGCTTATGTACGTCCATGTGGGCATTGATATAGCGGTTACGTTCTTTGCATAAAGCCTTTTACGTTTGATAAAGAGGGTCGTGGTGAGGTTTTCTTAACTGGGAGACACCCAGATGTCGGGGTCTCTTCGATGATGCAGGTGGAAGACTTACCCAGCCTCGCCATAGGAGATGTATGATAGTTGTTCATAGGTGCTCGATAAGCCTAGTTGGCTTCTATTGGGTAACTGATTATATACAGTGGAGTCAGTGATTCACTATGCAGGTAGACATGTCAGTACTTGCAGTTTTATGATACTTTGACATTGGTCATATGCTAATTTTGCAGAGGATACTCTGCAAAATTAGCATATATAGTGGTCGATTTACTCCTTGATACACTTATTTGTTGGTGTTTGGACTCTTCTAGCTCCATTATCATTCTATTCAGTTCTCTACGATCATGGCATCAGAAGTCTCAGGCACATCCGGTGGATCAGGGTCTAGTGCTAGCGTTCCGAGGAGGAGCTATAACTTGCAGGGCAAAGACCATTTTGAGATCCGAAAATTTGATGGCACAAACTTTGCTCTATGGAAGAATCAGATTAAAGATGTGCTGATTCAAAGAAGGCAATGGAAGCCAGTAAATGGGATTTCAAAGAAGCCTGCTGACATGGATGAAGATGATTGGGATGAGTTAGATGAAATGGCCAGGTCTACCATTCGCTTGCACCTAGCAGATAATGTTTACTTTACAGTATTAGACTGTGAAAGTGCAGAGGAACTTTGGAAGAAGTTATGCAATACATATGAAAAAGAGACGGCATCAAATAAAGTATATCTGATGAGAAAATTATACGACCTTCGTATGAAGGACACAGATAGTGTTGCTACTCATCTAAATGAGTTTGATGCCATATTCTCCCAGTTACAGGCTCAGAAAATGGATATGGACAATGAAATGAAAGCAGTATTGCTGTTATGCACCCTGCCATCATCATGGGATACATTTTGCACAACTATTAGCAATAGTGCACCAGGTGGTAAACTCGTCTATGATGACATATGTGGAGCACTCTTGAGTGAGGAGATTCGTAGAAAATCTATGGTTGGCACTCAGAGTGGAGATGCATATAATGTTCGTGATTCTTACCAAGGAAAGAATCAACAACGTGGCAGGAGCAAGAACAAGGAAAAGAATGGTCAACGGAATAAGAGCAGAAGTAAATCAAGGAAGAGGGATATTGAATGTCATTATTGTCATAAGAAAGGACACATGAAGAAAGACTGTTATGCATTAAAGAATGCTAAAGGTAAAGGATAGAATGTTGATGGGCATGTTAAACAGTTACCTGCACCATCTACTTCAACTGTGAAGATTGAAGAAATTAATGCTATTTCTGATGATGTTGATGTGTTGACACTTGATAGTACTGTGCCATCTGAGGCACTTATGGCTGATTCTCTTTCCCACACCTGGCTGCTAGATTCTGGTGCTTCTTTCCATGTGACACCACATAGAGAATGGTTCTCTAATTATGCAGCAAAGTCTCTTGGTACCGTGAGACTTGGTGACTCTTACCAGTGTGATGTTGTGGGGATTGGAGATGTGGTTGTGCAGTTCATTGACGGTTCAAAATTTACTATGCATAATGTACGCCATGTACCTCAGTTATCACGCAGTTTGATGTCAGTTGGTCAACTTGATGACCTTGGTTACAAGATGGTCTTCTATGCTCAGTCCTTTCGTATATCAAAGGGCAATATGGTTATTGCAAAAGGAAGGAAAGTTGGATCACTTTACCCTTTATTTGTATCACAGAAAGAACACTTGTTAGCTGTTACTGAACAGCCTATGGCTTGTATTTGGCATGGTCATTTGGGCCATATATCTCGTAGTGGGATGGAAAATCTTTCTCGTTCTGGCTACTTACCTGTGTTATCTTTCTCTGATTTTTCACTTTGTGAGCATTGTCAATATGGAAAGCAAACCAGAAATGTGCATAAAACGCACATTGACTCTTCAATTCAGCCTTTAGATCTTGTTCATACAGATGTGTGTGGTCCTATGCCCACTAGGTCCTTAGGTGGTTCTCTTTACTTTGTCACTTTCATAGATGATGCTACTAGAAAAGTCTGGGTATATCCTATCAAATCGAAGGATGATGTATTTCCTACTTTCAGAAAATGGCTTGCTTCAGTTGAGACTGAAAAAGGAACTAAGCTTAAGGCTTTACGTTCAGATAATGGGGGTGAGTATACCTCACATGAATTCAGCCTTTTCTGTCAATGTAGAGGGATTCGTAGAGAGTTTACAGCTCCTTATACCCCAGTACAAAATGGTGTAGCTGAGAGGATGAATAGAACTATTCAAGATAGAGTAGTCTCTATGTTGCATCATGCAAACCTCTCACAAGGTTTTTGGGCAGAAGCAGTATTGACTGCAGTTCATGTGATTAACCTTTCACCTAGTACTGCCAAAGGTCTGAAAGTGGCACAAGAGTTATGGACAGGAAAACCACCATATTATGATCATCTTCGAGTTTTTGGGTGTGAAGCATATGTTCATATACCCAAGAATCTTAGACAGAAGTTGGACCATAAGTCAAAGAAATGCATTTTTCTTGGATATGGTCGAGAAGGACAATTTGGATATCGCTTATGGGATCCTGAAACACGGTCAGTGATCAGAAGTAGTGATGTCATTTTTAATGAGTCTAAGATGCATAAACAGTCGATTAAGGAGGTTGAAGTGAGAAGAGTTGTGTTTGAGGATACTAGTCCTTCGGTTAGCATCCATAAAAATGCTACACATAGGGATGTTCAAGAGAATGTCCATTCAGATCAGTCTGCACATGTTCCTGTTCAGCAACCATTGAGACGTTCTGCACGTGTCTCATATCCACCTGATAGATATGTTCCAGGTTTAGATTTTGTTATGCTAACAGATGCCGGTGAGCCGTCTTGCTACAAAGAGGCTATGCAGACAGAGGATCATGTCAAGTGGGAGCGTGCCATGAAGAGTGAGTTGGATTCTATTCACAAGAATGGTACTTGGGACTTAGTACCTTTGCCAAAGGGCAGGAAAGCTTTACCATGTAAATGGGTATATAAGCTGAAATTCACATCAGATAGTGCTTCTCCAAAATATAAAGCACGACTTGTTGCAAAGGGTTTTAAGCAACAACATGGTGTTGATTTTGAGGAAATCTTCTCTCCAGTGGTCAAGATGACTACTTTGCGCATGTTGCTTGGATTCGTTGCAATGGAGGACTTAGAGCTAGTCCAAATGGATGTGAAAACAGCTTTCTTGCATGGAGATCTTACAGATGAGATCTATATGGAACAACCAGAGGGTTATGTAGTTCCTGGCAAGGAAAGTCTAGTTTGTAAGCTCAAGAAGAGCTTGTATGGACTTAAACAGTCTCCTAGATAATGGTACCAAAAGTTTGATGCTTTTATGAAGTCCCAAGGCTATTCTCGGAGCAATGAGGATCATTGTCTCTACACAAAGAGATGTTCTGATGGCAGCTTGATATGCTTGATACTTTACGTCGATGATATGTTGATTGTTGGGAAGTCCTCTTATGATTTGTCAATTCTCAAAAAGAAGTTGAGTCAGACATTTGATATGAAGGATTTGGGGGATGCCAAACATATTCTTGGCATGCGCATCACTCGTGATAGGAGTAAAAGATGCATATACTTGTCTCAAAGTGAGTACATATCCAAAGTACTTCATCGATTCAATATGCAGGGTGGAAAGGCATTGAGTACACCTTTACCCACATATGTGAAATTGAGCAACGATGACTGCCCCAAATCAGATGAGGAAAAGGAATTCATGACCAAAATTCCCTATCAGTCTGCTGTTGGTAGTCTCATGTATGCTATGGTAGCTACGAGACCAGACATTGCATTTGCAGTGGGAGTTGTGAGCAGATATATGTCTAATCCTGGCAAGAAACATTGGGAAGCGGTCAAAATGATTTTGAGATATCTGAGTGGCACTAAGGACAAGTGTCTATGCTTAGGTAGAGGGAAAGCATCCATTATTGGTTACATAGATTCTGACTATGCTGGTTGTGTAGACAATCGTAAGTCTACATCAGGGTACATTTTTCATTTTGCTGGAGGTGCTATCTCTTGGAGATCTCGTCTTCAAAAATGTACAGCTATTTCCACCACAGAAGCAGAGTATGTTGCAGCAAGTGAGGCATGTAAGGAAGCATTGTGGCTTTCTCGTCTTGCTTGTGATATGGGTTTGCCTCAGCATGTACCTCACTTGCTCAGTGATAGTCAGAGTGCCATTGCTTTGGCTAAGAATCCGGTCTATCATGCAAAGACCAAGCACATTGAGGTGAGGTATCACTTCATTAGAGATTGCTTAGCCACTGAGAGCATTATTCTTGAGAAGGTTCACACTCGAGATAATGCTGCAGATGCTTTGACTAAAGCTCTACCACAGGATAGCTTTCGACACTGTTGTCACTTGATGGGGGTTACTTGATTCTTGATCTTACGCAGTCACTTGTATACTGTGTAACATGCCCATCAGGTGGGAGGTATAGTTTGTATACTTACACTCAAGTATTCTTTATCATTCTTTCTTTTTTCTCCCATATTTACTCTGGCCATATTGGCCTTTAGTGGGAGATTGTTACCGTTAGTGTCCATGTGAAAGGCCAAATGGCCACCGGACACTTCTTTGTATATGTTCTTTAATAAAACATATAGTGGTCTGGTCAGTCACAGACTGTAAGTTCGACCGCATTTGTAAGACCTAAGAAGTCTGTCTTCGTGCTCCCTGGGTATTGCGTTTTCTGCGTATTCTACAACCTCTGTGCGGAGTACTATGTGTGGCGTCAAGAGCTCGGTTTTCTACTCCGAGCATATCGTCGTGGAGCTCTCGAGAAGGAGAGTGCAGTGTGGTGCATCGCCATCGAAATACTTCACATAACTTCTTCCAAAGCTCCTCTGTGCTTTCACAGTCTAATATTGTAAAGTAAACATTATCTGTCAGGTCCAAGCGGATGGTAGACCTGGCCATTTCATCTAACTCATCCCAATCATCTTCATCCATGTCAGTAGGCTTCTTTGAAATTCCATTTATTGCCTTCCATTGCCTCCTTTGAATCAGCACATCTTTAATCTGATTCTTCCATAGAGCAAAGTTTATGCCATCAAATTTTCGGATCTCAAAATGTTCTTTTTGCCCTGCAAGTTATAGCTCCTCCTCGGAACACTAGCACTAGACCCTGATCCACCGGATGTGCTTCAGACATCTGATGCCATGATGGTAGAGAACTGAATGGAATGATAATGGAGCTAGAAGAGTCCGAACACCAACGAATAAGTGTATCAAGGAATAAATCGACCACTATATAGTTGACAAAACCAAAAAATCTGGAAAAATTTTGCTAGAGTATCCTCTGCCAAATGAGCGTATGACCAATGTCAAAATATCATAAAACTGTAAGTACTGACATGTTTGCTTGCATAGTGAATCAATGACTCCACTATATATAATCAGTTACCCAATAGATGCCAACTAGGGTTATCGAGCACCTATGAACAACTATCATACATCTCCTATGGTGAGGCTGGGTAAGTCTTCCACCTACATCAACGAAGAGACCCCAACATCTAGGTGTCTCCCCATTAAGAAAACCTCACCACGACCCTCTTTATCAAACGTAAAAGGCTTTATTCAAAGAACGCAACCGCTATATCAATGACCACATGGACATACATAAGCGGTATCCACAAAAGCATACATGATGTGTATGTGCTCAATATATGCAGTAAAATGACACTAAAAGGCTGAATGCACAGCCCGAAAACTAGCCAATAACAGCTGCAAGTGTCTGTCAACTCTGATGTTTTGGCTCAAAAAACCTGCATAAATTTGCAGCGGCTGCTCCCACCAAAACTGAAATCTTTCAAGAAACTTGTAGTTTTAGGAGTGTGGCTGAAAACATAGCCCCAAAGGTTTATATTTATTATCGAAGAAGTACAAAGAACACTCTTCTTGATGTTCTTGGACCTGTGTGAAGAGAACTATGTGCGAAAGTACTCCAAAATGGCTCCAAAAGACACCCCAAAAATGCTTCAAAAATAGGCTTTGAAAGCAAAGAATGAAGCTTTGAGGGACCAAAACATGTTCAAGGTAATATCAACCTTATTCTTTCCCCTTCTTCAGACACCACAAGCGTGTAGCTTAGTGGCAAGAGATTGCCACACTTAAGCGAGCTCCGGGGGGAACAATACTGGGATGGGTGACCTCTCGGGAAGTATCGGGAACCTCTATATTCCTTGATCATTGAGGTCCTCCCTCATATGCAACTTAGGTGCCAATGGTGACTTCAGTGACTCAGATGACAAGGGATGCCAAGAACTCTGCCTTGGTTGTTGCCTTAGTCGTAAGTCTTGGAGAAAGCCCGAGGGGGGGTGCTTGCTTCGCTCATACAAAAGGAGCAAAGCTTTTGCATCAAATTGCTCTGATACCAGTGAAGTATTTTGATGGCGATGCACCTCAGTGCGCTCTCCTTCTCGAGAGCTCCACGACGATATCCTCGGAGTAGAAAACTCAAATCCTAAGGCTGCACACAGTACTCAGTATAGAAGCTGTAGAATACACAGAAAAACACAGTACACAAGGAGCATGAAGACAGACTTCTTAGGTCTTACAAATGCGGTCGAACTTATAGTCTGTGACTGACCAGGCCACTATATGTTTTATTAAAGAACATATACAAAGAAGTGTCCAGTGACCATTTGGCCTTTCACATGGACACTAACGGTAACACTAAGGACTCCAACAATGAAGAACCAACATCATATGAAGAATCTCAAGGCAAGAAGGAATGGAGAGAAGCAATGGATGAAGAAATTGAAGCCCTCATGGACAATTACACATGGAAACTTGTTTCAAGCAAGCTATCAATGAAATAATTTGGATCAAGGTGGATCTATGAAGTAAAAAGGAATTTAGATGGTAGTATTAATAAATACAAGGCAAGGTTAGTAGCCGACAGGTTTGCCCAAACCCATGGTGTAGACTATGAAGAGACCTTCTCACATGTTGCTAAAATGCCTACCATTAGAGTATTTGTTAGCATTGCTGCATCTAGGAATTGGAAGTTGTATCAACTATATGTAAAGAATGCATTTCTCAATGGTTGGATTTCAAAGGAAGTTTATATGGCACAACCACCTAGTTATGAAGATGCTCATAATCCAAATTACGTTTGTAAATTTAAGAAGGCTCTTTATGGTTTGAAGCATGCTCCAAGAGCTTGGAATAACAGATTAGTTACCTACTTGCAAGACCAAGGATTCAAAACTAGCAAAGCAAACACATCCTTATTCATCAAGCGGAATGGATTAGAGGTTATATATCTTTGTGTATATGTAGGGATATTATAATTCTAGGGAATCATGTCAATGGGATTAAATAGGTAAAGGCTAAAATGAAGGATGAATTCAAGATTAGTGATCTTGGACCTCTCACTTATTTTCTTGGACTTGAACTTGTCTATACAGATTCTAGTATCTACATCACTCAAAGGAACTATGTACATGACATGCTTTCTAAGTTTAAAATGGAGAATACTAAGTGTGCAAGTACACCCATGGAGTTGAATCATAAGCTAAGTGCTTATGAGGGAGAACCAATTGAAGATATCACAAGCTATCAAAGCTTGGTAGGAAGCTTGAACTATGCAACTCTCACAAGGGTGGACATATGCTATAGTGTTAGCATAATCAGTCAATTTATGCATAAGCCAAGGAGGCCACACATGGAAGCAGCCAAGAAAGTGCTCAAATACTTTAAAGGCACCATCAATGAAGAGCTTTTCTACCCCTTCACCTTTGAAATTGATATTAAGCTTTACTCAGATGCAAATTGGGTTGGTTCAAAGGATGATAGGAAGAGTACTTCAGGATATTTGTCATTTGCAGGATCGAAACTAATGCCTTGGCCTTCAAAGAAGCAACCAACTATTGCTCTATCATCTACTAAAGCTGAATATAAAGGATTGGCAAATTCAACACAAGAAACTATGTGGTTAAAATTCTTATACTCTGATTTGGGGTTATATACCTTAACTCCACATATTTTTGGTGATAATACAAGTTCACTTCACTTAGTAGCTAATCCAATTTACCATGCTAGAACAAAGCATATTGAAGTCCATTATCATTATGTAAGAGAGAAGATGATGAGCAAGGATATTCAATTGTCCTATGTTTCCGCTAATCTTCAATGTGCACATATGTTGATTAAGTCATTCAATGGTATCAAGCTAAACACGTTCAAATGCATGATTGGATTGCTCGAAATCAAGGAGGATTGAAGAACCAAGCATACTAGGCTTGAGGGCGAGCTGTTGGTGTATTTCATCCAATCCTAGTGCTTGATCATTCATAAATCTAAACATTACGTATACACACTCTCAATGAGAGAGTCATAGAAACATGCTATTGTAATTCTTGAAGAGTTATTACCTTGAAAAGTAAAAGTCATTGAAGAAACTCGTGGCCATGTTAGAAACAAATTACGAGCTGAGTTAGGAGTGATTGTTAGCTAGGTGATTCCTTGACTTTAGGGGAACTTTTAGGTACAATCCCTCCGAGATTTGAATTCAAATGTCATTATATAAACACCTATGTATAGTCACAATAAGAGCAGCACTTGGAGCATTCTAGATAGATATGGATCAAGCATCAAGCCACAGGTGAAGCGCACATTGTGCTCCTCCTTCTCAAGCTTCATGTACAATATGTTCAACATTGATTTTCTAGCTATACTTTGAAGTTGATCTCATCTGCTACTAGAGGTTTGTATTCACATTTTTGGTCAACTTCAGTGAGTGAGTTCTCTCTGTATACTTAATTTTTCTCTGAGCTTTAAATTGATATAGATGCTTTGATACGTCTATTTTCATTGTAATAATTTTTATAATTATTTGTTTATTACCGTATGATCTACAATCATTTGAAGTTGACTAGGAATAGTGGCAATTAACTCCTAAAATGTCGAGATGATACCTGTATATTGTTAAATTGATTTCTCACAGTATGGCTCATCAAAAGTCATAAAATTTGTTGCTTTAGATTCATTGTCTATCTAATTAAAAGTGTAAAAAAGATATCTATTCAAGTTTTAGCAGTTTCTGAACTTCGAGTTAATTTCTAGAGTGCAATCCATCCCAAAATAGCAAGTTTTACTTCATCTATTTAGTATCAACTAGTCTGTCTTGATGAATCTATTTGAGATTGATACTCCAAAGCATTAGGATGATTTATGTGCATCCTTAGCAAGCACAAGGTGTTAATGTATGATCTTTGAAGCTATCTTGGCAGGTGTAGAGCAGGTTTTTGTAGCACCATGCACATCTTTGGAGTGTATCAGTTGTATCTCTTCACAAAGGCTAAAGAAGATTGTTCCTCATATACATCAAAAGAAAGTTTCCACAATAATAGCAAGACATCGAAAAAAATATAAGGCACATAAAAACAAAATTGAATTCCCAAATCCTAACTTATAGGAAAAGCAAAAGTTACATACTTGTTGAGGCCTACATTATGGTGAACCAAATCAACTAGGCCCATTGTTTCCAAAGTCCAAACATGACAAAGAGAACAACAAAACAACGTGGATCCTACAAAGAAGCAAACCATCTAGTGGCTACCCAAGGACCAACAACCCTTTATGATGCCAAACACAAAATCTTCAACAAATTGGGAATTGTGGGTTGTTAAAACACTCTCATCCTCTCCAACTATAACAGTGATACCCAACACTCCATAATTCAAATGTAGAAGGAATTGCCTATTGTCTAGGGATATGCTATATTAGAGTGAAAACCAACCTCTTCTTGCCAAATCCATGTGCCCATTGCCTAAGTATTTCATTCCTTAAGTAATGATATTATGTTGAACATAGCTTTGAAACCATTGTTTGGAGAATTTTCTTATATCCCTAAAAACGTGAAGCATGGTAATAGCGTCTCTTAGAATCTATCACACATTACTCTTATGCACTAAAACCTAAATTTTTAGGATATTATGAAGATCTTAAACCCCAAAAATTGGGACCGCTTTACCAAACGATATAGTTGAAAACCCAAGAACTATAAGAAATTGTTGCATGAAGTAGAAGAAGCAATACTCTCAAATGAGAGCTAGTGTGTGGTACAAAACATGCTAACCATCCTATGAGAGATGGATACTCAAATTTGATTACAAAGTAAGCAAAGAGCTAGCTTAAGCAAGGGGGTTGTTTACTTCTTCGAACACTAATGGGCACTATAAACACGTGGAAATGATCAATTTAAATTTATTTAAACCCAACATACAAGTGGAAAAGATTCCTTACATATTAGAAATCACTTTTTCTATTTTACAGGATTCATCAAACCTAAGCATGAAAGAATTGGTGATTTATTGAATGAAAGAATTGGGAGAATTCAAATTTAAATTGGGTGGTTGAAACTTATAACTCTTTCTTTGCTTCATCACACCTAAGCATGATTGGTGACATTGAATGAATGAATCGGGAGAATTCAAATTTAAATTGGTTGGTTGAAACAATGATTGGTGAGCATAAGATCCAAAGGTTGGAGCTTGATTTTTAACACACCCACACATGCATAAAAATACACATATGTACACACACATACACACACATATATATATATATATATATGTGTGTGTGTGTGTGTGTGCGTGTGTGTGCATGAATGTATCTATGTACGTATGTGTTTATATATATATATATATATATATATATATATATATATATATATATATATATATATATATATATATATATATATATATATATATATATATATATATATATATATATATATATATGCGTGTGTGTGTGTATGCACGCATGTATGTATGTATGTATGATTGTATGCATGTATGTATGTTTTCCCACATTAACTTACTGAACTTTGTAATTAATTCTTATACTCTGAACTCCTGTCTCAGATATCCGAATACAAAATACGAGATTGTTACTGATCGAGGGTGTGGGACAAACGGTTAAGGGGATCGTTATCTTTTACTCAATCACAACCCGTGGTCTTCTATTTCATGGTGAAGGTGTCGATTATTAAAGATATTCCAAAGAGGAGGTTGATGGTGTATTAAAACATATTGGATAAGTATCAAAATGTCCTAAACTGCACCCAATAGTTGGAGCTTGGATTGGTTTTTCTTTTTCTGGTCCACATTTTCAACTTTAAAGGAGATGAAGAAGGTAAGCATTAATGTTAAGAAGGCAGATATTGATGTCAAACATCAAAAACGGGCATTATGTTGTTGAGAACACACACGCTGTTGTAGTATGCCCTTGGGAGCCAAGACCCACACCACCTTGCATGGAAGCAAGTAGGAGGCCCAAGAATGACTCTCCTTTCATCCACCCCATCCTCCATCATGTTCAAGCCATTGGCCATCAGCCCGCAGCTATGCCACATGCTTGAAAATATGGAGCAATGGGAGTCAAGGATCCTAGTCACATATGTAAAATACAAGACAATTGCAACACTCTACTTACACACAAAGGAAAATGCTAGCGTGCACACACACCTCACTCTCACACTCTCCAAGACTAAATACATATATGCACAAAGCCTTAAGAGAAAGGAGAGTTCTTCCATTGAATGGATTTTACATGAGAGCACGGCCAAAAGCCCCCCCATTACAAGAAATGAGCCTCTATATATAGGCTAGGCACATTCTCCCATGTGCTCTTTTTGACTAGTCAAAAAGGAGCACATGCTTTCTAACTAACATATCTTTTGATATCTTGGAAAATATTCCCAAATCTCAAGGAAATGGGGGCGTGGGAATTTCTCAACGTGGGATTTCTACATAGGTGCAAAAAGGTGGATTTATTTAAGATGCTTCCACACTATAGCATAAGGAAAATATTAAAAAGGGCTTAGGAGAGTGTTCACATGAGCACATCTCCTAAATACAAAAAAGAGGTATTTTTATGAGTACCAAAGGGTGCCATTACATAAGAGAAATTATGGGCAACCCTTATGACCCAACACTCGCCTCCTCCTAGACTTTGTCGTCCTCGACAAAGCTAAGAAAGGAGAAGCATGCATTGCTGAACTGGTCCAAGTTTGAATCTTCAACTCTTCAAATCTGTAGTTCTTCAAGTCTTCAGCTCTTCAACATACTGCAGAGTCCTGTAGTGCTGAGCGACACAATCCCCCTAAGGGGCAGTCAGCCAAGCAATCCAAAAGAGCAACCTTTTGTTGCTGAATATGCAGCCATTCCAAGTGTAGTTCCTGAAAGAGCAAAACCTTCCAAGTGGAGTCTTTCGGTGCTAGGCGACACCATCCTCCTAAGAGGCAGTCAGCATAGCCATCATGAAGAGCAGCGTAAGGTGCTCCTTGCTTGCTAAATGGGCATAGAGCTTGTTGAGGACATCTTTGGAAGGCCTGATCATGGAAAAGTCACAACACTTAGTCATGTGATTGCAGGAACTGGGTCGAGCCAATCTAAGCTTTGCTGCCTTCCAGCAAGTTGGGAGTATATCCCTATTATTCATAAGCAATCCTGGCAGCAATCATATCTGAAAAGAAGTATGAACTTTGTTCCATATATCACAATATAGTTGAGCACAGAAGATGTTAGACACATAAAGTCTTTTACAAACGTCCCCATATGATGACAGGGAAAGTGGGCATCATCCTCAGGAGCTGTATATCCTTGTTGTGGCCACAGAATCCATGCAGATACTGGATGGGTAAACAATTGAACAATAGATCTAGGGTCCAATCCTAGCATAGAAAGCAATCCCCTGCAAAGGGAAATTCACCAAAAAATTGTTGACCAACAGAACACAACTTCAAGCTTCTCAGTACGTCAGGCACACATAGTAAAAATTAGAGACAATCTCAAGAAGACACATCCATGGGCAATCGAAGTTTCCAGTTGTATCCAGCGAAGACCACTTGTCATTTGTCAGTAGTCACAGTACTGCCCTGCAACATATAGTCAGATGGACCAAAAGAACAGCATGCCCCACGCTCGGTGCCATCTTCAACTTCTGTGAGTCCAGCACAAAATCCGAGGAATGCCATAACCCCAGGCATGCTAAGCACTATACCATTCCGACCATTTCATTGCAAGTAAGCCTGGTAGGAGCCAAGAGCAAGAAGCTCACCACCTAGAACTTCCAGGAGTTCGACGAACAGATAGACCAGTTTCAATTCAGTAGCAAGAGACTTCAGGCAACCAAATTAGTCTTTGATGAAGTTCCAGCTCTAGTCCTTACACATAGCCAGCTTTAAATTGCAGCATAGTTCTATCCCTGCTCTGGAAACATAGCAGCTGCCCTCTTGGCCGCATCAAACCTGGTTGCTGCAAAATATTGTGAGAGTCCGAGGGTAGATGTTTGATATATCTGATATGGAGAGGATGTTGCCTTCGTTCCTTCCAAAACATGCATCACCGCAGAGCCTCCCATTCCATGAGCTGCAACCACCATGAATAGAATCCTCCTAGCAGGGCATGCCATAATCTGTAATGGGTATGGAAAAACAGCAAAGATTTTCAATTTCAACCATAGAGTAAACATGGATCATTGAGGCAGTCATCAAGAGAGTAGGACTGGGCCAGATGCTCGTTGCTCTCAACAGCTGGGGTTACAAATCTTCACCAAGCCAAGCAATATGGAGCCAAGAAAAGTGTGAGGAACTGAACCAGAGATGGCTCAATCCCTACTTGGACACCAAAGAACCCAACTAACCTGCAGATTAATACTTTGGAAGGGCCATTTAGAGCTGCATTCACACTTATGTGAGCATTCACACCTGCAACTAGCCACCAGTCGAGGGCAACCACAAAAAAATGATACCTGGAGATGGTGTTTCAGTTATATATCTCTCCATCCACGGTGCCTAAGAGTGAGCTGAACGAGCCAGACCACAGGTACCCTTGTATATTCAATCATCTTTGTTGTGCCAGACATGGAGGCTATCAGAAGCTTCAATTTTCTGACTGATGGCCATATCAGATACATATCAGAAGGTGCTGATGGCCATACTTCCTGACTGCTATAGATGAAACACTATGGTACAGGTCTGATCTGGATCTGTTTATTCTATTGCAGCACATGGCACAAATCTTGGTTCACTACCCAGCTGGTTGCAACCTTTTGATAAAAAGTATTGAGTTTGTTGTACCGTCCAGGGCTTGTATGAAGGAATTCATCTGCCCTTCATGCACTAGAGCCGCCTGTGTTGCCAAATATGCAGCAATTCTTCTGAGCAATTGTTTAGAGGACCTGAAAACTGCAAGTCCAAAGACACAATGTGCATACACAACCATTGCAAACAGGACAGAGCAAGAAAGGGCACATCACACTTAGGATAGCAGTCCTGGCATCAAAGATGTACCAAGCTTCCCACAAGATGGCTGGGGAAGTGAACCTAGTCCCTAAAATAGGGCAGTCACATTCAAGACAGCAAGTTCCCTGATCATCCCCTTTTTTTCTATTTCATGAAAACCATGCTTGTTCTTTGTAGCTCAAGTCTAATATCTAACAGCACATCCTGAGTAAGAGTTAGGTTTACAGGGCACCACCAGCTTTGGCATCCAACAAGCTTCCACAACCCCAGCCATATGAGTAGACAAGATCAAACCAGAGTGGAGGATCCACTCTGAGAATCTGAGAGACAACAATCTGTATGCTGCAAAGCAATATCATTTAATGTAGATCTTTGTCTCCAAGAGAGGACAAGGGCAATGGACACAATCCCCACTTGGGATAGCCAATATCTGTTGAATATTCATATATAAACAATAAACCAAGGAGCTTGAACCATTTAATAGACACAGGCACTTCAACACAACTTGGTGAGGAGCAGCCTGCAACATATTGACCAGAAGACTATCAGTAGTCATTAAAGCCCAGGAGCCGCCTCATGAAGATGCCTCATGATGAGTTGTACAGAGTTGTACAGGAACCAAACCCAACATTAGCTACAGATGTGATCGGAGCATAAGCACAGACAATGTAGAATTGATCACCATAGTAGACTGAGATACCCCAGCTTTCATATGCATCCATAACTGATGGCACAAGTACCTTTGTTACATTAATCACTAGGTGCATCATAAACAGGAACATAACGATAAGTGAGTCATGGCATATTGTCCATATCCAAGGACAATTTACTTCCCCCATGCTCATAGGTATTCGAAGAATAGGCTTTATAGCATCCAAGGGAGCAGAAGAAGATCAAGTCTGAGTAATCTCGGCATCAACTTTATCTCAGGTAGCATGTCACTTTGCATAGCATTCCATCAACTAGCACAAAAGATAGATATGTTCCATTTTGATAGAAGTTCAGCAACCGCCTCTAGAACCTGCAAATAATAGGCAGCAAAAAAAAAGGGATATCAAGACAACATCTTTCATCATCCTACTCTGTGGATTTTCCAGCTTCAACAAAATTTGTTTCAGGAGGGTGAAGATCTCTGAAGGCTTGATCAGGAGTTGTAAATGTCTGATGAGCAATATTTGTCACTTCTTCAAAGTGTACAGATGAACCTGCTAATGTCATCTGGTAACTGCTAGCTTTGGGGAAGGCAGCCATAGCTTGACATCATATCACAATTAAGGAGATAACCTGATGTGGTACTTAACATCACCCATATTTGGAACTCAACAGCAATGCAACAGGTCCAGCATGGCCTTGAATGGATTATAAGCAAGCTTTGAACACACCAATCGATGGTGTTCATCTAATACTAGTTTGCTTTAGCTGCTGTGTTACAGCTAAAACGATCATATTAATACCTGAGCCATCAACAACAACCTTGGAGGCTTCCAGTCTGTTCTGCACATGATGCTCTAACCACAAAAGTGCCAAACTCACCATACAAACAGAAGGAGACTAACAATCTAGCATTTTTAAGTGCACACATAATCCTCAGTTGGCTCAACAGGGGGTCAATCCTTGACCTGAGTTTTCTGAATATAAAGTGAATAGGCCGCCAACCATGCCTGCTCCTACTCGTCAAAAGTTGAACAGCTCTAACCGAGATTTGAGGAAGCAATGCTTGGCCTAAACTGTTGTCCTGAGAATTTCAGCCATTCAAGCCAACCATAGCATTTGCATGCCCCAACCATATCTTGCGGACTTTGGTTATTGATACAAGTGTATCTGCAGTCCAGCCACCTAGATTTGCAGATATGGGCATCATAAGCCATGGTAGCATGCTGAAAAGCCCAGATTCCATGAATCTTCAACACACTGGAGCCTTAGACAAATGTAGTATCCAAGGAATCTCTTCAACTGGCACTGTCTTGATTTTGTTCCTCAAAATCAACTTTTGTTTTGCAACAGATATCTTTGGATCTTAGTGATTGCATCTTTGAGGGTGCTATCTGTCAGATCTAGAACCTGCAAGTTTTCACAAGAACTACAAAGTTCATCACAGCCATGCACTTGTCTGTGACCCCAGATGAAGAGTCAGCAGGTCTTTGAGTTTCCAAAACCTTTGTATCATTGGATCAGATACCAATTGACATGATCATTTGCTTTAAAGGGAAGTCCTCACTTGCAGGCTCCATGCAATTTCCAGCCTTGGCAGACCCTCCATGTATGAATCTCACCGACTAAGTCATAATTGAGCAGCCCTCACATTTTGTGTTGCAGATAACCAGTAGAACTTGCTTTCTTATAAGTGCAGCACACTAAAAAGCTCATTGAGAGCCTTTCCAGAAGCCAAGATCCAAGCCTTAATCCTGAGCTTTGTCAGCAGCAGCATTGAATTTTTTTCAGAAACCTTACAGACCAATGCTGTTATCTGCTCGTGTCATAATTCGATCCAGGCAGAGGTCCCTAATTTCATTACAGAAGGTACGATATCCCTGGCCAAAGTTCTTAGCAGTAGTATCCTTTCTAAGTGAGAGTACTGGTTCGTACCTCATTGATGGCAGTATAGTTTCCATCATGCATTTCCAACCTGATCACTTTGCTTGACCCATATGCATCCTCTCATTTTTTGGAGTTCTCGATCCCACTAATAGGAGACTTCTATTCTCGGTGCATGCAAAGACACCCCTGCATAAAACTCAGAGTTCCCCACAAAGGTTAAGACAAGTTGATAGCTCAACATTCCACAATTATCAAACTGTAGCACTTGGAAAGTTATGTGAGATGGATTCTAGGTGGTGTGGTTGCATGTTCTCAGCTTGCATAATTTGTAGATGTTGCACATACATGACAGCTGAGAGGCACTGATAAGGTCCTCATGTCCTAGTAATTTTGTTGCCAGAAGGAGGAAACATCATCCAGAAAGGAATCCAGCATGGCTTTCTATTCCCCAATCCCAAGCTTTGGTTTCTCCAAGCTTCAAACTTGTTCTTCAAACTATGGCACACACATAGCTATAGCACAGAATCCTTGGAAGTTCATCTTCAGAACAACATCAATAGACGATATTATGTCCAACAGCTAAACCCAATCAAGGATACATACAAAAATCTGTAGACATAAAACCCAGCAATCCCACAGCCTAACAATGCTTAGCAATGCTTGAGAGTTGTCATTACATTCAAAAAAATAGTGCTTTTGATTCATTCTTGCTGCCGCATGCGCACCACACACTACTTCCCAATGTATGTCCAACAATCGAAATAGCTTATATGGGCAACACACGAAGTATGATCATTTTGAGATGAGGCCTCCTCTTAGTCCACTAACTTCACCCTGCCATAAAAAGTATTTTGTTTCCGCCTTCTTCATTTTCCCTAAACAATTTATGAGGTTGCACATTCTTTTCTTCACCTGCATGGTGCACAAGAACCACTAGGCAGACTCAAAGACTCACACAACCAATCAAGACTTCTATTCAACCTTGGCAACACCAAACCCTCTGCATTACTTCACCATTACTGTAATCTTTCTATAGCTATTGTCGTCTGTCGAATGTGTAGACCCCATGTTGGTTTTGTTAGTAGTAATGGTTATTTTGCATTGAACAAACTCTTCTCTGTTGGATGGAATGAGGTACTTGACTGCTGAAATTTGTAGCATTTTCTAGAGATGAGATGTACATGCACAATCATGATTTTTCTACAGACCTGCTTGCATGCTTGAGGTAGTTATCAAATGACTTCCACATGTTTGAGGGAGGTGGATCATCTCCCTCACATTTGCTCACGTCTATCTGAACCTAAAAGTGATTCCCAACATCCACATCATGCAAAATTTCCAATTTGTCTCGGGCATAATCTCTTTTGACCATCTGCTGGGCATATCAGAGTAGTAGTCTTTTGGCCTTCTGCTGGGCACATCATTTATCTCACCTGCCTGTCAGAATAGTAGTGTTTTCCAACTCCCCTTATACCCTTCTGCACATGAATTGTCCCCCATATCTTCAAAATCGTGGAGGGCATCCTTGCCCGTGTCTGAGAGGAGTACTTCGTCTCTTTCAGGGTGATAGAAAAATGGTTGCATCAAAAACTTTATCAAAGATGATAAGCTAAACAGTGCTATGTAGAAGTCCTTGCTCAAAGTGAAGGTTTTCATTTCATCGGCCATCTTTTCAAGCAACGCACAAAGCTACAGAGTACTCACACATTGGCACAAGTAGGTTTTCATACGAAAAGATCTTGAGATGCTGCTAGCATACTGGTGCAGCTGGAAAAAAATTTACTCCTCATCCATGCAGGAGCTATACCAAGATGGGATAAGCAATTTCATTAATCACCACAATGGCCCCTGTTATCACATTCATTCTCTGATTTTCTCATGCAACTTCTCTTGCTTCAGCCTTCTATCTGAAACTGAGCGCTCTTCCTTAGGAGCAGAGATTTCGGAGTCACTTCGATTGAGGGGGCGTCCTGATAACTTATAAGGGAAGGAGATTGAACCGGCAATGGGACTGCTGAAGTGTGACTGAGAAGAGCTTAGGTCATAGAGAGCGGACAGATTGGGGAAGTGTAAGAGCTCCGCCCCAAAAGCAAGAGAGGAGTAGTTGCGTGCTTCAACCCCAATGAGTTGAGGCTTTCTGAGCTGAAATTATGCCTCAATTGAATGTTGCTTGAGGTAGAATCAATTCACCACGAGGGAGGAAGCAAATAGTTTGATCTTGATGCAGAGCCAGGCCGGGTACCAGATGAATATGAAGTGAGAGGCCACCCCAACACAAAGTGCTTCGCCATTTTTTTCATTGTAAGCAGAGATGATCTTTCCTTTGCATTGTGATGAGTGGCAGCCAGCTTCTGTTGTCTGTAGAGGAGGGAAATCACCTGAGGTTTTCAACCCCAATAGATAGAGATGACATCCGACAATGGAAGTAGAGCTTCACTCATGTGGAGCTTCCATAGCAAGGTTCGCAGGGGGGGAGCAAGAGGATTTCTTCCCCAGCAGTCGAGCGTAGAACATCATGGGCATGAGTATGGAGAAAGCCCGAGCTCCTTATCACGATACAGGCAAGTCATCAGGGCAAAAACTAGAGCCAAGTCACTTTTGTTGAATCATAAGCAATGGACCATGATGCTTCAATTGATATAGAGAAGGAGAGTTTAGTTTGACCTCACGGCAAGACCATGGTGACAGAGCGATCGATGGAAGGAAAAAACAGGGAGTTTTGCTCTTCCAAGAACTTCTTGGAGCAGTCAGAGGCATCCCTTAAATGACGGTTGCAACACAATTAGGATGAGGAACACCTGTGTTGCAACCCCTAGGAGGAGGGGAGCTTCTCCCTCATGGAGCACTCATAGAGTTGCAGGTGCATGATGGAGACACACCCGATGCACATGAAGGAAATGGGAGGGGAGTCTGAATACGCCACTGGATACCCAACAGAAGAATAGGAGGGGAGCCCAAGAGCTCAACCCCTTGATGAAATGCCAACGCATAGTAAGAACAGAACAAGCGAGCCCAACTCCGCAAGAGTAGGTCTGTGTAGGGGTGCAAGTATGAGAACAAACTTGAAAACAACGCAGAAGTGAGCACAGAAGCTCATGTCGCCATGGCATTGAGCTTCAGTCAGCCTTCGAAAAAAACCCTTCTCTGAATTGTTTGGAGCAGCAACAAGTTCCCATGTTTGCGGAGGAGAAAAAAGAAATGCCCCAAGCGTTCATGCATGATAGTTAAGGTGTTGGCCTACAGTAGAGTGGAACTCCACCTGTGCAAAGCATCCAGCACCACAGAAGAGCCAAGAGCAACAGGAGGGAGCTTGAATGAGCTCAACCTCCCCATGCGACAGAGAGGAATAGGCGAAGTGACCAGGAGAAGAATGACCCTTTTCCACCATTAATGTTCTGCGTGATTCCATGATCAAAGGGGAAAAGGACATAGAGGGAGTTAAATCCAATTTACTATTCGTTCTCCGAAGTCATTTCGTATGATGCTATTAGGTCGCCAAAGTGAGATTCACGATCTTCCAATTTTGTTACACATATGAGATGGTAACAAAAGCTTCACAAATTCTCGTGCATAGATGAGATACTCAAAAATGCCATATTTCTTTGTTTTCCCTCGTTTTTTTTTTTATGTTTTAATGAAGAGAGAGATGGAAAAAGAAGAAGTATTATCCATCCCTCTATTCAAGGCTGAAAGCAAGAATGGAAGTGGTGGAAAGTGATGCCACAGTAAGTGTGTGTGTGGAAATATATGTATGAGAGAGTGTGAGAGGTAAGGGAGTGTTCTTGTGCAATAACCAACACTAACTAAAACTATCCTAACAAAACAAGGAAATGGGGAGCTAATGGCCCAATGGAAGGGTGAAAGTGCCATGCCAACACACATATCCTAAGAGTATAAGCAAAAAAATTGCAAATCAATATCTTACCACATGCTCTTGAGCACTCCAAATGATGAAAGGCCGTTCTCCCCGGCAACGGCGCCAAATTTGTTGTTGTAGTATGCCCTTGGGAGCCAAGACCCACACCACCTTGCATGGAAGCAAGTAGGAGGCCCAAGAATGACTCTCCTTTCATCCACCCCATCCTCCATCATGTTCAAGCCATTGGCCATCAGCCCGCAGCTATGCCACATGCTTGAAAATATGGAGCAATGGGAGTCAAGGATCCTAGTCACATATGTAAAATACAAGACAATTGCAACACTCTACTTACACACAAAGGAAAATGCTAGCGTGCACACACACCTCACTCTCACACTCTCCAAGACTAAATACATATATGCACAAAGCCTTAAGAGAAAGGAGAGTTCTTCCATTGAATGGATTTTACATGAGAGCACGGCCAAAAGCCCCCCCATTACAAGAAATGAGCCTCTATATATAGGCTAGGCACATTCTCCCATGTGCTCTTTTTGACTAGTCAAAAAGGAGCACATGCTTTCTAACTAACATATCTTTTGATATCTTGGAAAATATTCCCAAATCTCAAGGAAATGGGGGCGTGGGAATTTCTCAACGTGGGATTTCTACATATGTGCAAAAAGGTGGATTTATTTAAGATGCTTCCACACTATAGCATAAGGAAAATATTAAAAAGGGCTTAGGAGAGTGTTCACATGAGCACATCTCCTAAATACAAAAAAGAGGTATTTTTATGAGTACCAAAGGGTGCCATTACATAAGAGAAATTATGGGCAACCCTTATGACCCAACACACGCCATAGCAATTTAATATTGTTCAACCATTCCTATTTCACCACAGATGTGCAAGAGACATGGAACATAGAGAAAATATGGAACAATGAGTGAAGTCAAAGGTGAGGAAGAAGGTAGGCCGAGCGGAAAAGATGTCTGCAGGTTCTACATATTCATGCAGGTTTTCATTTCCCCACCTGTTACATTAAGATTCGATTAAGCACAATCGACAAGGACTAAACTGAGAGAAACAAATCCTACTATCGTTTTTTCTTGATTTCAAGTAAGGGCAATGTTGTTGCGTGTATAAGCTTATGGCTCGGCTGCACGAAGACTACAACACAGAGGAAAAGTTGTTTTCAGCCAGAGAAAGATGACAATGAAGCGAAAGAGAGAGAAAGACATTCTTCTTCATGAGGATTTGAGGTTCAGTCTGGTTTGCGCGGTTGTTAATGTACACATAATCTTCAAACTACGCGTGTTTCGGATTGTCACACAGATTGAACAGTGTTTACTACGATAAACACACAAATGCACTTAGTTATGAATCAATGCATGCAATTACAAATGAAAGCGTGAATCTATTTGACTGGAAATGCATGCCGAGTTATCTCGTTCCGTTAACGTGAATCCTCATGCTTTCACGTTTTCCTCTCAAAAAGCATCATCTTCATCTTGTTTATATATTATTCCTCTCCTTCTCTTTGGGCCCTCCTAATGACCTGACGCAAGGGTGGTCAGAGAGAGAGAGAGAGAGGGGGTACGCGGGGCATCTCCAGTTACAATTGAACAGCGACATAATGTATCCAAATTCAGTTTATAAATCAGACACGCTCATATTCTGTTGAATGCCATAATATGTTGTTGTAATTTGAAGATGTAAAGTTTTGTGATGTAATGCGTATATACAATTATTTATGATTCAACCGTAAGGAGAA
>CM035429.1:127767431-127942431 GCA_020310875.1 Ceratopteris richardii | reverse complement strand
CCAAGAAAGAAGGAGAAGAGGTTAAAATAGATGTCAAAGAGGTCAACAAGCTCAAAGAAGACAATGACAGATTACAAGCTCAAGCAATAGAATTCAAACAAAAATATGATGCAGGTGAAGTGGAGAAAGCACGAGTAGTAAACCAAAGCAAAATCCTAGAATCTTAGATCAAAATATATATGGAGGACGCAAACGCGCTTAGGATCATAAATAAAGAATTGATGAATTCCATATTACTTAATCAACCCCTAGAAGTCTCTGAATCTACAAGTGAAGATGTCATTTAGCTACGTGCACAAAGGGAAAAGTATGATGAGGAGCTCAACCAAGAGTGAACACTACCTCTACAGTGGGAATCTAAATACATGGAGGACACCAATGAACTAAGAAATAAATGGAAAGAAGTTGTGTCCAAATACATCGAACAATGTGTGCAAGATGCCAATCAACTTGCAATAATGTGTGCCAACCAACTCAAGAGGGAAGAAGAGCTCAAGGAATCCAAAGCACAAATTAATGCTCAAGAGAAAATTATTGCATACCTACAGACTCAATTAAAATTGCACACAAACACGGGGCCACCAGTAGTGCCAACTTCTCATGTGGCTATTGAGGAGACTGAGGTATGCCCTCTTTCTCCCCCTATTACTCATTCATCAATACATCTTGAGGTAGAGGTACAAATTGATGATCATACTATGTCGAACACTATAGAAGTAAGACAAAGAGAACGGACCCTATTGATGTCTCTACTCATGCAACATTTTGAAGATGCAATGGTGAAGGTGATGAAAGAAGCCAATATCAAAAGTAAAGACTTACATTAGATTATGAAACCATTGAGTGTACCATATGGGCTTTTAAAATAAGAAACACATCAATATTTCAAGAGGACAACCCAGAAGGATCCAAACCAACAATTGAACTTTAAGGCAACTACATTCTCATAAACACAAGAAGAATTCGACAAAAGCCGATCCAGTCTGGAGATGCATTTTTTTGGAAAAGAATCCTACATTGCGGGTGCACTAGCACATCATGGCAAAATAAATAATCAGTAGCTCAATTTTCCACTATTGCTGAGCCCATCGTACAATTATTTACCAATAGAAGATTACATGGTGTGGACTATTGAATTTTGTCTATCAAGATATGACTCAATATCAGACATTGCAATAAAAATGACAAATAAAGTGCTTAGTATGCTACTCACAGTATTGAAACTTTTCAAACATGCAGACTACACATTTTTGAATTTTATTGGCATTAATCAGGGGGTAGATGCTTTAATTTCTGACCTCTCTATCATGCCAAGTCCACTCACCTTGATGGCAATTTATTCTACATTAATATTTTTGCCAAGGACATACATACAGTAATTTGAGGAAGCATTTTCACAGGGTTTTTTGGAGTGAATTCAAAAATCTTCTTAAAGATGTCTACCAATCTAAACGCTAGATTAGTATGAATTAAGCTTTTTTGCCGACCACAGATAAGCACCAAACGATGGAATAAAATAAGCTCAATGGAAGGATCTCATGATTCATGAAGCCAATATACTTAATCAAGCCAAGAGAACACTACTCCAAACCTACTCAAGCTGCCTACAAAATCCTATTGAGAACGACAGAGTTCAGGAAGAGGGATGTGTGGAGGGGGAACCTAGCAAGAGAAGAAGAAGAAGAAGGAAATCCAAACACAAAGAAATACAATAAAAGAAATCACCATCTACCAAAATCCCCATAGGAGCATGCATCAAGCTGCAACACGAAGGAAGGAGGACCCAAAGAGTGCAAACAAAGAACTTAAATAAGGACCTTTTAACACTCATAAGGTCCTTCCAACAATCATAGGAAGAACTCTAATGAAAGGTGACTAAATGCATGACACTCTAGTCATTGATGCATGTGTGGCAACCGGAATTAGTACATCAACCCTGATGTTAAATGTAAGGAATGTCAAGGGGATGATGGAAGCATTGGATTGAGGCTCGGATAAGGTAATAAATTGTATGAAAGTCTTGAAGGCTTCCTCGACCGTTTTTGGTGGCGTATAGTTAAAAGAAATACAAACTACCTCTAAATCTTTAAGGCCTCCATGATTGTGGGCATTGGACAATTAAACATGCATCATGAGGTTGAACAGGAACAAGTTGGTGAGAGGCACAAGAGGACAACAAGCCTCATTTTCCATATATATCCCAGGTTCAAGGACTTATCCCATGCTAGAAAAACCTGCAAAACCCTGTCAAGGGACAACAGAGACTAAGAGGGGGAAGGTGTTGCAAAAAAAAGAAGTGAAGAAAAGTGGGCCTAAATTTTTTATATTTTTTACGCCTATTTTCTTTCAAAATCCTTTGTAACACATCAAAGAGCCATGTAAATGCTCTAGAGGAGTCCTCTAGAAGAAAGACTCATGAACAATGTAACATTTGCCTTAAACAATAGTAGGCATTAAGTGATTTCCAATAAAAGTT
Organism: Ceratopteris richardii; assembly: GCA_020310875.1. Classification (NCBI taxonomy): domain Eukaryota; kingdom Viridiplantae; phylum Streptophyta; class Polypodiopsida; order Polypodiales; family Pteridaceae; genus Ceratopteris; species Ceratopteris richardii. The sequence goes on along the minus strand of CM035429.1, from coordinate 127,939,955 downwards.
CCAGTCTCTTTTGTGAAAGGACCATTTATAGGGCACATGTATAAAACTCACTTGGTGACTCTTTGTAGAGAGTTTTTGCCATTGTGAGTAAAAAAGCTGAAAATTTTGAATTTTTTTCTTGTCTCCTATATATCTTCTTCTCCAAGAGTTTATATGTGTGTTTGAGCTTGAAATGTGTGCCTAGAGGTGTTTCCTACCCCTTCCCCATCTCTTTTTGTCATTGTAGTGTGTGTGTGTGTGTGAAGCTTGGTGAGTTGTGGAGTAGAGTTGGTGCTTCTCCCCACTCAATATTTTGCTCATAACTCACAAGACGTTTGTCAAATTAAGGTGAAAATAGTGTTGCATGTGTCTCATTGAGAGCTTCGAAATGAATATATTATTGACCATGTTCAGATATCGGAGCTGAGAGAAAAGGTCGAATTTGTACTTATTTTTGTGGTAAGTATCATGGTGTGCACTTTCAAGGGAACAAATGACTTGAGAGGTTCTTCCACCTAGGTTGCATACATTGTCAACACATTCACTTCATTCATCATCACATATGTATATGTCCTCATACACTTGATATGTCTATGTCCAGAGATTGAAAAATTAAAGTGTGTGTCAATCCACCACTATACGCACTTATTGGCAATTGAGGTGTAGTCTAAGTTGTCATGAGTCCCTAAGAAATGTTGGCTTAGGTACACACTCTTCCAATAGGACTTAGTCTAAAGGCAAGGGATAAAAAACCAAAGATTTCTTGGTTAATGGAATGTAGAGATTTCATTTTACTAGCAACAAAGCCACATATGTGAGCTAGGATGATAAATTTGCATGGTTCACAAGGTAGTTTAAATTAAACTATTACTTGTGAGTGCACTCAAGGTTAGAAAAGCCCAGAGTGGTACAAGGGCAAATCTATCATTTAGTCTAGATGGATTTGGAGTCACTTTTTATGGGACTTTGTTCTGTATTTCCCATGATTCTATGGTTTATTATCTCCACTTTGGTATGGTCAAGCCTATAAGCTTGGCACTTTACACTTGTGTTTCATACTATTGCTCCATAGAGGCTACATCATATGGACTTATGTCATGGGAGTGATAGTTTGGAAGTTGAGTATCTATAGGAGATAGTAGACACCACACATACACTTTCCCACCTTTGATATGATCTCTTATGAGGCTTCTTAAGGGGAAGGAAATGGGGAAATGGCACACAAAGATGACCATGTACATTGAGTACATGGGGTTCAGGGGAGTCCGAGCACTTTCTTCTACCATTATGGACCTTTCACTTACATTTTCGAGGATGAAAATGCTTTCAAGGGGAAGGAAATGTCACGATAGTTTATGGAGTGAACCTCCTCTTATGAGGAGAGTGCCACATGGAACTTATGGGTATGATATACCACATTGGGTAGAGAGAGAAGGAGAGATTCTCATTCAATACATGCTCGGGTGTGGTCGAGAGGAGGAATGCATAGAAATATTCTATGTGTGTGTGTGTGTGTGCAATGGCAGATCATGAGAGCCATGGCAAAAGAAGGATTGGCGACTCTAACAAGGTGGTATGACAGAGTTTCATCTCTGTGTGTTTGGTCATGGAGAATCTAAGAAGAAACCTAAAATATTATAGACTTCAAAGATGAATAGACTACCTATCTTTTCACCTTTGGTTATCTTCTTCAATCCTTTGTATGGATCTTCTACATAGGCTCCATACCTTGTAAATCTCATCTGCAATTATTTCTCTACAATGTGACCTACACTTATCAGATTCTTACTGGTGTTAGGTACATAGATAACTTTGATCAATAAATTCATCTTACCATTTGATGTATTTACATTTTCAATCTTCTCAACAAGGGGAATTGCGTCATATTCTATTTGAAATTCATGCTTGTTCTTGGGGTCTTCCAAATCTAAAAGTAATGCTACATTCCTTGCTACATTATTTGAATATAGGCTCATCTTATTTACCTTCTTTCATAGTCATGTTCATGAATAGAAGAGACTCTTCTTGTGATTGATCATCAATATAATTGTTGTAGTCTCTCCTTCCTTTGTATCCTCCTTGATAATTTTTATTGAAGGTGTTTTTCTCATGGTAGCCATAACTATTGTTGTATCTACCTTTAGGAGATCCATATCCTCCTCTATTGTATCCTCTTCCTCTTTGGTTCCTTCAATTCTTGTAGCAGTGCTTAATGATATGATTGGTAAGTCCACATATAGCTCATGGTGAGGAGCTTTGAGATCTCCCCCTACCTTCTCTACCTCCTCTGCCTCTTCCTCTTGAACTTCTCCCTATACCTGCAAAGTTAGCTTAGGAGGTACTTGCTTCTTCACCTGGCTTGTTCCTATTACCTTTGACTTCTTTACTTCTACCTTTATCAATGTATAGGGCAGAAGATTGATTAAATTTTTGTGTATCTCCATTCTTCATAATTTTAGCTTCATGAGTGAAGAGTTGTCCCATGGGTGTGTTGAAATCTTGTACTTTCATGTCCATATATAAGTCTATGGCATTGGTGAATGCTTTCCACTTATCATCTTCTTTGATCCCATTGATGGGTTGTTTGACTATTTGCTCTTCATCTATGACCTCTCCAATGCTTCCCAATTGATCATCTATATTGTTTATCTTGGTGACAAAGTCGGTGATATTTTTCTTGGGTTGCTTCTTAAGGTACATGAACTCCACAATCCATAGTTGATTCTTCCTAGCTTTGGTGCTCAAGGAGAAGAATGCTTCAATTGCATTCTCAACTTTTTGGCTAAGTGTGCAATAGAATATTAGATAGTGTGAGATACACCTCAATGAAATGGAATTTTTGAGAGGAAGAACAAGTCTATCAAGGAAATGGCAAGGTGCGTGATCAAAAGTTGGGATTTACCATATAGCTTCTGGCTTGAGGTTGTTATGTGTCAAACATACGTACTTAACAAGTGCCCACCAAAGAATTGCATTCTATCACTCCATATGAGGCTTGTCATGGTTCCAAGCCATCTGTTGCTCATATGTGTTTTTTTGGTTTCTTGGCATATGGATTAGTGAGTGAACGACAACACACAAAAATGTATGATAAAGTTTTGAAACGTATTTTAGTTGGGTACAATTCTGAAGGCAAAGGCTATTATTTGTGGAAGATGGATGTGTATGACACTTTGTTGTCTCTTTAATAGATGAACAATCAAGTGCAACTCCTAGTGAGGAAATTTCTCAGCCTTTACAAGTTTCAAATGATGATGTGGATAGTGATGATGCAAAATTACATGATGCACTTATTGATGAGGCAACTAACATTGAAGAGGAAAAAACTATGCCTAAATGGTAAACTTTGAGAGATAGCAAGTTAGATGCATCTTTATCAGATCATACTTGTTTAAGATCTCATAATGCTTCTTTTTGCATCAAATTTTTATGCAATGGTTGTTTCTAGTCTTCATGATGAGAATGAGTTTGTTTCTTTTGATGAAGCATGAAATTAAAAGAAATGGATGTTTACTATGCAATCAGAATATGATGCTATTATGAAGAATGGTACTTGTTTTTTATGTGATTTTCCTCCATGCAAAAAGCCTGTTGGAACTAAATGGGAATACAAGCTAAAATGTATGCATGATGGAGGAATCCCATGTGTTGAATGATAATTGTAGGAGTTGTGCACTTGCAACTCATCATGGTTTGAATGTACATCAGCTAGACATTAAGCCTCATTTTTTAATGATGATCTAGATGAACAAATGTATGTATTCTCAGCCTATGATTTTGTATAAAAGGGGCATGAAAACAAAGTGTATAGGTTAAAAAAGGCATTGTGTGGAAAGAAAGCACCACCTACTTCATATGAAAAGATATATGCCTACTTGCTAGCACATGGATCCAAGAAAAGTCTAATAGAGAGCACCTCATATGTTAAGCATGTAGAGCATACTTCTCATCATTGTTGTATATGTTGATGATATGCTGCTCATTGGTCCTAACAAGAACCATATTGCTGAATTTAAGGCTGATTTGCATGCCTCTCTTGAGATGTAAGATTGGTTGTTTGTATAATTATTTGGGCATTTGATTTATGGAACTTGATGGGGGAATAGAATTGTGTCAAAAAAAATACATTGACACATTATGCACGCCTTTGGTCTTGAAGATTGCAAACCTGTTTCCACTCCCATGGAGTCAAGTTTGTTGATATATTTAGGTAGTTATGTGTGTGAACACTCTAGGACCGATGGTGCACTTTTTTTCCTCTAGGAGGTTTTTTCCCCCTAACTCCTATATATGCCGATTGCCCTAATGGGTTACTTATCTCTGTACATTCTAGTGGTAATACATTCAGTATTGTGCATTGTGCTCCAAGCGTCTTCTTCTTCTTCTTCTTCCTAGTGTCGTTCACATGCTTCTACAGACCTCGAACTCCAACAATTAATATCACAACAGGTCGTCGCTTCATTTAGGGCATTGTCAACACCCCTCCGGTCGTAGTCTCAAAATCGCACGAAATTTGGTAAGCTCATTTCGGCCTCCAAGCACACTATCATAGTGCTTGTTTAGGCTATTTTGTCTTTTTATGCCAAATACATATACAAGTTTTGGTTTGCCAGTATAAGCATCTCAAAGTCTGCTATAGGTTTAGCAAAACTCATCAGGTTTTGTTCAACTATTTTAGATACAATCATTTTTTTGCATCAGGGTATTTTAGTCAGTGGCCATGGCTAAAAGCAGTGATGTATTTCGTATGTTGGTTGTTGAGGATAACTTGGATGGTACAAATTACCCATTGTGGGCTTATATGATGCATCATGTATTGGTCATAAAAGGACTGTGGAATATTATGCAGGGTGTTGAAAAACGTCCTATTACACCTACAAATACAAGTACTAAATCTGATGTAGATGGTGTTGAAGATGATGATATTCTTCATGTTTGTGTTTGTGCTATAGTTTCTGTTGCACCTACTACATAGCAAATTCATTGGGATGGCAGAGATGCTTAGGCATATGCATTGATAGCCTTGTCTATCAAAAGTGCCATTATTCCTCACATTCGCTCTTGCAAAATAGCTAAGGATGCTTGGGATACACTTACCACATTGTACCAGGCTAGGAATGAGGCTCGTTTTGCTTACCTCCGGAAATAGTTGAAGAGTGAGCATATGAATGATGGTGATTTTGTGGATAGTTTTCTAACAAAGTTCAAAGATTTAAAGGAAAAATTAATTTTTGTTGATGAAGTCTTGCCTGACAGTTCACTTGTGCAGACTATTCTAAATGGCCTTCCTGATTCATACCACATTTTTGCTTCTACTCTTCATTTGATGATGAAAGGCAATCCAAATGCCTTAACATTTGAGGAGTGAGTCTCTGTTCTATTGCAAGAAGATCAGTCTAGGCAGAATAGGTCCATTATGCGTGTTGTAGATCAAGCTTTCCTGGCTAGTCAGAAGGGCAAAGGTAAATGGAGCTCTTCTACTAGTAAGCAAAAATCTGCTAATTTTGCACAATCAAAGAAGGAAGATAGAGAAGCGATGAAAAACAAAAAGGCAAAAATTGTTTTGCAAGTACTGTAAAGCAAATGATCATGTCATAAAGAATTGTCCAAAACTAGCTACAAAAGTGGCAAAGAAAAAAGAGGTTGGAATGGTTGTTGCAGAGGCCCCTACACTGAAAACAGAGTCTACTAATCTAGTGTAGAATGAAGAATTGGCATTTACTATTGTTTGCAATTTTGACCCATCCTCTCATGAATAGTGTATGTCTACTGTAGACTCTTGATGTTTGGTACTTTGATAGTGGTGCAACCAAACATATTACCTCACAAGGCAGTTTCTTCGCTTCACTAGAGCCTACCCCTATAGGGAATACTGTCACATGCGCCAACAACTCCTCTTATCCTATCATGGGAGTTGGTAAGATCATTTTGACTACTGCTGATGGTAGTTCTTTCACATTGTCGGATACTTTATTTTGTGCCAGGGATCAAGAAGATTCTTTTATCAGTTTTAGCTTTAGCCAAGATTGGCTTGGTTGTGAAATTTATTAATGATAGATGTACAATTCATGATCTCTCAAATGGCAATGTGATTATTGCTTCTAGCATTTTATGTTGTGGGTTGTATAAGCTCATAGACTATGAAAATTTTGTAAATGATTTAGCATGTGCAATACATGATTCTCAGGCTATGTCAGATGCAAAGCTTTGGCATGCATGCTTTGGTCATCTGAATTTTGCTAGTTTGCTATGCCTATAAAAATCTGAAATGGTGTCCTCTTTGCCCAAACTTGAGGCACCCGGTAAACATGTCTTTGAAGGTTGTATTTTGTGCAAAATGCAGCGTTCCTCCTTTCTAGAAGATGGTTCAGTTTGAGCTACTTAGAAATTGCAGCTTGTTCACAGTGATGTTTGTGGTCCTGTGCAGACACCCTCTTTTGGAAATTATCTTTACTTCGTGAATTTCATTGATGATTTTTTCAAACATGCATGGGTATATCCATTGAAAGAAAAGTCCAAAGTATTTATGTGCTTCAAATAGTTTTTGGTTTTGGCTGAAAATCTCGCAGCATGTAAAATGGGCACCCTCCATTCTAATTGAGGGGGCACTATATGTCTTCTGACTTCAATGCATTTCTAGCTGAACGTGGGATAAAACATCTATGTAAAGTGCCATATACACCTCAACAAAATGGAGTTGTTGAACGGAAGAATAGGACACTCATGGAGATGGCAAGGCATATGGTCAAGAGTCAAGCTTTACCATATGGTTTTGGGCTTGAGGCTTTCATGTGTGCAACATATGTACTTAACAGGTGTCCCACTAAAGCATTGCAATCTATCACTCCATATGAGTCTTGGCATGGTTGTAAGCCATCTATTGCTCACCTACATGTTTTGGGTTGTCTTGCATATGCATTAATGCTTGAACAACATCACAAGAAATTGGATGATAAAGTAATAAAATGTATTTTTGTTGGGTACAGTTCCAAAAGCAAAGGCTATCATTTGTATCATCCATATACTAAATGCATTTTGGTTAGCCGTGATGTTGTCTTTGTGGAAGATGATATTCAGCCTTTACTTTCATGTACGATGGAGACATTTGTTAGCTCCAAAGACATGTATGATACGTTGCTGCCTCTTTTTACAGGTGGATAGTCTAGTGCTGGTCCTAATGAGGCAACTTCTCAACCTTTGCACATTTCATGTGATGATGTAGATCATTCCATTTTTTATGCAAACCTGATGCACTTGTTGATGAGAGAGCTGATATTGAGGAGGCAAAAACTATGAGAAAATGTTTGGTGTGAACTTTGCATGATAGCAAATTAGATGCACCTCTTTCATACCATACTTGTTTAGTCTCTCACAATGCCTCTTTTGCATCAGATTTTTCTTGCTTAGTATAGTGTTGTAAGAGTATCTTAAGTATCTTTTATTGTTTTGCAAGAGTGAATGTGAGGGATAATGGAACATCTGATAGACAAATGTATCATGCATGTGCTTATGTATCTCAACCATCTTCACTACAAGGAATATGGGCGCATAGCGACGGTTAATGTGACACAATTTTGTCATTATAAAATTGCAAAAAGCATCGCCAGAAGCATTGAGCATGGACCATCGGTTAAACGACAATCAATACGACATTTTTATCAACATGTGGCACGACGGAATGTGTGATGCTCACATTCAGCATTGCTAAAACGATGCTAATTTGCATCACATAAGCGATGGTAATTAATGTTGCTTATGCAATGCTAATTCTATTGGCTTTTACGAGTCCTTACCATCACTTACACGATGGCGTTTTGATGAAAAAAATTAAAATGTTGGAGGCTCTTCGATCGGCATCTTCATACATCTGATCGATCAGCTCTGCAACATTCGCAATTGCACTATGCTTAAGAGCTAAAACAATCACTTGCAGAATTGTTGTTTTGTCTAATCTCTATCTTATTGTCTCTCTCTATCTTTGTTTCTCTCTTTCTACCGCTTTCTCTCTTTGATCTCTCTCTCTCTCTCTCTCTCTCTCTCTCTCTCTCTCTTTATTGTAGGTTATTCAAGAAGCTAACCAAGCAAAAATATGGCTAACTATTGTAAGTACAATTTCCATTCTTTGTATATCATTTCAATTGTGTTATTTTCATTAGTTAGCATACTCACACTTATTGATATGCACATATACACTTATACATGATTAAGATGCACGTTCACACATATACACATGCACATACACACACATACATGTGCACATACACTTACACATACACACACCTACACATGCATATGCACAAACATTTCTACAACCACATAAAAAGACTTGCATGCATGCATTATTGCATATATACATACACATACACACATTAACATATACTTAAATACATGTATATGCACATCCACATGCATCCACATTCACATGCATGCACATGGATGCAAATGGAAATGCATCCACATGCACATGCATGTTTCATACGTATACACATGCATATACATACACTTGTATATGTTTATACACATACACATACATATTCACATATGTATATATACACACACACACATATATATGCACATACGTACACACACACATGCATGTGAAGAGAGATGGTGGATGCAATCCGAAGATGAGTTGGTGTTGCTACAACCGGCTTCACACTAGCCAACTGAGACTTCAAAGTTGATTAGTAGACCCTTTGAGCTTGGTAAATCCACCAAAATATCAGCCAAGTACTTTGGAACATATATCTCAAAAGTTTGAGTCAAGACAGACTAGTTGCAAAATGACTAGCTCCCAAAACTTGCTATTTTTGAACATACACCTACTAGAAAACATGAATATTGCTCTCAACCTGGTAGGGATTAGAAAAATTCCTTTTAGAAATAGCAAATAGACTTAGATAGCTTGATATTCCAAGTTAAAACACTTCAAATGATAAAATGAGCACTGAGAACCAGATTCATCAACATCAGGAACATTCTCGCCATTTTGGGGGCTCTGCAAAGATAGACCAGTGAGCAGTAAAATGCAGATATCTCCCAAATTATAAATCCAATGACCATGGAATTATATGCACAAACTAGACAAAGAGCGCAATCTAACCCAGATTAAAACTCTGAAAAATGTTGAGTATAGCTCGAGATATGAGCTTCTCAAGTTACTACTCTGAGTATAGCAGAGAACAAAACAGAGAAGTAGAGACTAATGAATGTATAGATTCACATATGATTACAACCACATTGGAAATGAATATTTGCACAATGGGAGTATAATGATAGAGCTATGGAGTGAGCTCTTCAATCTCTACAAAATGACATGAAGTGGTCATGTACAAGGCTTGTGTTGGTAGCAGTCAGGGCACTCGAAGACCTACACGACAGGGAAGCCAACGAAGGGAGTCAGAGCAGAGAGAAGGAACAAGTAGGCAAGGCAGCCAACAAAGATCTGGGAAGTAGGCCATTCAGTTTTTTTCCCAGCTTAACCTCTTTGTAATAGTGATTTTCATCGCTTCATGAACATTGTAAATACCATTTTTGGTAGATTCGACTCCATTTTTTCAAGCTGAGGAGTCCTCGAGCTTGAGGAGTATAAGAAGTATTTATGTACCAATTTTCATAAATTTCGGAGCTCGTTTGAGCCTCCAAAATAGTATAGGAACCTAATTTTTAACTAGGCTGGACACTAGGTCTAGACAGGGCCAAAGCTAATCAAAAACTATAAAAATACCTAGAGAGCTCATTTTTGGGGGTAGCTTGTTAGTGATTTGAGCTTGTATATGAGACTTTTTGAGTAATCTAAAGAACTCCATTGTTGCTCTCTTTGTTCTTTCCTTGTGTGTGTGTGTCTGTGTGTGTGTGCATGTTTGTGTGCTTCTCATTCACACACTTGTGCCATCACTTGTTCGAGGTCTTCATATCATCCTCATGTCTTCCCGGATTGACATTAAAGGAGGTGCTATTCACCACTGAGCAACACCAAATTTTGGTGTCGTTGCCAGGGATCGAGCTTTGAAGACGAGCGTGTGATGGTAAGATGTAGAGTTGAGATGTCGGAGTCATAGGTATTTTCTTCACTTTGATCTATTTCCTTTTGTTTTCTTCACCATCTTCATCACCATCATCATCCTCACCATCTCCCACCTCCATCTCCACCTTTGCAAAATTTTCAGTTTTTTGGTCATATCACCTTCCCCATTCCATTCCCTTCATTTCACTTGTGAATCAGCATCCCCAGCAGCTGTACCAGCTCTAGCATGTAAAATTTTTGACTGTGCAGGTCCCGAGGCATTGACTTCTATCAATCGTGATTGACAAAAAATTGACCTTTTTGCCAAACTAAGTGCATAAACATAATGCTTAGGCCTATGCTATCCTAAAAGTGTGATTAAATTTTAAAATTCCTCTGTTTTCCGTCAATCGTGATTGAAATGTCAATTGCGACTAACAAACGACAACGGACATCTCCCGACGGACCTGTCAATTGCAACCGACACATCGATCGTGACCGACAGAGTCCACGACCAATTGACCACAATCGATAGAGCCTTCACGTGCCAGGTGTCAATCGTGACTGACCCATCAATCATGACCAACAACCCCGACGAACTTATCCATCGTGACCGACTCAGTCAATGATTGTTTGACCATGACTGATGGAATTTTCAGGCCACGTGTCAATCATGACTGACCCATCAATCACGATCGACAGCCATGACGGACCTGTCAATCGTGATCGGCCAATCAATCACAACTGACACATCAATCATGATCGACAGACCACTAGATCGCGATTGGCGGACAAATTCAGCATTTTTTAGGGCAAAAGAAAGTCTATTTTTGGGCCAAAAATTTGGAGAATTAAGGGTTATTTGAGCATAACTAAGCCTTAGAAGACATTGTGAGCTACCCCTAAGTGCCTATTTCACCTATTTCAACTCCTGAGTGCCTGACTAGCCATAACTTCTTCATACGAACTCCGATTGCTACAATTTTTGTTCCGTTGAAAAGCTCCTTGAGAATGCTATGTGGATCTTGACTTGTTTTTGTAATAGTAATACGTGGGGTTCTAGAATAGGTGCTTTTAAGTTGACCATCAGTCGACACTAAGGAGTGAGAATACTATTTAGGGCAAAAAGGAAAGCAAAGGGTCTGTACTTCTTAGTGAATGTTGAAGATTGTTTTTGCTTGTCAATCCATTGTGGTCAGGTCCATATTTTGATTGGTAAAATTTGCAGGTTTGGGTGTGCAAGTAAGGAGTTCAAGCAACCTTAGCAAGGTGCTCATGGAGCTTGGGCGAGCGCGTCTTGGGCTAAACTAGCACTCAAAAGGCAAAGAACTTGAGGTTGGAAATTCTCTTAACTCTCTTAGTCAATTCCTAGCTTAGGCTAAGAACGCATAGTATTGGAAGTAAGTTAAGGCAAAAATAGGCACGAGATAAGTTGAAGACTATCTAAGTGATCAAGTTCAAGTCAAGAGATAACATGTGCATGTGACGATAACCTTAAAGGAAAGAACTAATTTTATTGCAATCAACTCCAAGTGCAAAAATTCATTCAAGTATTCCTGACAATGCAAAATCAGACAAGACCATGAACACGATAAAAAATAAAAAGAATCCAGTGGTTGATAAGAAAGAATTAGCAACGAGGTTGTACTTTGGGTAAAAATTGGGATTGTTCATTCAGGCACATGAACCTTAGATTAGGACAAAACCTAGGGAGAGATAGGCAAAGTCTTATGTCTTCAGAGGCAAGTGTCACTCACACTGCTAGATCTTGGGCCCAGTAGTTGAGTGCTCACCCACAGTACCCTAGCTCTAAAACTAGCGAATCAGAGATGTCTCACGGAATGGAGAGACCCATAGGAAGTTCAGGTGTGGCCTACTTACAAAAGGTCGAAGGTCCTTACAAGACACAACTGGAATACCTTAGGACCAATCGATTAGGTGCTTGCATCTATGAGGACGACCTAAGAAGATCCATGGTCCAGATCAACCCATTGGACTAGAACATCCAGTAGTCAAGTTCGAAAATGGTGCATACCTAGACAAAGAAGGAACCATGTATGTAGTCACCAATCACCCAGATAGGACATATGAATTTGGTAATGTGATCCCAGAAATGGACATAGATGACATAGAGAAAGGGAACATAGGAAGAGAGCCCAGAATCCCTTGAGGTAAATCATTCCTGACGAGAATCATCAATCCCAAGTGGGTTCCCCAGGATAATAAGAGCATAGACCTGCTCTTGAACCGAGAGACTAACGAAGCCTTTTGGAGGTATAAGCATGATCAGCCGAATGAGGTAGGAATACTCACGATGTATGAGTTTAAAGACCCTGATAGTACAGGCAAAGTGACCTACCTAGACAATACTACAGAGGGGGTTTTCGTGGTCACAGAGCATGGTAGGCACGCCTACACTAGGAACAGAAGTAGAGATCGGCCAGAAGTAAGTTTTTCCAACCCATTGGGAAGAGAAAGAACGAGAATGGAGACAGATAGAGTGGAAATGAAGAGACCTAGAGACCCAAGGAACCAAAGGAAAGGTGATGATTTTTCAGTGCCAAGGCCTAGAGAACACACTAGGACCTTGAGACCAACCCAGCTGGTGAAGTCCATGAAGAATTACTTCGATGGCACAGGAGACCCATACGATCATGTGGCCAAATTTAGGCAAGTCTTGAGAGCTGAACAAGTTGAGGACCTATTCATGCAATACAATGCTTTTGGTCTAACCCTTAGGAACATAGCCCTTACATGGTTTCAATCACTAAATGGTAGGCAGTTCAGGAACATAGATCAACTTTTAGAAGCATTCATCACAGAATTTTCTAAGAGTGGCATACGGCATAATACATCCTCACTGATTCATAACTTTAAGCAAACACCTCAAGAGATAGTTAGACTTGTAGGGAGAAGGTTTAGGCAGTACATAGAGAGATGTCATGTTCCAGAGTTACCTACTCCAGCCAAACAGGTGGCTTTATTCTTAGATGGATTGCTGAGTACCAAGGTGAGATCATATGTGTACCTAAAGGACCCTAGAACCATAGAAGAATGTGTACGCATGTGCATAGACATAGAGGATAATCTAGAGAGGAGCTGGAGCTTTCAAAGATCTACAAAGATTCAGATAGCTCTACCAGCCTCTCTTCCAAACAATCCACGTCTATTGAGGAACTTGTTGAGAAGGTAGCTCAGAAATTAGGCGTCTCAAGCAAACAGATAGCCCGATTTACCCCAGTGAGGTGATGCTATACCTGTGGAGGTGACCATATGGCAAATGTATGTCCCATTATGGCTCAACCCCAAGTGAATCCTAGTAACCAGTACTGCACCATAGAGCGAAGATACACCAACCACACCACGCAAGACTGCCCTTATAACAAACAAACTGTCAGACAAAATTACCCTCAGCCATATCCACAACAGGGTAGATACCAGAACCAGTACCCACCACAGCAGTACAGTAGGCCCCAGCAACCCTATCAACCACCCTATCAAGGGTAGCAGAAACCTCAGCCAGTCCTAGCACAGCAACCCCCTGCTCTAGCTAATGTGATTCCAATGAAGTACGCGGCTGTAGAAGAAAACTTAAATAGAGCTATAATTCCAATAACTCCATTACTTTCAAAAGGTGACTCCAATGATCACAGTTTCGACTCTACCCATATTGATAGCCCTCAGGCATACTACATGCAGTCACGTGAGCATAATGAGTCCTACTATTGTGAAGAACCGAGTGAACCTAGTTGGCAGCCAGAGTATGCAAATGTCATGTATGCAAACCCCAACCCTAGACCTCAACCTAGGTAGATATGACCCCCATTTCGTAGAGGACCATGCTACAGATGTCAGGGAGATCATCTCATTCGTGATTGCCCGATGCCTGCACCTACACAACCCTAATCGGTGACAATTCAAGGCTTTTGTCAAGATTGTGGAAAAGAGAACCTCTTACGAGACTACCCAAAGAACCCCAATAACATGCCAAAAATCACTCCTATCAACGTTATTGGGTTAGTATTAGACTCTACAAAAAGTGCAACTTCCACTGCACCAGTGCAAGTGGTCACTAGAGCTCAGGCTTCGCAACAGAACCAAGGTTTAGGCAAAGAAAAGAGTGTTGAGGTTAGTGAAACTGAGAACATAACCAAGAAACGGATGAGCGCCTCAAAAGATAGCCGAGAAAGGATGAAAAGACAATGGTCTAAGAAGATGAGCGAATTAGAAGAGCGCATAAGAGAAACAAAAGCCAAAATTGTTGAACTGACCTCTCAAACACACTCTCACATACCACCACCACCTCTAATCTGTCACCTTCTAACCCACCTCATACAATTCTGCCACCCCCTAGAGTAGGATCAGTATTAGCTGACCCCACTCTCGAGGACATAGATATGATGCTCAAAGCATTTCAGGCCAGAATCCAAAAAGGGCCAAATGTGACACATCATGACAAATGTTACCCTAGAGCTGATCTAGAGATAGAAAGAACCAAGCTTTGTGCTAAAATGGTCGCGTTGGCTCAGACCATGTTTGAAGCAAGTTGCTTCTTCAACTACTCTTGCTCAGCTAAGACACAGTTGCACTTTGATGGACTGTTGGAGAAATTAGAGAGCATAATTTCAAGATCCGGAAAGGAAGCCACCTCTCAAGAGAGGGACAAGGCAAGTGAAAGAATAAGCATCCCCCAGGAAGCTTATGTGCCTAACTCCACCGAACCAGACACCTCTTCTTCTATGAATTGGTATTCCCCAGAATTTCTAAGAGAGATTCAAGAAGAGAAATGGGCTAGAGAGAGTGAAGTTCCTCCTCCCATTGAACTTGTGGATGACATGCATGATCAATTCCCACAAGACATTCCTTCCCTTTATGAGGAGCAAGAGAGTGCCCAATCTCATGAGAGATTTGACTTCAAGTCTAATTCCTTACAGGAGATACCCCATTTCATAGGCCCATGGGAAGCTAAGTCTACTTGTATGAGAGCACCCACGGTCATGGTAAGAAACGAAGACTAATTCATACCTAAGAACATAGAGGTAGTGAAAAACACTAAAGTGCAGTGCAATCTCACTCAAAGCTATGGAAACATGTAGCCAATCAAGTGCCAGAAGTAGCACAACCTCGTTCTCAGGTAGGCTCTCATAGAACAGTGTTAGAGATACCCTTGGACAAGATAGGAGACATGAGTGAAGGAGAAGAAGGAATGAGAATGAGCAGATGACCGATGGTCACATCGAGAGACCCTTAGGACTACTCGAAGGAATAACTCTCACTACATGTTGTGTAGAGTTTGAGCATACTTTTTCCATATGTGACTTTAGCAAGAATCATGCCTATGAGATGATTTTGGGAAGACCATTTATGTGGCAACTACAAGTGGTACAAGATTGGGGAACCAATTCTTTGTATTTGCAACACTTAGGTGTTACAACCAAAGTCAATCTCAAGGATTACTCTCATAGAGACGTACCCCCCATTCAATGGAACCCCATCCATAGAGCTAAAGATGATACAGATTCAGTGCATTCCATAGGATCAGGATCCTCATGGATGCATGAAGACACCCACTTATGGATGTGAAAAGTAGTCGTAGAAGAAGAGAAGAGAGAAAAATCCAGAGAGGTAGGTGTGAAAGAAACCCATAGATCAATTAAAGACCTTGCCTATGCACCTGTAATATTCTCTGACGAAGAATTTGAACCTCATGGTTGGGCGAAAATCTTAGCAACAATGGATCTAGCCATCAATGAAGAACAATGGACACCCGACTGTGACGAAGATGGCTATGACACTTCAGTCTTCACCATAAAGCCAATAATGTGTGATTTGGTTATTGAAGAATGTGAACCTAGCATTGATGCATTCGAAGATGCAACGACTCCAATCTAGAGTCAATTATTAGGAGCCACCTTTTGCATCAGATGAGGAATATTTCTATGAAGTAGAGGTTCACCCTCAGAGACATGAAGAGCCTATAAATGATGTGAGGTTAACCACACAAGTGACCACCAAAAAGGAAGGCAACAAAAGGAAGAAGAAAGAATCCACATCAGAAGAGGAAGAATCTTTCTTTGAGGTCCCCTAGAATTTTAAGAAGTATGAGATAAAAGATAGGAGAGTCATGATAAGAATGCCTAAATGTGATGCACAATCAGGGGAGGCCTATGATAACAAAGAAACCACCAAGAACATTGTTGTAGCCATAGAAGAAGGAGAAGAAAGATGCACGTACATAGGACATGACCTGGTGGATGAAGAAGAGCACGAGCTAATAGCCTTGCTAAGAGAATACAGAGTTGTATTCGCTTGGAGTTACAAGGACTTGAAAGGTGTAGACCCTGACATATGCTCACACACAATTCCTACACATATAACGATAACTATGCTGCTAAGATAAAGGAAGAGATAGATCGCTTGGTTGAAGCTTGATTCATCTATGAAATTGAGCACACTGAATCGGTATCTCCCATTGTAGTGGTACCCAAGAAGAATGGCAAGCTATGTGTATGCATTAATTTGAAGAAGGTTAATGCAGCCACTATTCGAGATAACTATCCGCTTCCTATCACTGAGCATCTACTAGAAAGAATAGCAGGCAAGGAAGTGTACAGCTTCCTTGATGGATTTTCTGGCTACAATCAGGTAAGACATCTACGGAAGCATGCGAACAACACAAGGAAGGAGAAGAAGCTTGGAGCACAACACACAATACTGAATGCATTACTAGAGAATGTACAAAGATAAGTAGCCCATAAGGGCAATAGGCGTATATACAAGCCGAGGGAAAAACCTCCTAAAGAGGAAAAAAGTGCCCCGACGGTCCTAGAGTGTTCACACACATCACTACCTAAATATATGAGACAGCAAACTGAATATTTGGTCGAGTAATGCATAAGTAAATCAAGCATCCAATAGCTTGTTGATAGAGAACAGCATCAAATGCATCTCCAGCATCATGAAGACTCAATCGTAAACCTGCCTCCATAGGAGTGGTAATAGGCTTATAGTCTTCAAGGCCAAAACACTGCAATAATGTGTCACTATATTTCATTTGACACAAAGCCATTCCACCATCAACTTGCATAAATTGAATGCCCAAATTTACAATATGCTTTTCAATAGGACCAGTGAGCAGCATGTCAAATCAACATAGACAACAATGATCAGAAGCACATCATTAGCATGCTTACAATATAAGGTGCTTTTAGTTGGATTGTTCACAAAACCATGTGCAATCAGATAGGCATGTATCTTCTCATACCAAGCACGTGATGCTAGCTTTAAACCATATAATGCCTTCTTTAACCTGCACACCTCGTTTTCATGACCTTTCGGCACAAAGCCACAGGGATGAAAAACATACACTTCTTCATGCAAGTCACCATTCAGAAATGCAGTTTTAATGTCCAGCTAATGTACATTCCAACCATGATGGGCTGCAAGTCCACAGATGCTCCGAACAGTAGTCATACGGCATGTAGGTCCAAAGGTCTCATCAAAATCAATGCCTCTTTCCTGTGCATAACCCTTTGCAACAAGCCTAGCCTTATACCTGTCAACTGTTCCATCAGGCTTACGCTTCAGCTTCTAAACCCACTTAGTGCCAATGGCCTTCTTTCCAGGAGGCAACTCACATAAAGACCAAGTACCGTTCTTCATTATTGCATCATATTCAGATTGCATAGCACCCATCCAATTTTTTGAATTTTATGCTTCATCAAACGAAACAGGCTTAGTCTCATCACAGCGACTAGATGCATCCATAGCATAGCAATCTGATGCAAAAGAGGCACTATGAGAACCTGAACGAGTACAATATGACAGAGGTGCATCTAATTTGCTGTCATGCAAAGCTTGCACCAGCCATTTTGGCATAGTTCTTGCCTACTCAATATTAGCTCTCTCATCAATAAGTGCATCATGTAAATCTGCATCAGAAATAGAATGATCTACATCATCACATGAAACCTGCAAAGGTTGAGAAGTTGCCTTCATTAGGACCATCACTAGACTATCCACCTGTAAAAAGAGGCAGCAAAGTATCATACATGTCTTTGGAGCTAACAAATGTTTCCTTAGTACATGAAAGCAATGGTTGAATAGCATCTTCCACAAAAACAACATCGCAGCTAACTAGAATGCGTTTAATCTGTGATGATATAGATGATAGCCTTTACTTTTAGAACTGTACCCAACAAAAATACATTTTACAGCTTTATCATCCAATTTTCTGCAATTTTGTTCAGGCACTAATGCATATGCCAAACAACCAAAAACATGCAGATGAGCAACAGATGGCTTGCGATCATGCCAAGACTCATATGGAGTGATAGACTACAGCACTTTAGTGGGACACCTGTTAAGTACATATGCTTCACACATGACAGCCTCAAGCCAGAAACTATGTGGTAAAGCCTGACTCTTGACCATACACCTCGCCATCTCCATGAGTGACCTGTTCTTTCGTTCAGCAACTCCATTCTATTGAGGTGTATATGGCATTGTACACTGGTGTTTTATCCCACGTTCAGCTAGAAATGCATTAAAATCAGAAGACATATATTCCCCCCCTCGATCTGAACGGAGGGTGCCCATTTTACATGCTGACAAATTTTCAGCCAAAACCAAAAACTGTTTGAAGCACATGAACACTTCGGACTTTGCCTTCAATGGATATACCCATGCATGCCTGGAAAAATCATCCATGAAAGTCATGAAGTAAAGATAATTTCCAAAAGAAGGTGCCTACATAGGACCACAGACATCACTATGTACAAGCTGCAATTTTTTAGTATCCTGGACTGAACCATCCTTTGGAAATGAGGAACACTGCATTTTGCCCAAAATATAGCCTTCACAAACATGTTTTCCAGGTGCCTCAAGTTTGGGCAAAGAGGACAACATTTTCGATTTCTGCAGGCATAGCAAACTAGCAAAATTCAGATGACCAAAGTGTGCATGCCAAAGATTTGCATGTGAGATAGCCTGAGAATCATGTACTGCACATGCCAAATCATTCAGAGATCTTTCATAGTCTATGAGCTTATACAGCCCTCGACATAAAATGCCAGAAGCAATAATCACATCGCCATTTGACAGATAATGAACTGTACACCTCTCATTAACAAATTTCACAACCAAGCCAATCTTGGCTAATGTAGAAACTGATAACAGGTTCTTCTTGATCTCTGGCACAAATAAAGCATCTGACAAAGTGAAAGAACTACCATCACTAGTAGTCAAAATGATCTTACCAACTCCCATAACAGGATAAGAGGAGTTGTTGGTGCATGTAATAGTATTCCCTGTAGGGGCAGGCTCGAGTGAAGAGAAAAAACTGCACTGCAAGGTAATATGTTTGGTCGCCCCACTATCAAAGTCCCAAACATCTGAGTCTACTGCAGACATGCACTGCTCATGAGTAGATGGGTCAAAATTGCAAACAGTAGTAAACGCCCATTCTTCTTCCTGCACAAGATTAGCAGACTCCGTTTTTGGTGTAGAGGCTTCTGCAACAACCATTCCACCCTCTTTCTTTTTTGCCTCTTTTGCAGCCAGTTTTGGATAGTTCTTTATGATATGATCATTCCCTTTACAATACTTGCAAAACAATTTCTACTTTTTTGATTTCTTCTCATCTTTATCTTGGTTCTTCGAATGTGTAGCATTTGCAGATTTCTGCTTACTAGTAGAAGAGCTCCATTTTCCTTTGCCGTTCTAACTAGCCAGGAAAGCTTGGTCTGCAACACGCATAATGGACTTGTTCTGCCTGGACTGATCTTCATGCAATAGAACAGAGACTAGCTCCTCAAATGACAAGGCATTTGGATTGCCTTTCATCATCAACCGAAGAGTAGAAGCAAAACTCATATATGAATCAGGAAGACCATTCAGAACGGTCTGCACAAGTGTATCTGGTATAACCTCATCAGCAGAAATCAATTGTTCCTTCAATTCTTTGATCTTTGTTAGAAAATTGTCCATAGAATCACTTTCATTCCTGTGCTCACTCTCCAACTGTTTTCGGAGGTAAGCAACACGAGCCTCATTCCTAGCTTGGTACAATGTGCTAAGTGTATCCCAAGCATCCTTAGCTGTCCTATAAGAGCGAATGTGAGGAATAATGACATGTTTGACAGACAAAGCTATCAATGCATGTGCCTGGGCATCTTTGCCATCCCAATGAATCTGCTCTACAATAGGTGCAGCAAAAACCGCAGCACAAACAGGAATATGGAGAATATCATCATCTTCGACACCTTCTACCTCAGCTTCTGTACCTGCAATTGTAACAGTTACAGGTGTGACAGGATGTTTTTCAACACCCTGCACAATGTTCCACAGTCCTTTTGTAACCAATACATGTCGCATCATATAAGCCCACAACGGGTAGTTGGTACCATCCAACTTATCCTCAACAACCAACATACAAAATACATCATTGCTTTCAGCCATGGCAGGTGACTAAAATACCTTGATGCAAAGAATTGACTGTATCTCAAAAAGTTGAACAGAACTACCTAGACAAATTTTGTTAGACCTATAGCAGACTTTGAGATGCTTATATTGGCAAACCAAAACTGGTATATACCTTTGGCACAAAAAGACAATATAGCCTGCACAACCGCTGCGATAGTGCGTTCGGAGGTTGAAATGAGCTCAGATCGCGATTTCGGCACCACACAGCAAAGCTATTTTGATCTCAAAAACACGTTGAGTATGCTCACCAAAATTCGTGCGATTCTAAGACTGCAACCGGAGGAGTGTCGACGATGCCCTAGATGAAGCGATGACCTGCTCTGATACCAATTGTTGGAGATAGACATCTCTGGAAGCACGCGAACAACACAAGGAAGGAGAAGAAGCTTGGAGCACAACACATAGTACTGAACGTATTACTAAAGAATGTACAAAGATAAGTAGCCCATTAGGGCAATAGGTGTATATACAAGCGGGGGGAAAAAACCTCCTAAAGAGGAAAAAAGGTGCCCCGATGGTCGTAGAGTGTTCGCACACATCACTACCTAAATATATCAACACACTTGAGAGCAGATCATCTCTCGAGGCTCACATCCGGAGAGGCCCCACAAGGAGTATCAGATGATCTTCCTGGTGCTTACTTGTTTAATTTGGAAGTTGCACCATAGTGGGCCAAGACATTAGTGCCAATATTGACATACGGGCCTAAACATCCAATAATAAACACTCAAGATAAGGAGATATTAAAAGCCCAAAAGTACCTTATCATGGCAGGAAGTATGTACAAGCATATAGATCAAGGGGTATTAGCTTGTTGTGTGGAAGAGGATGAATACACCAAGTGGTTGCAATTAGCACATGTGGTGCATTAGAGCAACACTACTCAAGGCAAAGAACTTTACAGACACTAAGGAGACTCGGAGTGCATTGGCCGACTATGGAAGCAGATGTCCATAAGTGTTGTAAGGAATGCCCAGTCTGTCGTATTAGACCACCTATGGAGCACGCTACACTGTACCAAGTGTCTCTAATACCAGATTGGACCGAACCATTGGTAGCCTTCTTGAGGACGAAAATATTCCCTCAAGATATGACCCTAAGTAGGCAAAGAAGTTTAGAGCAAGAAGCCCTAGATTACGCACTCATTGGTGATAATCTATACAAGCATGGAAAAGACAGACATCTGAGACTATGTGTCCATGAGAGTGAACATTTTAAGATCTTGGAAACTGCTCACCAAGGTGTAGCAGGAGGACACTTTGGTCCAGACCATGTGATTAAGGCAATCTTATTTGTAGGCTTGTGGTGGCCAACCCTTCACATGGATGCACATACCTATGTGAAGTGGTGTGACGTTCGTCAGCAAACTCAATATCCCATACGTGAAAATGAGATGTCATTGAAACCTATGATGGGTGGACGTGCATTCTCTAAGTGGGGAATAGACTTTGTAGGTCCTATTAATCCCCCAGCCAAGGATTCACATGTTGAATATATCATTGTGGCCACATACTATCTAACCAAATGGGTAGAAGTGAAAGCCACAACGAAAAACGATGCTCAAACGATAGCTAAGTTCTTATTTGAGAACGTGGTCACGAGATATGGGCTACCTATAGAGCTAGTAAGTGATAGAGGCACGCACTTCTTGAATGAAGTCATTGAAAATCTTCTTCAAGAGTTCTTGGTGATACACAAGAAGTCCGCCCCCTATCATCCACAAGCTAATGGGCAAGCCGAAAGCACCAATAAGATTCTATGCAATGTGTTGACCAAATTAGTGAATCATTAACGCTCTGATTGGGACAAACAACTACACCATGCTCTTTGGGCATATCGAGTTACCTATAAAACGGTACTCCAAGCCACACCCTTTCATATGGTATTTGGACAAAATGTAGTGCTACCATTAGACTTCTTGATACCTACATTAAAAATAGCACAAGAGCATGAGTGGACAGGGCATGAGCTCTCTTCAAGAATCTTTGACCTTGAACAGCTAGGTGAAATGAGACTGAGAGCTACCGTAGGGATTTATGCAGCTAAGAAAAGACAGAAGGCATACTTCGATGCCCATGTGAAGGATAAAGTCTTGAAAGCAAGAGACTTAGTTTTAGTGTACACCCTGAAACAACATGCAAGAAAGCTAGAGAAGCGTGGCTATGGACCCATGTTGCTCTAGCACGATGGTGAGAACCACGTTAAGAAGCTCCACCTCCTTAATGTCAATCCGCGGAAGAGGTAGGAGTGATATGAAGATCGTGAATGTGAGATGAAGTGAGAGTGAAGGTGAGAAGCATAGAGATGCACACACACTACAAAGAGACAAGCAAGACACAATGGAAGGTGAGAAATCAACTCTACTACTCAAGAACACTCTTACAAGCTCAAAATAGCTCTAAGCTCTTCTCTACTCACACAAGCTAACCTCAAAAATGAGCTCTCTAGCTCTTTTTATAGATTCTAGACTAGTTTTGACCGGTTTCACATCTAGTGACCGGCATAGTTAAAAAATAGGTTCTAAGTGCTATTTGAAGGGGTAAACGGTGTCTAAAAATAACCAAAATTGATATGCTCGCTCTACCTAAGCTCCTCAAGCTCGAGGACTCCTCGGCTTGCACAAAATGGAGCAAGAAATTAAGAAAATGGTTTTTCTATGTTACATATGTTACAATAGTGATAAAAATCACTGTTGGAGGTTTTTGAAAAGTATTTTAAAACATAATTCTTTGAAAAAATTGATTCGATTGACTCCCTACTCTGCCTTTACATGCTTCCGTGTCTTCTATGCCTCTGGCTACTGCCAACACCCCCCTCCCTCTCGCTTTTGTCGTCCTCGACAGAACCTTGTTGCGCGGTCTGTCGGATGTAGTTCTGTAGTAGTTCCTGAGCGAGGGTGTGTTCTGATATCCGAATGCCTCGGGCCAAATCTGCCTCGAGTTTCTCCCAATCAATTGGTTGAGGTTCATCAAGTGGTGGGAGTCGATAATGTGTGGAATAAACCATCTGTTCATAGGCGAATAATTGAAGCAAGTGGGTGGGCCTGCTGATGAACACTTCTGAATGGTATTCCCAAAAACCGGTTGTGAACATTTCTTCGAAGGTTTGCTTGTAGCACGCCAGTAGGTATTTAATTCTGCAATGCCAGGCATAACACACCCGTAGCAATGGCGTTGTACTCATATCGTATGGAAGATCTATATTGCCATGCTCGAAGCCCGGGGTGTTTACATGAGGTGCCTTTACACGACGGAAGACTTTGATAACCATTTGCATCATGTCAAAGATTTTGATAGTCATGTGCGCTACTATATCGTCCATGTGTTTCAAGCGAGGGAGCCAGTGACGAATCGTGGCCATCATGTATCCCACTATCGGTAGTTCTATGGGTGGCTTGAAATATGGGTAATTTAACCAATCCTGGCACTGCTTGTTGTTTTGTACTTTAATAGCAAATGCTGTCCAGGAGCGGCGATGTGGCACTGGTCCCCAACATGGGTTGTATTTCAAATGTAGTGGTGCCTTTACCCAAGTACTCATCATCTCAGGATATTCTTGTAAAAGATCTTTACACCAATCTGGTTGATAGATTTCTCCGCACTGCGCATCCGGTGGCAAATCATCAGGCTCAAACTGAGTAGCGTGAGATGGTTTCTTGCTTGTTTCTTTCTCTATGGCCAACTGATACTCGGCCATTAGCATAAAATATGGTTTGTACTGTAGCTCATGCCCTGATATGTATTTGCGAGGGGCCAAGTGAGCGAAGTAGGGTGACTGTAAAATTCTTTCCTCAATCATCGCCATTGCGTGCAGCTGCACCTCTACTCGTGCTGAGTGGGTGTTTCCAAGCTCTTCAACTGTCTTCATCCATGCAGGGGTTGGAAGCTCATAAGTCATCTGGCCTTCAGACGTGACTCGTCCGCCTGGGATGGGTTGGGGCTCATAGGCTTCTTCAAAGGTTTCCTCCACCGGAATGGTTACATTTTCTTCATCGACTGGGAGCTCTGGTGGGGAATCCGGCCTTGGTGGTGCTTCATATATAGCTATCCTTGATTCAAGAGTTGATACCTGGGCCCGTAATGCGTTGACTTCCTCTAGGATGTCAAGAGAAGGGTCCGCAGGAGCTGGTAATCCTTGGGTTGCTGGTAGTCCTTGTGTTGCAGGTGCTCTGAGCTGGAGTAGTTTATGATCATCCTTTAGCTTCTTATATTCTTCGTTCATTCGATCGTATTCATCGAGCAATCTGATGTGATCATCGAGTAACATTTTCATTGATTCGGAGGGCACTCCTTTGAACCGGCTAGGACTTAATGGTTGGTCTGGGTTATCGAGAGCAGCTTCTAAATTTTCTTTGTTCTGCTCTTGTAGCTGCTGGTTCTCTTCCTTTGCTGCTGCTAGGTGTCTTCTGAGTAAGCCCATGTTCCGTGTAAGCGTCGCATTGCGAACTGTCTGGGCCCTTAACAAATTGTCAAGATCAACAGTGGCCTCTTTGGCTTTCTCTTCACTTTCTAGTTCCAGCTTGTGATAAGCCTCGCGTAGTTCTTGATATCGGGTGTTCAGTGAGGCATCTGCGACTGCAAATCGTTGGTTGTCCTCTGCAGCTGTTGATAATTATTTCCAAGAGATGTGAACTCATCTCTTACTTGTGTCATACACGTGACATCTGTCGAAATGCTGTGTCTATGGTGGGTGATAATATTAATGGTGTGCTAAGTGAAGATGCAGTGGGTGGAGATGCAAAGGGAACGAGGAATGGGGGTGGGAAAGTGGATGTTGGGGTGATTGTGGAAAATTGTGGTGTGCTTAAATATTGTGGTGCCACAATTGAAGTGAGTGGAGGTGCAGTGGGGGGTGATATATCCATATCGCTGGATGTGGTGTCGAGTGCGGTGACTGTGAATAGTGGTGTGATCGTGGGTAAGTGTGTGGGTGTAAATACAGGATTTACAAAGGTTGAGGAGTAATTTAAAGAGGGGTTGTCTTGGACGGCTTGGTGGAAAGGGGAACGAGGGGTTACGGTGGGTCGGGGATGTGAGACTGGGGAGAAGGTTAATGGAGGTGGGAATGGGAAAAGGGGTCTTGGAGGTGTGGGGAAGGATGGAAAAGATGGATGGAGAAATGGGTTGGATAGAAAGGTGGATGTGTTAGGGGGTAGACTAGGTTGAGTGGGTGCGGGAATTGTGGGATGAATGGGCGTAAAGACGACTTCTGCTACTCCACCGGAGAAGGAAGATGTTGTTATGGGAGAAGGGGGATGTATGGGGGAGACTGGATGGATGGGAGGTGATGGGGGAGCAGTTGGGGTGGTCGGTACTTCGACGACTGTGGTGGTATGTACAGCGGTAGTACGGGGTGGGGAGTCGACGATAATGGTGTCTTCTGCCAATGAGCTTTCAGGGACAAGACGTGCTTCCTTGGCCTATTCTGAAGACTGACCGCCGGTGGGTACCCGAATGTATTCACCAGGTTTGGTTAGTAGGCGGATTCTGCGGGGGTCATACTGCGGTAGCGGTTTTCTTTGCAAATATCTTAAGGCTTTAGTGGGTCCAACTGATTTGACAAGCTCTCTGAAACCTCGGATGTATACTTCTTCGAACTCGCCCGAGACAAGCTCTTGTTCTATGAGGGTTTGGCTCTCTTTGTCAGTCAACTTCTTGCACGCCCAAACCTTTTCCATAGTACGGTATAACTTTTTAATGGCCAGTGTATAAGCTGTTGCTTCGAAGGTTTCTTCTTCGTGTGTGCTCGAGTCACCCTGGGTGTCAGTTTGTTGTCCTTGTTCGTCTGTTTGCACATGTTCTTGGGATTCATGAGTGCCCTGGCTGGCTTCGTCATCGCCTTCATCTTCATCAGTCTCTGTTCTTTCCTCTTCGGAACTAGACACTACTTGTCCTTGTGGTTGATCTCGCGGTGTGGTAGGGTAGCTGGGCCTTTCATATTCCTGAGAGAAGATCTGGCCTTCTGAAAACTGAAATTCACTTGAAAATATGTCCTGCATCTCAAAATCAAATGTGGTGCCTACTTGTTCTGTTTCTAAATGGGGTATCGGAAAAGAGAAAGCTTCCGCACCGATAGTGGTGGGAACTTCTGCCGTAGTGGTGGTAGGTCCTGGGACTGTGGCTACTAGAGTAGTGACTGTGCTGGTAGTGCCCTCCGTTGTAACTGGTCTTGATAACCTTATGCGAATAGGTTGTACAGATGGAGTGGCTTCTGTCGGAGACTGCTCTGGAGATGGTTGGGGTGAGGGTGATTCTGGCACCTGAAGGCAGGGGATAGTTCCTCTCATTCGCTTTCCTGCTCTTCCTTTGCTAGGCTTCCTAGCTTTCTTTGTTGTTCCTTTAAATGCTTTCAGCTCCTCACTTGTCAATGCTCGCTCAATAGGTAAATCGTAAGCTAAGCACATATATACGATTCTAGTTAGTGCGCAGCATCCATTGATGACTTTCTTTCTTTCCCATCTATGTTGTGCTAAATACATCTGATCAATGATCCAGCTAGCTAGATCAACTGTATGGGGTCCAATACAAGATAAATACAAACCAAACCATATTCGTTTGTGAGGCATTGTGAATATGTCCTGAGCGGGAAAAGCAAAATGCTGCATACATATCCGTAGTGGTTTTGAAAGCTCAGGTGTGATCGTTGAAATCTCTTCCCACTTAGTGACGTCCCCACGTTTCATAGGGTCTGGAACTAACCTTTCTCGCTCTGTGGGCGTGTGGGTTCCATGAATCTTGATGGCAGCTCGAATCAAATCTTTAGAAAGATAAAATCTTTTATATGGTGGATCGTTCACTAAGGATGGCAGGATGAAGGTGCCTGGCAGGTCCTTATTCTCCGAAGCTAACAAAGTGGTGATTAAGTAATAGCATTCAGAAGTCAGGTTTAGGCAAAGGGTCACTGAAATACTCTGTGAAGCCGGCTCTTGCCCAAACATGTGTTAAGTCTTGTGTGTTCTGTAGTCCTTCGAACTCTCTTGAGAGAAACTGATATTTGCCCCAGGTACGGTCATCAAAAGTCAAATTAGCCTCAAATATAAACTCAGCATCCGCCAATGGTCCTACCAGCCCTTGAAACCAGTGAGAATTACGATGAATCTTCTCAGTATACCCTCGAGGAGGATCATCAATAGGCATGGGTCCTGGGAAACCTTGAAATTCTGGCGGTGGAGCCGTCGGATGGGACTCTGCAAGTAAAATACCGATAGGTGCTACAGGTGCGCTGGGGCCTGCTTCTGATGGTCCTTCTTCGGTTTGCATGATGATTGTCATGCTAATGGAAAAGATCTGCTACAAAAGATTAGCACATTAGTATGGAAATTAATTATGATCCCATTACAGTGAGACCGCAATCTCTTTCCATAACCGATGTGTAACCCGTGTAGCCAAGTATTGTGATGTGATTGATGCAATGCTTCTTGCAGAACTAGTGCAGGTCTCTAGACACCTATATGTTTTCAGATAATGCCTACATTGCTTAATGTGGTGTTATTACAGGTGATGTTGGGTTATAGTGTGTGGATTTATACAAGGTTCAGTTATGAATGAGTTATTACAAGGTTGTAGATTAGTCGGGGTGGTAGTTATGTTAGACAAGGGGTTAGGAGAAGACTTCTGGATACGTTTCGGTATCCACTTCCTAAGAGTTTGTGATCGGGTGATAGGTCTCTGCGGAGGGACAAAAGATGATATCGGATTTGGTGGTATGGAGGGCTGAAAAGATTTTCGAGGGGTATATTTTACATGGCTTGAGGGTTGAGCTATAGTACATGGTTTGGGTACCCAAATCTGTGTGGGTGTGGGTCGATTCGTTAGGTACTTCTTGGCGATCCAAATTTGTCGAATGTTCGAACTTGTAGAAGAAGGTCGAGGGGATGTTGGATACTGATTCTGCTTCTGCCTTGACTTCTTCTTATCAATGTTTGCGTTGTTGAAATCAGTCGGTGCTTTCTATTCTTTTGGCACCCATATTTGTCTTGTGCCACTTGCTTTGTGTTGCTGAGACTGCTTTCCTCTTTGCGTCGTCTGATGTTGCCGTCGGTCTGGGTTCCTTAGTAGTGGTTGACTCCTTTGGGGTTGAGGTTGAGAGGTCGAATGGACACTCTGCTTTGGAAAAGATGGGAGGTCCAACACTTGCGAAACCTGCCCATTAGGAAGTGCTCCGTTTCGTACTTTTAATCTAGGCCAATCCGCAATAAGTGTGGAAGGATGGGCACCGCAGGGTGTTTTGCCCATGTATCCGCTGATGTAGCCCACCTGACCGTTGATTGTGTCCATTTGACCAAGCGGTTGGGTAATTGCCCCTTCTAATTTGCAGGAAGCCCAAGGGAAAATCTCTTGACGTCCTTTTGATTGACAATTGTCCATCGCCAAGCCCGCATGGGTTGGTGTAGACGTAACGTGACTGATCTGACCAAAGATCTTCCGGTCTTCCGTCGCATGCATTTCATAGGGTCTAGGGCTAAAAACCTCAGTCGGAATGCCATTAGGGAAGTCAAGCGGTATCACTCGCTTCTGATCTAAGGTTCCAATCTGTAAGGAGCCTTGTCTAAGATTTAGGTCCACTGAGTGATCGTACAGCCAATCTTGGCCAAGGATTAGGGGTTCTATCAGGTCGTCATCATGGCACACTAGTAGCTTCACTGTCAAGGTCACTTCATTTATGAGGATAGGAAGATCCACCTCACCCATGCAAGGGGTTTCCATGCCTCCTAGCCCTATGAGGTATGCCTCAATTGGCTGCATTTCTATTCCTGAATCCTTATAGTGGGACCATCTAATCGCACTAGTCGCAGCACCTGAATCAATTAAAGCCCTGAGCTCTTGGCAAGGGTTGTCGTGCTCTAGCCTGACTGTAATGAATGGTCTCCTGTCCACTATGCTAGGATGAGTGGTTGACTTTACTTGACACATGGCCATGGGGTATCTGGGTGATGTTTCCAGATGGTTATAATGTTCTCTCCCTAGTCCTTGTCTTCTTAACTTCATGCGCTTAATGCGTTCTATAGCTTCTGCCTGAGCTTCAGTTCGTATTCTATTTTCTTCCTCCTTACGCTTCTTTGCCAACGTGAGTCGTCTAAGCATATCCTCAGTAAGAGGTTCTTGGTATAACCTGACTCTACAGCCACTAATGTAATTAGGCATTATATCTCCTTCTAAGGTGGCTAATTGTACTGCTCCACTTGTCGAGAGTCTGTTGATGATCATAGGTCCATAACCTCGCTTTTCTAACTTCCGTGCGTGTTGTTTCAGTGTATATACTAGAACTAAATCTCCTTCTTTCAAGCCTTTATCTTTCACATGTGCATCAAAATATGCTTTCTGTCACTTCTTTGCTGCATATATTCCTGCTACTGCTTTCAGCCTGGTTTCTCTTAATCGTTCCAAGTCCATTATTCTTGCTGATAATTCATGGCCGGTCCACTGATGTTCTTGTGCAACCTTAAGGGTCGGTATCAAGAAGTCCAAAGGAAGCACAGCATTCTGACCAAAAACCATCTGAAAGGGAGTTGCATTGAGTACGGTCTTGTAGGCCACTCGATATGCCCAAACAGCGTGGTGTAATTGTTGGTCCCAATCTGAACGTTTGTTGTTCACGAGTTTCGTCAGTACGTTACAAAGGATCTTGTTAGTGCTTTCAACCTGACCATTGGCCTGAGGATGATATGGTGCGGATTTCTTGTGAATCACCATAAAATCGTGTAACAAATATTCAATGACTTGGTTTAGAAAGTGAGTTCCTCGATCGCTCACTAACTCTATAGGCAATCCATATCTCGTAAAGACATTTTCAAATAAGAATTTTGCCATCGTGTGTGCATCATTCTTTTTCGTGGCTTTTGCCTCTACCCATTTGGTGAGATAATCTGTCGCAACAATAATGTATTCCGCATGTGTACCTTTTACAGGGGGGTTAATGGGTCCTACAAAGTCTATACCCCACTTAGAAAATGCACGTCCGCCCATCATGGGTTTCAATGGCATTTCATCTCTGCGAGTAGGAAACTGAGTTCTTTGGCACACATCACATCTCTTTACATAGGTATGCGCATCCATGTGAAGAGTGGGCCACCATAATCCTGCAAAGAGGATGGCTTTGATTATCCTATCGGGTCCAAAATGACCTCCTGCAACACCTTGGTGTGCAGTCTCTAGTATGCTCAGATAATCGCTTTCATGAACACATTGTCTTAAGTATCCGTCTCTTCCTCTTTTGTATAGATTATCGCCAATAAGTGAATAGTCTTGAGCTTACTGCTCTAGACTGCGTTGTCGTGCTAAAGTCATTCCTTGAGGGAATGTGTTCATCCTCAAGTATGTCACTAAAGGTTCACTCCAGTCTGGTGTGAGAGACACGTGATATAATGTAGCATGTTCTACTGGTGGTCTTTCACAACAAACATGGCATTCTTTACACGACTTGTAGACATCTGCTTCCATCGTAGGCCAATATACTCCTAGTCTATGCAGAGTCTGTAATGTTCGATGTTTTGAATGATGTTGCTTTAATGCACCTATGTGTGCTAATTGCAACCAATTTGCATGTTCTAATTCATCTACACAACAAGCAAGAATCTTTTGATTATCCTGTTTATATATGCTTCCTGCTATGATTTGATATCTCTGAGACTTTGTAATTTCTCCTTCTTTGATCTTTATCCTAGGATTTTTGGGTCCGTATGTGAGAATAGGGACTATCAGCTTAGCCCATTCTAGTGCTATCTCAAGGTTAAACAAGTATGCATCGGGTAATTCGTCCACTATTCCTTGAGGAGCTTCTCCTGAGGTTAATCTTGAAAGGTGGTCAGCTCTGAGATGTGTCTTTCCTTTCCTAACTACGACTTCAAAATCATACTCCATGAGTAATAGAAACCAACGTATTAATCGTCCTGTGTTACATGGTTTGTTGACTAAGTACAATAGGGCTTGATGATCTGTAAAGAACGTGAACTTGTTCGCCAACAAATAATGCCTGAACTTTTTTACAGCGTAGATCATTCCTAATCCTTCTCATTCCGTAGTGGTGTAATTTCTTTCTGCTGCGTTCAACTGTCTGCTCGCGTAAGCTATGGGAAGATCTATATTACCTTCATTCGTGGGTTGTGCTAACACACATCCTATGGCATAGTTGGATGCATCCACATGTACATGGAATGGCTTACTCCAATTTGGGGTCGTCAATATAGGTGCTGAGCACAAACGTCGTTTAAGTTCGTTGAATGAATTCTCACATTCATCTGTCCATTCAAACTTGGTTAAAAGAGAGTACAATGGCTTGGCTATGATTGCATACATGTGTATGAATCTCCTATAATAACCGCAATGGCCCATAAATGCCTGTACTTCTTTTACATTAGTTGGTATAGGTAATTCTGCAATTACTTTCACCTTTTCTTCGTCCGTAGAGATTCCATTCTTTGACACAATGTGTCCTAAAATTTTGCCTTGTCTGACCATGAAAATGCATTTTTCTGGGTTCAAACAAACCTGATATTCTTGACATTTGTCAAATATTTGTCTTAACTCAAGGATATGTGTCTGTCATATATTTGAATGAGCACATAAGTCATCGACATAAACTTACAAATTCTTGCGTAAGAATTCCTTGAAAACATGACACATGAGTCGCTGGAAAGCAGCGGGTGCATTTGTTAAGCCAAATGGCATTACACGAAATGCAAATATGCCCCATTCTGTGGCAAAAGCCGTCTTGTGTTGATCTTCTGGAGCAATGGTTACTTGATTATAGCCTGAAAAACCATCAAGAAAGCTGTAAACTTCCTTGCCCGCAACTCTTTCCAATAAGTGTTCTGTGATAGGAAGAGGATAATTGTCTCTAATCGTGGCGGCATTAACTTTCTTAAGGTTAATACACACATGCAATTTTCCATTTTTCTTGGGCACCACCACAATGGGGGATACCCATTTGGTATGCTCAATTTCGTAAATGAATCCTGCTTCTATCAAGCGATCTATCTCCTCTTTAATCTTCGCAGCTTAGTTATCATTGTACGTATATGGTTTTTGTTTTGTCGGTTTTGCATCTGGAGTCATAGGGATTCTATGGGAACATATGTCTAGATCTACTCCTTTCAAATCTTTGTAACTCCAAGCAAACACATCTCTATATTCGCGCAATAGGGCAACTAATTCTTCTTCTTCTTTAATTGTCAAATCGTGCCCTATGTAGGTACACTTTTCTTCTTCTCCTCCTATGGCTACTATGATTTTTTTGGTTTTCTCTCGATTATCATATGCTTCTCCAACATCAGCTTTTCTGTTTGGCATTCGTACCATGATTCGTCTATCTTCTATTTCATACTTCTTGAAGTTCTCGGGTACTTCAAACAAGGATTCTTCTTCTTCTGACATGGTTTCTTTCTTCTTTCTCTTCTTGCCTTCACTCTTGCTAGTCACTTGAGTGGCTAATCTCACCTCATTCGTAATTTCTTCGTGTGTCTGAGAATGAGTTTCTACTTCGTAAAAATATTCTTCCTCTGATGCAAAGGGAGGGTCCATGATAACTGATTTTAAATTGAAATCACTCGCATCCTCAAATGCATCATTGCTAGGTTCACATTCTTCTAGAATTGAATCACACATGATTGGCTCTATCGTGAAAACTGAGATGTCATAGCCATCCTCGTCACAGTGGGGTGTCCATTGTTCTTCATTGATGGCTACATCCATGGTTGCTAGGATTTCTGCCCAACCATGGGGTTCAAACTCTTCGTCTGGAAATACTACAGGTGCGTAAGCTAGGTCTTGAAGGGTTCTTTGATGTTGTTCTGCACCTAAGGTCCTGGCTTCTAACCGTTCTTCTTCTTGTTTTACAACTTTACACATCCATAAGTGAGTGTCCTCGTATAACATGAGGGGTCTGACTCCAATGAGTGTACTGGTTCCGTTTCTACTTGTGTTTTATGGATGGTATTCCATTGTATTTGGGGTACGTCTCGATGTGAATAGTCTTTAAGATTGACTTTGGTAGTCACTCTTAAATGTTGCAAGTACAAAGAATTAGTTCCCCAATCTTGTACAATTTGCAACTGACGCATGAATGGTCGTCCCAATATCATCTCATAAGCATGATTTTTCGCAAAGTCACAAATGGCGAAGGTATGCTCAAACTCCACACCACAAGTGGTGAGAGATATGCCTTCTAGTAAGCCTAAAGGTTTTTCTATGTGTCCATCAGCCATTTGTAGCTTCATCTCGATAGGTCTGAGTGCTGGCTTACCCCAACGTTTCCATAAAGAGGTGGTAGCGATGGCTACTCCGGCTCCTGAATCTAAGATGGCTCTCGTGGTGTAGCCCTGATGAGTTATTGGAAGATAAGTATTACCTTCCTCTCCTTCACTTACATCTCCAATCTTCTCTACTGATATCTCTGGTACCTTCTTTTGTGATCCTATCTGAGAGGGAGTAGTAGCAAGCTCAGGGAATTGATTTGCTACATGTTTCCACAGTTCTAGTTTAACCTTCAACAATTCCTCTAGAGTGAGATTACACTGTACTTTGGTATTCTTGATCACTTCCGTGTTTCTAGGGATCACTGATTCTTCATTCCTCACTATTATCGTGGGTGCTCTCATACTAATAGACTTTGCTTCCCAAGGTCCTGTGAACTGAGGTAATTCATGCAAAGAATTGGATTCAAATCTTGTGTGTTCACTCAGTTGTTCTTCCTCTACATCATCGTAAATAGAGGGGATGTCTTGGGGAAATTGTTCTTGCAAGTCGTCTATTTCATGAATAGGAGGATGGGTTCCTTGTTCTCTTCTCCATTTCTCTTCTTGGATTTCTCTCAGAAATTCATGTGAGTATCTATGTACGGAAGACAGATTGTCTTGATTCTCTGTATTGGGTACTTGAGACAGGGATGGTGCATTCCTTTCCTGTGTCTCTGGGGCACTAAGATTCCTATGCTGATCCTTTTTCTCTTTGCTTTCTATCAATTATTCTAGCCTCTTCATTAGATCTTGAAAGTGTAGTTCAGGTTTTGCCATGTTATTCCAATTAAGATATCTAGAGGCTTCGAACAAAGCTTGTGCTAATTCTACTCTTCATGCAAAGTTTAGTCCTCTCTATTTCTAAGTCTGCTCGAGGGTAGTTCTTACTCATTTCAGCTACTTGAGGTCCCTCTTTTAATCTAGCCTGATATGCACGAAACATCATGTCTAGATTTTTTGGTATGGGTTCCGCTAAAACTGATCCTGATTTTTGAGCTAGATTCTCTTGATTCAATTCCTGTGAAGTCAGTTCTAGGATTTTGGCTCTAGATTCCTTTAAACTTCCTTCCAACTCAGTTATCTTCTTACTCCATTTTCTCTTAATTCTTTCTCTAGAGTCTTTCCAAGATTTTGTCTTTTTACTACTAGATTCTGCAACTTCACTAGTTCCGGCCCTTAAGCTTTCGTATCACACACCTCTACTTTTAGTCTTGGACTTGAAAAATTTAGTCTCTTGAACTTGAGGCGTTCCTATCGTCTTGAATCCACAATGCTAACGTTTATCCTAAGCAAAAAATTGACTGAGGGGATTGAGTAATCTTCCAACCTCGAGTCAGCTTTTCTGGTTGCTCTGATGCCTAAGAAGCCGCGCTTCCCAAGCTTTATGCCCTTCACTGCCTTGCCTTGAATGTCCTTGATTGCCTTTGCTAGACCTGGAAAAATCCAATATTATACCAATATCACAAATGGATGATCAAGCACTTGAGTTTATACACTTTTAAAGTCCCTTAACCTTTGGCGACTTTTCTTCCAAAGCCCCCTTTCTTTCCTAGTCCCAACTATGTCAACCTCAAAAATATCCTCTCAAAAAATCAATGTATTTTTTTTGAAAAAAACAGTTGAGGTCACGTAGTACTTGTAAAGAGCTTTCTAACGAGCTATTAAGCTCCAAAAACAGACTTCGGATGAAAAGGCTCTCGGGGGTAAAAACTCACAAACAGGTTTCTCTTCGATTATGAGCTAAGGGGTCTCCTATGAGTGCAATGATCCAAAAATTTTCAAAAAATAGCCCCGAAATTGGTCAAAAAATCAAACCCTAAAATTTGCGTTTAGGTGAGCAATCGCGATGGTCTGAGATGATCGCGATGGTCTGGGACCGTCGCGATGGTCTAGGCGAACCGTCGCGATGGCGTGATGCGCGAACTGTCACGATGGTCTGAAGTGCACGGTCGCGATGGTCTAACTGTGAGCAATCGTGATGGTCGGGGTGAGGCGTCGCGATGGTCCGATTGAGTGAACAATCGCGATGGCGTCAGTCAACGGTCAACGTGAACCATCGCGATGGTCACAGATGCGATGGCGTGAGCCAATCGCGATGGTCCAAATTTTGAGCTTTCGCGATGGTGTAAGGGTCTCGTCGCGATGGGGTGGCTAGTGAGCAATCCTGATGGTCTAGCTTGCCACGTGGCACTATCGAGGCAATGGCATAGGCCAATCGCGATGGCATGGGGTCGACGGGATCGTCGCGATGGTCAAGGACCATCGCGATGGTTCAAGTGAACCGTCGCGATGGCGTGAGACCGTCACGATGGTCCGGCCGAGCCGTCGCGATGGCGTGAGCCAATCGCGATGGTGTGACACAATCGCAATGGTCTGAGCCAATCGCGATGGTCCACCAAAGTGTGAATTTTTGAAATGCAGCAATGGATTCCTAGAGGCGCAAGGGTCGCCTACACGCCCATGAACTCGCTTACATCAAATTCCGAACTTGGCAGACCATCGCGATGGTCTGACACAGTCGGCAATTTCTGACAGAAAGTGATTTTCTTACCTTTTTGCAGCCTTCCTGATGCACTGGAGCTATGTACCTGCAAGAAAACTCAAAAACACACAAGTACACACAAGCACAAAAGCTCTCTCTCTCTCTTGCACATGCACAAATGAGGGGAAATGAGGAGAATGGGTGGATATGGTGAATTTTTTGATTTTTTTGGAGTTGGAGATGATGATGTGATGATGAAGATGGAGTGTGGGGGAGGTGAAAAACACTAAAAACTAACTAAAAGCAACAACAATAACTGAAATTTTTACCTTCCAACGCCACTTCTTGCTATACTCTTACCATCACACATTCGTCCTAGACTCGATCCCCGGCAACGGCGCCGAATTTGGTGTTGCTCTAGCACGATGGTGAGAACCACGTTAAGAAGCTCCACCTCCTTAATGTCAATCCGGGGAAGAGATAGGAGTGATATGAAGATCGTGAATGTGAGATAAAGTGAGAGTGAAGGTGAGAAGCATAGAGATGCACACACACATACACACACACTACAAAGAGACAAGCAAGACACAATGGAAGGTGAGAAATCAACTCTATTACTCAAGAACACTCTTACAAGCTCAAAATAGCTCTAAGCTCTTCTCTACTCACACAAGCTAACCTCAAAAATGAGCTCTCTAGCTCTTTTTATAGATTCTAGACTAGTTTTGACCGGTTTCACATCTAGTGACCGGCATAGTTAAAAAATAGGTTCTAAGTGCTATTTGAAGGGGTAAACGGTGTCTAAAAATAACCAAAATTGATATGCTCGCTCTACCTAAGCTCCTCAAGCTTGAGGACTCCTCGGCTTGCACAAATGGAGCAAGAAATTAAGAAAAGGGTTTTTCTATGTTACATATGTCACAATAGTGAT
This sequence comes from Ceratopteris richardii, assembly GCA_020310875.1. NCBI lineage: Eukaryota > Viridiplantae > Streptophyta > Polypodiopsida > Polypodiales > Pteridaceae > Ceratopteris > Ceratopteris richardii. The sequence goes on along the minus strand of CM035429.1, from coordinate 127,902,844 downwards.
AAAAATCATTGTTGGAGGTTTTTGAAAAGTATTTTAAAACATAATTCTTTGAAAAAATTGATTTGACTGACTCCCTGCTCTGCCTTTACATGCTTCTGCGTCTTCTATGCCTCTGGCTACTGCCAACAACCCATGATTATTAACAGAATATCAACAAGTGGGGCAATCCAATTAGCCACCTTAGAAGGTGATGTCCTCCCTAGTTACATCAACAGTTGCAAAGTCAAACTATATCAAGAACCCCTCGCTGAAGAAATGATTAATCGACTCAACACTGCCGAGAAACGTAAGGAAGAAGAAAAACAAATTCGTGAAGAAGTGCAAGCAAAAGCCTTAGAGCACATCCGAAGAATGAAATTGAGAAGACAAGGTAGAGATCAGCCTAGGATAGATGTCTATGCAGCTCCAGGGTATCATATGGCTATGTGTGAAGTCATAGGAGTAAGTTCCCATAGAATAATTGACCGACGTCCTTTTGTGACCTTAGAAGTAGGACAAGGAAATTGTGCAAGGACTGTACGGGTCTTGATTGACTCAGGTTCAGCCATTAGTGTTGTTAAACTTTCTTACTGTCAAGAATTGAACTTAAGTGTCAATCCTATAGAAGCATACCTCATAGGATTGGGAAGTGTGGAAACCCCTTGCATGGGCAAGGTGGAACTTCCCCTCTACATCCAAGATGTTCTTATGACAATTAAGGCGCTAGTGTGTCAAGACGAGGACCTCACTGAGCCTCTTGTCTTGGGTCAAGACTGGATATATGATCATGCAGTCAACCTGAACCTAAGAAGTGGACTTCTTCAGGTCTGGGTAGGTCAAAATTGCATTATCATCGAATTAGAAAATCAAGCACTCAAGTACATAGGAAAGACACCAACTCCTGGTCCTTCCAGGAGTACACATGAAGATAAAGATGTTTTTCTTGTCCAAAACTATGTGATGTGGAGGGATGATGTTTTCAACCATGAAACTAAAGATAAGATGGAACTCCCTTCTTTTCCAAAAGTGATCAAGACATGGCAACCGAAGGAGTACGGAATGTGGAGGAAGCAGGCGACCTACACTCAAAGCCAAAGGAGAGTATGAAGCAAGGTGTCTCAACCAACAAAACAAGTATGGGTACGGAAAGGCAAGCATCCTATTGCGACCAAGTTAAAGCCTCTGACTAAACATCATGCTAGTAAACAACTACAGGACACTAATAAGAAATCTTTCAAGGATTCACCCACAAATCTAACACTCATCTAGGTACCCAAGAAGTCGATGAAGGTCGACCCACAATCAAGACAAATTTGGGTGCCTATGGCTTGCTTGCGGGCTCAAGTTGCCACCCATACACTTCACAAGACAAAGCTCCATTCACACGCAATCACACATGCATCAACAAGCACTAACAGGGTCACTTGTAAATGGGTCCCTAAAAAGCCTCATTTTCAAGTAGATACTCATGTGCAGTCTCACATAGCCCACAGACGAACATCTGGTAAAAGCATGCATTACGTTTGGCAACAGAAAACTTGTAATAAGCCCCCCGACCCCCAATTTGTAAATTCATCGCCACCTACTAATTGCATCCTCCTCACACTGCACGATCACACTTAGCACATAGGACTCTTCATTCGCTAACTATAAACACTATCACTGAGCACCAACTAACCCACTAACTTTATCTCGGTGCCTCATGTTAATGTTGTAACGGGGAAAAATGGTCATATCTTGTCCACTACAATGTTAACATGTGCTTCTATATTCTCACCAAATCGGCAAGCAAGAAGTAACATGGCAGAAGCAACAGGAACCAGTTCCCAGGCGGGATCTAGCACCCAAATAGTGGACATTGAAACTCTCCTCCTCGAACCACAACTAACCGAGAGGCCTCAAGAACTCAGGGTAGTGCATGTCCTTCCAATTCAGGACCCTCCACAAGGGCACACATCGCAAGTCGACAAACATGCACATTGGTTCAGTGATATCGCAGGTATAGGAGAGGGAATATACTTCTGGGAAGCTGAAATAGAATTTAATGGCAAGTGGGGAAGGTACCATTTCTTTACTCGCGAGTTTGAAAAGTTTCAGGATGCAGAAGTAATGAGGTCAGTATGGACCAAAGCTGGTTTGGACAGCTACTTTATAGCATAATTACCTAAACCTGATTTTATGTGATGTTCCTACCTGATCAACACTATCACCCCTAGAAGAGCCAAAGGAGGAGATAGTACCTTTGTGCTCCCCTCATTAACACCAGGCCATGAACTAAAAAGGTTTAAACTTACCCTCAACTTAGTACGGGAGGCCCTAGACATGAAGGGTATGCACATTCCCTTTTTTAATGAACTTACAGGTTATTATCTGAAAAGTTTTTACCAAGTCAGAATATTCGTCCTACCTCACATGATGAAATGAAGAAGATAATCAACAATCTTAGTATAGATTATCAATGTATACATGCATGTCCTAACGATTGTATTTTATATAGAGGTGAATATGTAGACTCTTTGACATGTCCAAAATGTCAATCTCGTCTATCTAAGGATGAAGAAGGTAAAATCCCAAAAAAGGTATTGAGACATTTTCCATTGGCTCCAAGGATTAGACATATGTTTCAAAGCCCCGAATTATCAAAGCTTTTCGCATGGGGACATGATCATAAAAGTACTAATGGAATAATCAGAATTCCTCATGATAGTGTTGCTTTTCATCATATTGATTCTACATGGCCTAAATTTGCACAAAATCCATAGAATCTAAAGTTAGAAGTTGCATTAGATGGGATTAATCCATTCTCCATGAAATCCAGTAAATGGTCAACATGGCCAATGGTAGTCATAAACTACAATCTTTCACCATATCTTAGCATTAAAAAGGAAAATTTAGTGCTTTCACTTTTAATACCACGAAAAATACAAGTTAAATATATGAATATATATCTTGCTCCTCTCATTGACGATCTCCAAGAGTTATGGAGAGGTATTAATGTCAGTGATGTATCGAAAAGCATCAATGAAAAATATATTACGGTTCATGGTATTGTGGCTTGGACTATTCACGATTTTCCAGGATATGGTGTTTGTTCAGGTATTGATGTAATTTCTTTATTCAATATGCATACAAATAAATGTGGATTAATCTAATTATATTTTTATCGTTTTCATGATGCAAGAATATCTACTAAGGATTATAAAGCTTGTCCATATTGTGGTGATTGGTTGAGATCAATCTATAGTAAGAATCTCAACAAAAATATTTATCTTTGACATTGATGATTCTTGCCTGATGATCATCCATTAAGATCTCAAAGAGAAGTGATACATTTTAACAGAAAGCTTGAAACAGGTCAGTGTCCAAAACCTATGACACCTATGGATTGGTATAAAAAATGGACAGATGGATCTGTGATAGATCCAGAAGCAGAAATCTTCAGTGATGATGAAGATAATGAGTATGTGAAGAGAGGTAAAGGAAAATTGGCACTCGCAGAGAAGATATCAATATGTTATTCTTTGGAGTATTGGAAACAGTTAAAAGTATGTCATCTTCTTGATCCTATGCATATATTCAAGAATATTGGTTATTCACTATGGCAGCATCTTCTTGGAGTAAAAGATAACATAACATCAAGGAATGATTTGAAAGATCAAAACTCAAAACCAAAATTATGGCCACTTTTTTATAGACATCGACAGGAAACGACTTATGCACCTGCTCCTTGGGTACTTACGACAAAAGAGATACAGACTATCAACAATAGGATTCAATTGATTCAAACTCCTAATGGATATGGAGAATCTTTCCAAAACATGTTTACTATGGATGATAAGAGCTTATCTGGGTTAAAGACCCATGATTGGCATAACTTTTTGAAACATATTTTACCTTTGATTATCGATGGATGTACAACAAAAAGAGTACACGATGTGATCTATCGTCTTGGATCGCTTGTAAGGTAATTATGATACTTTTATATTTAATATATATTAATATTTGATATCTTTTATTTTTGAATTAACTTCTTTATAATTTGTTTTATGATATGTATAGGTGGATTACATCAAAAGAGATTGACAAAAACTCGATCCCACAAAAAAAACGTGAATGCAAAGAGCTACTATATTTGATGGAGAAAGAGCTTCCTACTTCATTTTTTGATATTCAGGTTCATTTATTAGTCCATCTTGTAGATGAAATAGAGATTGCAGGTGTTGTCAACACTCAATGGATGTTTTGGGTTGAGCAATTTATGGGAATATTAAAAGGTTATGTGTGACAAAAAACAAAACCAGAAGGATCCATGGCAAAGGGTTGGATGCTTGAAGAGTGCATGTATTATGCTAGTGAGTACCTTGAAAGAGTTCATGAAGAAGTTCCACGTGCATGGACCAACGACTCTTCTTCAAAAATAACATATGAGGTACTATCAGGTAAGCGAGTTCCATTTTTATTTACATTTCAAGAAAAAAATGATGTTTCTACTTTTGTAGCATATAATAGCGAATGCATGCAAGCATTCCTTAGCGAGTACGAACAAGAACTTCAAAATCTTCAAAGTAAAAGACGAAGAAACAAAAGATATAGAAGTAATCTCGATAATAATGAGATTATAAATATATCTTCTTTCATGGATTGGCTATATAGTCGTTTGCAATGCACCAATGCAAATAATGAAGAAATCTCAGATGAGCATAGAGAGTTAATGATAGGTTGTGAATGAAAGGTAATTTTATTTTAATAATATTTTGTTTTTTTCATATATGTATATTAGTTTCTATTTACTAATTTAATTTCTTTTGCAATCTCGAATGTTCACTAATAGCAACTATCATGTGCTAGCTCAAAAGACACAAACCTTATAGATGGCGAACTTGATTACGTGGGAACTGTTGTTGGTCTCTACGAAATATCATTTCGTACATTCAAACAAGTAGAAAAAAGTTTATATTTTTTATGATAGAGTTTATTATTTTTTTAAGCACCTAATAATTGTTGGAGTTAGACGTCTGCGGAAGCACGCGAACAGCACAAGGAAGAGGAAGAAGCTTGGAGCACAACACACAAGACTGAATGTATTACTAGAGAATGTACAAAGATAAGTAGCCCATTAGGGCAATAGGCGTATATACAAGCCGGGGGAAAAAAACCTCCTAAAGAGGGAAAAAAGTGCCCCGGCGGTCCTAGAGTGTTCACACACATCACTACCTAAATATATCAACAAATCCCCCCTGGGAGTGATGCGGTGAACAAGGAGCTGGCACTCATGTATAAGGAAGTGCCGAGCTATGTGGAAATCACTCCACAAAAGGAAGTAAGCCCAAAGCTTTGCGGAAAGCTTCAAACTTCTCCCTAGGCAGAGCCTTCGTGAAAAGGTCTGCAATGTTCTCCTGCGTGGGCACATATGCCAAGCTGATCTCCCCAGCAGAGAACCTCTCCCTGACATAGTGATAATGCACCTCAATGTGCTTAGTGCGAGCATGGAACACAGAGTTCCTCGCAACTGCCAATGCGCTCTGACTGTCAGTGAAGATGGTGGTGGCAGAAGACTGGCCAACACCCAAATCAGCCATAAGGCGTCTGAGCCACACACACTCAACAGTCGCTGTGAAAGCTGCCCTATACTCAACCTCACAACTGGAAGTGGCCACAGTAGGCTGCTTCTTGCTCAACCAAGATATACATGAGCTACCAAGCATGAAGCAAAAACCACTGGTGGACACACGAGTGTCATAGCAACTAGCCCAATCTGAGTCAGAAAAAGCATGCAAATCTGGCGGTAGTGATCCCCCCTTGGGATAAAACAACCCAAGTAGCCGAGTACCACTCAAGTAGCGAAAGATGCGCTTAACCGCTTTCCAATGCGTGACTCCTGGGCAATGCATAAACCTGCTCATCTGTGAGACAACAAACTGAATATCTGGCCGAGTAATGCATAAGTAAATCAAGCATCCAACAGCCTGTTGATAGAGAACAGCATCAAATGCATCTCCAGCATCATGAAGACTCAATCGTAAACCTGTCTCCATAGGAGTGGCAATAGGCTTACAGTCTTCAAGGCCAAAACGCTGCAATAATGTGTCAATATATTTCGTTTGACACAAAGCCATTCCACCATCAACTTGCATAAACTGAATGCCCAAATAGTGATGCAAATGCCCCAAATCAGACATCTCAAATGAGGCATGCAAATCAGCCTTGAAATCAGCAATATGCTTCTGAAGAGGACCAGTGAGCAGCATGTCGTCTACATAGACAACAATGATCAAAAGCACATCATTAGCACGCTTAACATATAAGGTGCTTTCAGTTGGACTGTTCTCAAAACCATGTGCAATCAGATAGGCATGTATTTTCTCATACCAAGCACGTGGTGCTTGCTTTAAACCATATAACGCCTTCTTTAACCTGCACACCTGGTTTTCATGCCCTTTCTGCACAAAGCCACGGGGCTGAAAAACATACACTTCTTCATGCAAGTCACCATTCAGAAATGCTGTTTTAATGTCCAACTGATGTACATTCCAACCATGATGGGCTGCAAGTGCACAAATGCTCCGAACAGTAGTCATACGGCATGTAGGTGCAAAGGTCTCATCAAAATCAATGCCTCTTTCCTACGCATAACCCTTTGCAACAAGCCTAGCCTTATACCTGTCAACTGTACCATCAGGTTTATGCTTCAGCTTGTATACCCACTTAGTGCCAATGGCCTTCTTGCCAGGAGGCAAGTCACATAAAGACCATGTACCATTCTTCATTATAGCATCATATTCACATTGCATAGCAGCCATCCAATTTTCTGGATTTTGTGCTTCATCAAAAGAAACAGGCTCATTCTCATCACAGAGACTAGATGCAGCCATAGCATAGCAATCTGATGCAAAGGAGGTACTATGAGAGCCTGAACGAGTACGATATGACAAAGGTGCATCTAATTTGCTGTCACACAAAGTCTGCACCAGCCATTTTGGCATAGTTTTTGCCTGTTCAATATCAGCTCTCTCATCAACAAGTGCATCATGTAAATCTGCATCAGAAATGGCATGATCTGCATCATCATATGAAACCTGCAAAGGCTGAGAAGTTGCCTCATTAGGACCAGCGCTAGCCTGTCCACCTGTAAAAAGAGGCATCAAAGTATCATACATGTCTTTGGAGCTAACATATGTCTCCTTAGTACATGAAAGCAATGGCTGAATAGCATCTTCCACAAAGACAACATCACGGCTAACCAGAATGCGTTTAGTCTGTGGATGATACAGACGATAGCCTTTACTTTCAGAACTGTACCCAACAAAAATACATTTTACTGCCTTATCATCCAATTTTCTGCGATGTTGTTCAGGCACTAATGCATATGCCAAACAACCAAAAACACGCAGATGAGCAACAGATGGCTTGCGGTCATGCCAAGCCTCATATGGAGTGATAGACTGCAACGCTTTCGTGGGACACCTGTTCAGTACATATGCTGCACACATGACAGCCTCAAGCCAGAAACTATGTGGTAAAGCCTGACTTTTGACCATGCACCTCGCCATCTCCATGAGTGACCTGTTCTTTCGTTCAGCAACTCCATTCTGTTGAGGTGTATACGGCACTGTACACTGGTGTTGTATCCCACGTTCAGCCAGAAATGCATTAAAATCTGAAGACATATATTCCCCCCCTCGATCAGAACGGAGGGTGCCCATTTTACATGCTGACAGATTTTCAGCCAAAACCAAAAACTGTTTGAAGCACATGAACACTTCGGACTTTGCTTTGAGTGGATATACCCATGCATGCCTGGAAAAATCATCAATGAAAGTCACGAAGTAAAGGTAATTTCCAAAAGAGGGTGTCTGCATAGGACCACAGACATCACTATGTACAAGCTGCAATTTCTGCATAGCCCGAACTGAACCATCTTTTGGAAAGGAAGAACGCAGCATTTTGCCCAAAATACAGCCTTCACAAACATGTTTTCCAGGTGCCTCAAGTTTGGGCAAAGAGGACACCATTTCAGATTTCTGCAGGCGTAACAAACTAGCAAAATTCAGATGACCAAAGCGTGCATGCCAAAGCTTTGCATCTGACATAGCCTGAGAATCATGAACTGCACATGCCGAATCATTCACAGATTTTTCATAGTCTATGAGCTTATACAGCCCACGACATAAAATGCCAGAAGCAATAATCACATCGCCATTTGAGAGATCATGGACTGTACACCTGTCATCAACGAATTTCACAACCAAGCCAATCTTGGCTAATGCGGAAACTGATAACAGGTTCTTTTTTATCCCTGGCACAAATAAAGCATCTGACAAAGTGAAAGAACTACCATCAGCAGTAGTCAGAATGATCTTACCAACTCCCATAACAGGATAAGAGGAGTTATTGGCGCATGTGACAGTATTCCCTGTAGGGGCAGGCTCGAGTGAAGAGAAGAAACTGCGCTGCGAGGTAATATGTTTGGTTGCCCCACTGTCAAAGTACCAAACATCTGAGTCTACTGCAGACATGCACTGATCATGAGAAGATGGGTCAAAACTGCAAACAGTAGTAAACGCCCATTCTTCTTCCTGCACAAGATTTGCAGACTCTGTTTTTGGTGTAGAGGCCTCTGCAACAACCATTCCAGCCTCTTTCTTCTTTGCCTCTTTAGCAGCCAGTTTTGGACAGTTCTTTATAATATGATCATTTCCTTTACAATACTTGCAGAACAATTTCTGCTTTTCTGATTTCTTCTCATCTTTATCCTGGTTCTTCGATTGTGCAGCATTTGCAGATTTCTGCTTACTAGTAGAGGAGCTCCATTTTCCTTTGCTCTTCTGACTAGCCAGGAAAGCTTGATCTGCAACACGCATAATGGACCTGTTCTGCCTGGACTCATCTTCCTGCAACAGAACAGAGAATAATTCCTCAAATGACAAGGCATTCGGATTGCCTTTCATCATCAATCGAAGAGTAGAGGCAAAACTCTGATATGAATCAGGAAGGCCATTCAGAACGGTCTACACAAGTGAGCTATCTGGTATAACCTCATCAGCAGAAATCAATTGTTCCTTTTCACGTCTTTGATCTTTGTAAGAAAATTGTCCATCGAATCACCTTCATTCATGTGCTCACTCTCCAACTGTTTTCGGAGGTAAGCAACACGAGCCTCATTCCTAGCCTGGTACGAAGTGGTAAGTGTATCCCAAGCATCCTTTGCTGTTCTGCAAGAGCGAATGTGAGGAATAATGGCACGTTTGACAGACAAAGCTATCAATGCATGTGCCTGGGCATCTCTACCATCCCAACGAATCTGCTCTGCAGTAGGTGCAACAGAAACAGCAGCACGAACAGGAATCTGCGGAATATCATCTTCGACACCATCTTCATCAGCTCCAACACCTGTATTTGCAGTACCTGTCGTTACAGGTGTAACAGGACGTCTTTCAACACCCTGCACAATGTTCCACAATCCTTTTGCAACCAGTACATGTCGCATCATATAAGCCCATAATGGGTAGTTGGTACCATCCAACTTATCCTCAACAGCCAACATACGGAATACATCACTGCTTTCAGCCATGGCCGGTGACTAAAATACCTTGATGCAGAAAATTGACTGTATCTCAAAAAGTTGAACAGAACTGCCCGGACGAGTTCTGCTAGACCTGTAGCAGACTTCGAGACGCTTAAACTGGCGAACAGAAACTGGTATATACCTTTGGCACAAATGGACGAAATAGCCTGCACAAGCACTGCGATAGTGCGTTCGGAGGCCGAAACGAGCTCAGATCGCGATTTCGGCACCACAAAGCAAAGGCGTTTTGATCTCAAAAACACCCTGAGTATGCTCACCAAATTTTGTGCGAATCTGAGACTGCAAACGGAGGAGTGTCGACGGCGCCCTAGAAGAATCAACAACCTGCTCTGATACCAATTGTTGGAGTTAGACGTCTGCGGAAGCACGCGAACAGCACAAGGAAGAGGAAGAAGCTTGGAGCACAACACACAAGACTGAATGTATTACTAGAGAATGTACAAAGATAAGTAGCCCATTAGGGCAATAGGCGTATATACAAGCCGGGGGAAAAAACCTCCTAAAGAGGGAAAAAAGTGCCCCGGCGGTCCTAGAGTGTTCACACACATCACTACCTAAATATATCAACAATAATGGGTTTTTGTTTTTATATATTTTGAGAGGTCATTTTGAAGGTTGACTAGTTTTGAGCCGAGTATAAAGGTACTAATTCCACATTAAGAAAGGAATTATCTGGTTTTGGGCAATTGATTCTTCCAAGGTAATACGATCTACTAAAGAACCATATATTCTTCCTAGGCATATTGAATAAACATTTTTTTATAAAAGCCCAAATGCTCATCCTTGGTGGCAAGTCTTTCATGTTCAACCAAGAGGTGGTCATTGTTTGAACAATTTATTGTTAGAGAGATCGAAGAAAGTCCTCTTGATGATTCACCATCAGATACTGATACATCAACATCTAAAAGAGAAATTATAATCATTATACATGATAATGATACTAATCTTTTTTATGAAGAGGATAATACTCTACATGTTGATTCTACTGATGATGATGAAGAATTACCAGAAATTGATATTAATCCATCAATAGATAATGTGGCTCATGAGAACACAGATTTAACAATAGAAGAAATAAATGAAATCAATAAGGATAATGAAGATGAGACTATATTGATGTCTTACCAAAATGATGGCAATAATGAAAACATATGAGTAGATTAGATAGTAAATTTTACTCTAGTTATCGACCAATAACTTGAAGCTTCTGAATGGATATCAGATAATGGAGTCTTCTTTATTCAACTAGAATATCGATGAATCCTACTAGAGAGATGAAATCATGTTCTTTTAAGTTAGAACATGAAGCTCGGGGGTATGCCTAATTATTTTACATATAGCTTTATCTTCGAGGAGCAAATTTTTCTCATGTATGTATGCATATGTGTGTGTATTCATGTGTATTATATGTATACATGTGTTAGTATGCATATATATGTGTTTCATGTATATGTATGTGTGTGCATGTGTGTTATATATGTATACATGTGTTAGTATGCACACGTGTATATATGCATATGCATTTGTGTAATACATGCAAGTGTTTATAATTGTGTATGCATGTATAAGTATACATGTGTGCATGTAGGCATGTATATGTGATGTGTACATGTATATATGTATATGTGTCTATGTGTAAATGTGTACATGTAAATATGTATGCATGTATATATATTTATGTGTGCATATAGGCATGTATGTCTGATGCATAATGTATCTACTTCATTTTATATTTATGTATGTGTATCTACATGATGTGTATATATCTTTATACATATTATGATCCTCGTTGATTCAAGCAGCTATATACACAGGCATAAGGTTGGGAGGAGAGACATCTCTCTAGTAGGACGTCGGAGGAATAGATGCAATGTGTACATATACTTCAATCATATGGCTAAAAGGCTGAATTAGAGTTTCTAAATTAGGGTTTATAAAACCCTAATATCAAAATTAGTGTTTTCGAATTAGAATTTTTGAAATAGGATTTCTGAATTAGAATATTTATTATAGGGTTTTTGAATTAGGATATATATATATATATATATATATATATATATATATATATATATATATATATATATATATATATATATATATATATATATATATATATATATATATATATATATATATATATATATATATATATATATATATATATATATATATATATATATATGTGTGTGTGTGTGTGTGTGTGTGTGTGTATATGTGTGTGTGTGTATGTGTGTGTGTATATATATATATATGCATATGTGTGTATGTATGTGTATCTATATGTGCGTATGCATGTGTGTGTATGTATGTGTATCTATATGTGTGTATGCATGTGTGTGTATGTATGTGTATATATGTGTATCTATATGTGTGTATGCATGTGTTGTGTGTGTATGCATGTGTATGTGTATATATGTATGTAAATATGATTATGTGAGTCTATGTGTGTGTACATAAGATTATGTATGTGTATATGTACGTGAGTATGTGTATGCGTCTATGTGCGTATTCATTATATGTGTGTAATTGCATGCATGTGTATGTGTGTGTAAAAATGTGCATGTATGTGTGTGTATGTATAAATGTGCATGTATGTGTATATGTGCGTAAATGTGCATGTATGATGTATACGTGTGTGTATGCATATATTTGTACCTCTAGTCTCACTCTTTTCTCTCTCTCTCTCTCTCATATACATACATACATACATAAACACACATACTCATATCCACATATATATACATAAAAGCAATGCATACCGTGCATTATTGCGACGATGAGCCATAAGTGTTCGCATCTCTTTTAGACACCACTTATGTGACCATCCTTTCCCAAACTCTCTCTCAAGTGAACTAAGTACGTATTTTTTATCCCTCTCATCATGATCACTAAAAAAATAAAAAAAAATCATGTAAATAAAACATAAGATATATCTTATTTTAATTTATATGTAAAATTTATACTTACTTCCACTGCAAGTGGAGAAGGCGTAGGTAAGAGTCGCATAATGCTCGCATTCTTCTTTTGAACTCCAATCCATTCCCTATGTACACAATATTCCCCTGTGGCTCTATATCGCACTCTAGCCCTAAGGTGCCTATGCATGTCCTCATAGGCACCTGTGCTCTGGTATCATGATCTAAAGGTGGTACAGTTGTCATAAAAATAGATAGATAAAAATAAATAAAAATATGTGCTATAATATCATTAAAAAAATTTGTAAAAAAAAACATACCTATCGTAAAATCCAGCTCATCATCAGGCATCTCTGAGTACTCATGCATGACAATCCCTAGAGTATCAGGCAGAACTCTTGCTCTCATAAAACTTTTTATGAGAGTGAGTTTCACCTTTCTCTCTCTACTAGGATCCATAATACCTGTACATATAAAACAAAATGGGTTAGAAATCAATATATATACGTGTACATATGTATGTGTGTATATGTGTATGTAGGTGTATATGTGAGCATGTGTATGCATGTAAGCATGTATGTATGCATATGCATGTGCATTATGTATGCAAATGTATGCATGTGTGTGTATGTGTGTGTATGCATGTAAGTATGTATGTATGCATATGTATGCATGTATGTGTATGTGTGTGTGTATGTGTCTCTATGTGTGTGTATGCATATATGTGTGTGTATGTCTCTATGTGTGTGTCTATGCATATATGTGTGTGTATGTGTCCATGTGTGTGTATGTGTGTGTGTGTCTATGTGTGTATATACATGTGTATCTATATATATGTGTCTATATGCATGTGTATGTATGAATGTAAATGTCTATGGATGTGTGTATGTGTGTGTGTGTAAGTGTGTATGTGTCTATGTGTGTATGTGTGTGTCTATGTGTGTATATACATGTGTATCTGTATATATGTCTATATGCATGTGTATGTGTGTGTGTAAATGTGTGTGGATGTGTGGATGTGTGTGTGTAAGTGTGTTCTATGTGTGTATGTGTGTGTGTGTAAAATTGTATGTGTCTATGTGTGTATGTGTGTATGTGTGTATGTGTGTGTGTGTATGTGTGTGTATGTGTGTGTGTCTATGTGTGTAAGTGTATGTGTGTGTGTCTATGTGTGTATGTGTGTATGTATGTGTGTATGCATGCGTAAGTGTGTCTGTGTATGTGTGCGTGTCTATGTGTGTGTGTAAATCTATGTTTATATGTGTGTGTATGTGTGTATGTGTATGCATGTAAGCATGTATGTATGCATATGCATGTGCATTATGTATGCATATGTATGCATGTGTGTGTATGTGTGTGTATGCATGTAAGTATGTATGTATGCATATGCATATGCATAATGTATGCATATGTATGCATGTATGTGTATGTGTGTGTATGTCTCTTTACGTGTGTGTGTGTGTGTATGCATATATACATGTATATGTGTGTGTGTCCCTCTCTACGTGTGTTTGTGTGTGTCTATGTGTGTATATGTATGTGTGTGTATGCATGTAAGCATGTATGTATGCATATAGTATGTATGTATGCATATGCATATGCATTATGTATGCAAGTGTGTATGTCTCTCTATGTGTGTGTATGCATATGTATGCATGTATGTGTATGTGTGTGTATGTCTCTCTAAGTGTGTATGCATATATATGTGTGTATGTGTGTGTGTCTCTCTCTCTACGTGTGTGTGTGTATGTATGTGTGTGTATGCATGTATATATGCATATGCATGTGCATTATATATGCATATGTATGCATGTGTGTGTGTATGCATGTGGATGCATGTAAGTATGTATGTATGCATATGCATATGCATTATGTATGTATGTATGTGTATGTCTCTCTACATGTGTGTGTGTGTGTATGCATATGTATGCATGTATGTGTATGTGTGTGTATGTCTCTCTACATGTGTGTGTGTGTATATGCATATATGTGTGTATGTGTCTATGTGTGTGTATGTAGTGTGTGTCTATGTGTGTGTGTGTGTCTATGTGTGTATGTGTGTGTATGTAGTGTGTGTCTATGTGTGTATGTGTGTGTGTGTCTATGTGTGTATGTGTGTGTCTATGTGTGTATATATCTATATACATGTGTTTGTATGCATGTGTATGTGTGTGTGTAAATGTGGCTGGATGTGTGTGTGTGTCTATGAGTGTGTATGTGTTTATGTGTGTGTATGTGTCTATGTGTGTGTATGTGTGTATGTGTATGCATGTATGTATGCATATGCATGTGCATTATGTATGCATATGCATGTGCATTATGTATGCATATGTATGCATATGTGTGTGTATGTGTGTGTTTGCATGTAAGTATGTATGTATGCATATGCATTATGTGTGTATGTGTCTATGTGTGTGTGTCTTTATGTGTGTATGTGTGTGTATGCATGTGTATGTGTGTGTATGCATGTATCTATGCATATGCATATGTGTGTCTATGTGTGTATGCATGTATCTATGCATATGCATGTGCATTATGTATGCATATGTGTGTGTATGCATGTAAGTATGCATATGCATTATGTATGCATGTATGTGTATGTGTGTGTATCTCTCTCTATGTGTGTGGGTATGCATATATGTGTGCATATGTGTGTGTGTCTATGTGTGTATGTGTATGTGTGTGTATGCATGTAAGCATGTATGTATGCATATGTATGCATGTGTGTGTATGTGTGTATGCATGTAAGTATGTATGTATGCATATGCATATGCATTATGTATGCATATGTATGCATGTATGTGTATGTGTGTGTGTATGACTCTCTATGTGTGTGTGTATGCATATATGTGTGTGTATGTGTCTATATGTGTGTGTATGTCTATGTGTGTATGTGTGTGTCTATGTGTGTATATATGTGTGTATCTATATATATGTGTCTGTATGCATGTGTATGTGTGTGTGTAAATGTGTGTGGATGTGTGTGTGTGTGTATGTGTCTATGTGTGTGTGTATATTTGTGTGTGTATGTGTGTGGGTGTCTATGTGTGTATGTGTGTGTGTCTATGTGTGTATGCATGTGTCTATGTGTGTATATATATGTGTGTGTATGAATGTGTATGTGTGTATGTAAATTAGTGTGTATATGCGTGTGTGTAAATCTATATGTATGTGTGTGTGTATGTGTGTCTGTATGCATATACGTGTGTATGTGTATATAAATGTGTGTATGGCATGTGTATGTGTGTGTGGAAATGTGTGTGGATGTGTGTTTGTGTGTGTGTGTAAGTGTGTATGTGTCTAATATGTACGTGTGTGTATGTATGTGTGTCTATGTGTGTATGTGTGTGTGTCTATGTGTGTATGTGTATGTGTCTGTGTATGTGTGTGTGTCTATGTGTGTATGTGTGTGTGTATGCATATGTACATGTGTGTGTACATTTGTGTGTGTATGTGTGTGTGTATGTGTGTGTGTGCGTATCTTGCTTCAAAAGATGTGTGTGCTCAAACTGTCTCTCTCTCTCTCTCTCTCTCTCTCTCTCTCTCGCGTGCGCATGTGCATCCTAATCCTGGTACAAATGTGCTGGGAGAAATTGATTTTTTTTTTAACATTCCAGAGCGTCGCTTATGCGATGCTCTGGAATATGAGGACGTCATGTATGCAACGCTCCAACGTCGCAGGCAATTTGCCAACGTTGTTAAAAGCGTCGTTGGCTAGCGATGCTCTTTGCAACGCATATTTTTTGCATTGTTTAATAAAAAAAGTATCGTCGCTTATGTGATGCTAGCGTCGCATAAGCGACGAGAGCCGCTTTTTTTTTCATTGGGGGGCATCGCTATGCCCCCCTATTTCTAGTAGTGCCTAATGATATTTTTGTGCATTAGGTACAATACAAAGTGCATCAACACCAAGAAATTGAAGATTATCATCGTCAACACCACCAACATCAACTTCAATCACTATATTTGTAGGTGTTGGAGGACATGCTTCAACACCCTGCATAATATTCAAGAAGCCTTTTGCTACCAATACATGACACATCATCTATGCTTGTAGTGGGTAGTTGAAACCATTCAACTTATCTACAACAACCAACATACAAAATACATCATTGTTTTTAGCTATGGCTAGTGACTAAATACCTTGATGTAACAAAATTGATTGTATCTCAGAAATTTGAGCAAAAATATCGAATCAAGCTCCACTAGACCTATGGAGAGTTCAAGGTGCTTGTATTGGCAAACCAAAAACTATACATGTGTTTGGCACAAAAGGACAAAATTGCTTGCATAGCCATTGAGATGCTGAATTTAGAGGCCAAAATTGTAAGAAAAAAATGATGAATAAAGAACTAGTGGTGCAACTCTATCACCAAGTACGAGTTACCACAACATATGTAGGATCAAGGTTACAGAGGAAGAGATATATTGCTACTCATGGGAATAACAAAAGAGATATGGTTGTAATGGAAAGTGAACTCAAGATGAGTAGAAGATGAAATCAACTCAATTCAACTTTAACTCAGAACTCTTATACAATATAACTCAAACACTACACAAGATATAGATGATTCTATCCATCCGTGCACTCCCTATATGGAGCTTAGATGTCAATCTATATAAAAGCTAGGTGAAGGGTTGTATGCCAACACAATGTGTACTAAGATGGACACCCTAATTGTTCCGAATTTGATCCATGCCAAAAATAATCTCCACCATTGATCTATGGGGTAAATCCAATGGTAGAAAAGTAGGATCAACAACCATTTGTTTGCAGCCCTTGATCTTGCTTAACCCACACAAAGTATAGATCCCATGGACCACATCAAATAGAACCTTCCCCAAGTTCAGAAAGCTACTTTTGTTTCTAGCCCTTGATTTTGGTTGATCCTCACATATGATCAAATCCCAAATCCAATGTCTTAGAAGCAACCTTCATAACTAGCCATCTACAGTCTACTCTAGACCTCATTTGACCTCAAAGTAAAAAACCTACCAATGTCAAATAATTCAGATGGCTTCTCCTCATAATGGGGACCTTACAAAATAGAATGTTTTGGAACAATGATGGTGCTACATGAGGGTGAGGCATTGAGAATACTTAACAGAAACGAGCTCAAATTAACAAATTGACATGGTAAAGTGAAGCCATTTTGAGCTCCTAATCATCATGAGTATGCCCACCAAGTTTCATGCGATTCTAAGACTATGATTAGAAGGGTGTCGATGATGCTCTAATGAAAGCGATGACTTGTTTTGATACCAATCGTTGGAGTTGGAGGACTACAGAAGCACACAAACAAAACAAGGAAGAAGATAAATATTGGAGAACAACACAACATTGATTGTATTACCAAGTGAATATACAAAAATAAGTGACCCATTAGGGTTATAGGTGTATATACAAGCTAGAGAAAAAAAACCCCTGAAGAGGGAAAAAGTGCCATGATGGTCCTAAATGTGTTCATAGATATCACTCCAAAATATATCAATACAAACTTCTTCAAATACCATAGGCTTTTCTTTTATTTCACAAATAAAGAAGAGCTTAATTGGGATGGGCAACTCTCAAGTCTTTCATTTGTGATCCATTATGTTCTATTCAAGAATACACGAAGAAATGCATGTAGTCGCCATCTGTCCTTTCACATGGACACCAATAATCAATACTTTTGAACTATAGTGGAAATAGCTAAAGTGTTAAAGGGGATTATGAAGAATATTGAGGAAGCAAGAGACAAGAAACACGCATGCCTTAATAAAGTGGCTCACAAAAGATAAAAGCAAGCATGTGTTAATAGGAAAACAAACAAAGGAAAAAAAAACTATATATTAGATGTTTTGGAAGGAAGTTCAAAGATTACATCTATTTTGGCCCAAGATGGACGACCAACTCCTCATAGGCAATTGCATCGTTTGAATATCCATGTTAAAAACTTCTTAAAAATGTCATGCAAAGTAGCCTGATTACAATGTTGATGTGCGAGATATACAAGGCAGATTACAATGTTGATGTGCGAGATATACAAGGCAACAAAGAAAGCCAGCTCATCTATTTTCCTCATGGTTACACAATTCATGGAATGGAGGGACCACTAAAGCACTTTTGAATGTAGATCTCGAATGTGTTAAAAGGAGTGTGTGCATGGAAAGCCTCAACAAAAAGCTTGCTAGTTATGGTAATACGAAGAATCAGGATTTGTAAAAGTGGCATTGCATGTGGACACTCCAAGCGTATTTCTCCAAAGATGATTTGAGGAAGTTTGTTTTCTTATGTATGAGAAAAGAAGCATTCCATTGCTCAACCCCTAGAAGAGGGCTTGTAGCCAAATATTTAGGGAGCTCTCTTGGAGCTCACTAGAAGAATGTATGTATAACGAATGTAATTCTAGTCTTAAAAGGACCTCTTTGTTTGGAAATCGAGGCAGTGCTTGTGAGAATCCATCCACGCAACATATTTTTCGTTTCGAAAATTAATTTCTTGAACAATTGTCCGTCCATTGATTTTTGCATGATCAATGGAAAATTAATTTTGATTGTAGGTAAAAGGATAAAACTGTTCAAGAAACATGACAATACTTTTTTTAAATGGAGGTTCGGCCGAGCCCTACCCCTCCAGGCTTTAACTTTGAAATTGCAACTGTACAAGGAAGGGCATAGTACCCATGGGACTCCCCTTATCCCACAAGAACAGGGGTTTACATAGTTGGGTTGAACTTCGGTCACAAGTACCGTAGGGAAGGACAAACGGTGGCACATCAACCAGAAGATACAACTTTCCATGTTAAACATGTTCCTTACATGATGCCGGTGGGGTTGAACCCTCACCCCCGCCTCAAGAGGCGAGAGGACCAACTACCCAAACAAGCGGCTTGGGACAAACATGACAATACTGATTATGTCTTTGATGAGGAAGAGAAGAAAATCATAACAACGAGGCCGACTCATAAATAGGTGTATCCATGATACACACTGACACACACACACTCGCCCCTTGCATGTGTACTTCATCACAGTATGTACACGTGTAAATCTGCTGTTTTTTCATGGAATTGAGATAAATATGATCGTTAACTTATCTTGTTTATGTATTTAGACAAGGCAGCAGCACATAAATTTTTTTGGCAATGTTCCATCTGGTATGTGAACAGACGGCTGGTGGCACTCTCTATTTTTCATCATCCCCAAATGAAAATTCAAGTTTTTTCATCTATGTTCCACCGCCCTTATGTGAATCCACCCTTAAAAAATTCAAGTTTTTTCATCTATGTTCCACCGCCCTTAGAAAGTGATGAGCTCCTATCACAAAGGAAAATCCCTGATTGGGTTACCAATGATTCAAGGCTCCTGTACACTATCCAGTTTGTTAAGAAATGGAGAGTTGGCAGACTGGACTCTAGCTCATCACTATCAGCTGCCATGCAAGTAGCAGGGTTCTGGAACAGAAGTCACTGCATGAGCTTACACTACACTGTTGCACAATATCAATGTCGACAGGGTAAGATCCTGCGCACCATGAAAATTTTTCTCTTTCCTTCTCGTTTCCTTTTCCCAGTTATCTTGTGATATCTCACTCACCGATGCAAAAGCTTGTGTTTCTAGATGCTGGACATGATTCTCCGGGGGTTGTGATAACCGGTGGAAGCAAAGGGCTAGGATTCGCCCTCGCTCAGGAGTTTTTGGCTAAAGGAGCCCGCGTATCCATTTGTGGGCGTGATGAAGGAAGATTGGTATCGGCATCAGAGGCCTTGCAAAGACTACATCCCCAGGGCTCGATATCGTTCATGACGTGCGACGTCTCTGAGCCCCAGAATGTCGCTCGATTTGCGGATTTCTCTGCGGAGGCTCTGCAGGGAAACATCCGCTACTGGATTAACAATGCAGGTAATCCATAATCTAGGTATACAGACATTTGCACGTGTCACTGGTCGCAGGCAGGCACGCGCCCACAGAGAGAGAGAGAGAGAGAGAGAGAGAGAGAGAGAGAGAGAGAGAGAGAGAGAGAGAGAGAGAGAGAGAGAGAGAGAGAGAGAGAGAGAGAGAGAGAGAGAGAGAGAGAGAGAGAGAGAGAGAGACTTTTTAACGTCTATTAGAGGCCAAAATCGGCCTATGAGACAAAACATATACATCAGTATGATCCAATCCACTGTCATCCCAAAAGGAAAATAAAGTGTGAGTACAAAAAATGGGTATAAAAGGGAGTGGATAATAACTGGCATCAAGGGTGTGGGGTGCTATGGGTATGCACTCTATATGCTCAATGGGTGAGATACAAATATGAGATGCATAGGGAGGGGAGGCTCGATGGTATCACAACCCTCTAAATGCTTGGAACGGGTGTAGGATATAATGCATCGGTGGGCAAGGCATCATGGCGATCCTCAAAATGCTGTGAACGTCCGAATCGACAGGGGTGCGCTGCTGACGTCTCCGTATCTCCATGTAATGGCGTGCGTGAATCGCCTGGTGTGGACGGGCTCTCCGAAGTGGGGGGTCTCGGTCGTCGACACTGTCGTCTAAGCTCCTCTGCTCTGTGTAATGTGACACCCCGCATGGAGCTGGGTCCTCGAGTGGCTGTGGGTCTGAAAAAATCTGTAATATAAGTCTGAGAGAGAGAGAGAGAGAGAGAGAGAGAGAGAGAGAGAGAGAGAGAGAGAGAGAGAGAGAGAGAGAGAGAGAGAGAGAGAGAGAGAGAGAGAGAGAGAGAGAGAGAGAGAGAGAGAGAGAGAGAGAGAGAGAGAGAGAGAGAGAGAGAGAGAGAGAGAGAGAGAGAGAGAGAGAGAGAGAGAGAGAGAGAATGCAAGTATTTAGATCTTCCTCTTTGGAACTTGTGAAGAGCTGAAGCTGTTTTCGCTGGAGACGCATAAATTCATGAACAGATCCTAGAGGAGTAAAAGTTTGCTTTTATATGTAATCCGAGAACCAATGCAATTTTTTGTGTAAATTTAATGTCCATCAAGAGTCCTAGTGCGGGCTAGAATGCTTTCCCAAGGAGGGATATATTGTTATCTTTGTATTCCAAGAAAAGATTCACCATATGTTCAATATAGACCTTGCAAGACACACATATCAACCAACATCAAGCAATGGATTTTGGTCTATAAAATGTCAATTCGAGAGACAAGATGGATTTTCATCTACAAAATGTCAATTCGAGAGAGGAGTCGGCAGTGTTAAGATTTTCACCACGCTAGGAGAGACACACACACATAGAAGGAGTCTCACACATGTATACATGCATACACATGCAAGTAAGCCTCACTCGTGAACAAGACCCAAGAGCTCCCAAGAAACTCACATTCAATTAAAATAGAGAATAAACAAAGAGTACAAATGGGGGTTTGTTTACTTTCATATTCAAGTTTAAAAAGTGATCCTTTTCAAACTCTAATGTTTTGCCTCGGTGAAAATTGCTCCTAAACCTTCGTATGAGGTTTGAATTGAGTTCAAAAAATTTTGTAAAATCTTGGAGGGTTCATGTAAAATAAGATTTTTCAGTCATTGCAAGTGATATTTCTTGGTTTTAGTTTCTCTTAAAAAAAATTATTTTTTTTTACAATAGGATTGGCGTACTAAGTGTGATGCATGGACAAAAAAGAGAAAAAAAGTGCATGTGCACGGCCTTGCAGGGTGGTCCTATGCATGCATACTATACAATGCAAAAGAAAAAGAGATTGTGCAAAAATGAAAAGGGGTACTTCAACATGGTGTCCAAGGGGTGGGGGATGATGAGGCATCATAGTCTAATGGTTGGAACTTGGAAGAGTTTCATCTTAGTATATTCAGTTGACCTTGACGTGATAATAGTTGCTCCATGTGGTGTCGAGCTTGAAAGTAAAGGCCATGCAACATGGAAGACTTTGATGACACAATGAATTTGTGTTGCACATCAATGTTGCGTCTTGATATTCTTCAATAATAACCATGAACTCTATCAATGTCTTTATGATCTGAAAAGTGGAGAGGTAAAACACAAGTAGTAGTAACTTAAGTCCATTCTCCAAGAATTGTTCTAGGGTAGTTGTAGATTATGCATGCTCTTATGGAACCTGGGATGCTTGAATCTTGAATTATGGTTCTATCGGTGGTTGCTGCATATTGTGATGTGAATCTTTTGCCATTAGTATGAATAAGATTTTTTCCATTGTCACTTTGACTAACGTAATGAGCAACCACATAGAAGGTGCTTCTCTGCAAAGAGTGTTGATCACATGCAAAGAAACATTAGTAACACAAATAAAAGTATACATGTGATTGATCACCTCACATTATAATGTATTGCTTTCGCGTGCATCGGATATTTTTGAGGATTGAGACGTTAAAGGTGGATGAATGTGGTTTAATAACCCAAACTTGTTGAGTCACAATATGTGATTGAATGCATCGTCGGTCAAAGTGTGTAGTTGCCTTGGTTTGCCACTTAATAGATATTTGTTTTTGGGTCTCCTTGCATTGTCGTGTTCGTTGTCTTGGGGTGTGCTTTGGAACCTTTGGGCCTAGTTGATCTTTGTTGTCGTTTAGACTTGCAAAAGTATGTGGGAACATTCCATCAAGCTTGTCTTCTTGTTCCAATCTATTTCTTTGTCACTCATCTTGGGAACAATGGTGTAAGAAAACAACAGCTCTACGGAATAGACTAGTAGACATAGATGAGAGAAAAACGAAGACGAAGATAGACGTAGATTGAGAGATAGAGAACTCAAATTCTTAGATTGCCCAGAGTAATGTAGTTACAACGATGGTGTTGTCCACCGGTGAGCTCCCAATGTGGAGCTTAGATGGCGATCTATACAGACTCTAGATGAAGGGCTTACTAGTGCACAATGCTCTATAAAGCTGAACATGGGCCATGCTTATATAGCTTTTACAAGGGGAGTTGATATAGATAAATGTAATCGGGAGATACGAAATAGTCGGCAAAATATATAATCTGAAAATATCTCCAAGACGAGAATTCCTATCGTCTCGGCCCTACGGGTCAAGGGGATAGCTTTCCTGGACGTCGGAGAAGGGGGCAAGCCCCCCTCTGCACTCCCCCCATTAAGGTTCTATGGGGAAATTGTGCAGCACCACAAGGCCTTTATTTTCGCCTTAAATGATAACCCAATGGCTCAGAAGTTTATGCCCTACTGAACCTAATGGTGAGGTTCACAAAGATCATCTATTACCATCAATAGTCACACATAGACCTCATCTAACTTGGAAGTTAGGGTTCCACAAATGTCTCCACTCTCCCAATGGCTTCTCCTCATAATGGGGGTCTTACAACTTAGAGCACCATGGATCATTTGTGGTCAGGGTGGAGTATTGAGCATATCTAACACCCCCCCTTCAATGTCCACCCTGTGGTGAACTACCTCTTTGGTCCAATGCCAGGCTTTGGAAAGTGTGGATGAATTTCTCCCAAGAGCCTTGGTGAAGATGTCTGCTTCATTTTCTTTAGTTGGACAATAGCTTATTGCCACGATCCCGTCCTCAATCAACTCATGCACATAGTGATACTAAATTTCTATGTGCTTGGTACATGTATGGAAAACAGGATTCTTGGCGATCGCCATGCAACTTTGGTTGTCACGCTTCAACCCTGTAGCCTCCTGTCCTTGTATTCCTATGTGCCATAGGATCCTCCTCAACCATACTTCTTCACATGCTGCAACACATGCTGCTTTGTACTCAACTTAAGTAGAAGATAATGCTACATGCGGTTGCTTCTTACCGATCCAAGAGAAAATCCCTGATCCTTAAGAAAAGCAATATCTAGAAACTTATTTTTTGGTATCAATATCTCCTCCCCAATCTGAGTCACGATATCCAACGAGAGATGATCCTTCTTCATAAAGAATACCATAATGAGTGGTTCCTTTCACATACATGAGTATCCGCATGCATGCCTTCCAATGAGTTTGGAAAGGCTTATTAGAGAACTTGCTTACTACTCAAACAACATAAGAGATATCTGGTTTGCTATTACACAAGTATATATCTTCTAATATCCATAGGAGGTGAAGTATCTTCAATAGATAATTTTGTATTGACCTCCATAGGTGTAGAAATTTTCTTGCAATCCTCCATGTCAAATGCCTTCAATATCTGTCTTGCATACTTTTCTTGATAGATGAAAATCTTCCCTGGTTCCTGCCAAACTTCAAGGCCTAAGCAATAATGCACATTGCATTAAGCTCAAGTCTCTCATTTCAAATTCTGAACTCAGGGCATCTTTCGTTTGTTGAAGAAGAGCATCATTTTTTCTTGTAATCACAAGGTCATCTACATAGAGTACAAGCACAATTTGTCTTCCCTCCTCTCTTTAGAACATACAAGTTAACATTAGAAGCACATCTTTTGAACCCTAGATCCAAGAGATACTTATATATCCGCCGGTACGATGCTCTAGGGGCTTGTTTCTGCCCATATAGTGCCTTCTTCAGCTTATATACCTTGTTCTTTGAATGGGGAACCTCAAAACCTGGTGGCTGAGACAGATATACCTCCTTCTTGAGGTCTCCATTCAAGAACGCTGATTTGACATCCATGTGACATACTGGCCATATAAGTTGCCCTATGCAACAAGTCTTGCTTTGTACTTTTCTAGAGTACCATCAGCCTTGTACTTTAGCTTCCAGACCCACTTGGTGCCAATGACTTTACGCTTAGGGGGTTGAGCCACTAGCTCCCTAGTTCCATTCTTCATGATATTGTTGTATTCTATTTGCATGGCAGCCCTCCAGTTCGGATCGTGGAGTGCCTCTTCCACATTGGTTGGTTCCTTTGCTTGCTCTGGAAGGAGCTCAGCCATCGGGGTTGTGTTCACAATATGGGCCCTTGCCCGTCTCTATTCCTCTATTCGTTGTGATCTCCTCAGTCCATCTACAACCTCCTTTAGTGATTGTGGGATGGGGTTTGCAGAATCATAGACATGTCTCACCCAACATGGCAATGTCTTTTCCGCTTGAGTGACGACAGGTTGGTGACTTTCAGACTCATCATCTGAAGATGATGCTTCTTTCTCTTGTGTAGAAGGGATAGCTCTTGGGCCAAGTTCATAGTGGATTGCTCCTTCGCATGATGATAAAATGGAAGCTCTGTTTTCCTCCTCCATTGCATGTGGCTTCTGCCTCCTAAATGCCACATCGCGACTCGCCATGATCTTCTTAGCCTCAGGGTCATAAAGCTTGTAAGCCTTCTTATCTTCGCTATACCCTAAGAAGATACATTTGATGTTTTTTGGTTGAAGCTTGTTTCTCTCCCTATTTGGAACATGTGCATAACATTCACTGCCAAATACTTTGAAATGGGAAATAGATAGCTTTTTACCATTGTAGGCTTCTTGTGGAGTTTTTCTATCAAGTGCCTTGGTGTAGTTTCGATTCAAGATGTAGACAACAGTGTTGACAACCTCTACCCAAAATTGATTAGACAAACCCTTTCCCTTCAACATGCACCTTGCCATCTCCATGATGGTTCGATTCCGATGTTTTGCAACACCATTCTATTGAGCGCTATGTGCCACTATGAGTTGATGCTTGATTCCTTTACTCTTGCAGAATTTTTCAAACTCTATTGATGTGAACTCGCTAATACCCTCTGTCCTGAATTTCTTCATCTTCTTTCGTGTTTTGATTTCAACAAGCTAACGCCATTCTTTAAACTTACCAAAAGCTTGCGCCTTATCACGAAGCAAGTACACAGACATCTTTTTGCGACAGTCGTCGACAAGTAACATGAAGTAGGAAGATCCGCCCAAGGCTTGAGTAGGCATTTTTCCACACAAGTCAGCATGCACCAACTCTAGAGGATAGCTTGTTTTGTTCTTGCTTTCTTATGGCAATGCCTTCCTGTGTTGCTTGCCGCTCATGCAAGCTTCACATGGTTCCTTCATTTCTGCAATCAATGGAAGGTGTGCAACCATACCCCTGCGATGCATCTTCTTTGGTACGGGTATCCAATGTGGCCAAAGCTCTCATGCCATAGCTTACTTGTGCCCACACATGTAGTGGCTGTAACCGCGTACAACTCATACAGGTTCTTCCTCCTTATGCCGGTCCCAACAACATTGTTTGTTGCTGTCCATAATCTTAGCTCTTATCTTACTGAAAGATACTTGATGACCTTGATCAGTTATAGAAGCTATTGAAAGTAGATTTCATTTGATTTCTGCAACATACAACACATTTGAAAGCTTTTTGGCATCCCCATTAGAGTTAATGAAAGGAACCGTACCTTCGCCCTTTGCATGACATCTTGCATTCTTGCCTACCTTTACTGTGATGGGTTTCTTTAGAGGCTGTAAGGAACTGTAAACTGTACCTTCGCCCTCTGCAAGACATCTTGCATTGTTGCCTACCTTTATTGTGATGGGTTCCTTTAGAGTCTTTTCTGCTCGTCACGAGAGGCACCACTATCCAACACCCATGAGTCATCTGTTCCTGAATCTTGAGTCGAGGAGCATACCTCCTCATCATAAAAAATAACTCAAGCTTTGTTTTTGCTGTGCTGGCAGACTGCATGCCCTTGCCACCTTTTGAAGAGCCATTCTTCTCTTCTTCCTTCTTGATGCGACAATCTTGGATTATGTGGCCTTTCTTCTTGCATTAACAACACTCTCCCTTGAACTTCTTTTTGTCATTCTTCTTTGGAAGAGTATGCTTCGCCTTCTTTGGCATTTGCTGAGAACACAACATCTCCTTTGCTTCCGCCACTCCTTGTTTTGAGTTGCGGCTCCTCCATGAGTAAGGCACTGTATTCTTCAAAAGTTAGTGGTTGAGGTCTGATTTGAGTATTATGAGCAGTTACCAAACCATCAAACTTTGGTGGATAGATTCGAAGACAACATCGAGCTAGCTCGTCACTTGACTTTTGTACACATGCTCTTGCCATTTGATCTCGTAGATTCTTGATGCGAGTGATAAACACCTCTGCAATCTCCCCATCAGCAAACCTTTTTGCTGTTAGCTGATTCTCCAGGTTCTTAATCTGTGTTTGATTACGAGCTTCATATTGATTTCTCAATATGTTCCATGCTTCACATGCCTTAGTAGTATGCTGAAAAAGAGTCAAAACAGTAGCAGTAGTACATACTAGCAAAAGTTGCTTTCCGCTACCAAAGCAAAAGTTGCTTTTCGTTAGCAAAGCAAAAGCTGGTTTTTGCCAGCAAAGCAAAAGCTGGTTTTTGCCAGCAAAGCAAAAGCTGTATTTCACTTGAAAATTGCTTTTCACACAACATTAGAAAATTCAGATTCGAGTTTGGACTTTGATTTAGGTGTGAAACACGTGTTATATATGATTGGATAGTTCTCATTGAGTTCTATCACATTATGTAACAAAACTTTTTTGACCTTATTTTTACCATTTCTTAGAAATGGGACCTTTTATGACCATTTTCAAGAATTAAATTTATTTAACTTATAAACTTGCAAGTGGGGTCCCTAATGGAAGGTTGCCCCAATCACATATTTTTTAACATCTTCACCTTCTTGACCATAGCCTCACAAGATTCCTTTGATAAATTTTGCATCAAGCTTGCACTTGATTTCTCGTCAGATGTGCATGAACACTACATATTCAAAGATACAAGGATGGTTGTATGAGCTTTGTTTGCCAAACCAAACCTCCCCTACTATGCCACATTTTAGTGCATTATAGTGACTGATTGTAAATACGAATTGTAGTTTGAAGCGCCTTTCCTCAAAACACATGAGGAAGATGAGACGTGGATAATGTGCGTCACACCCTCTCACATAAGGTTTATTCGATTTAACTCCCAAGCTAGTCCTGAGTCCGATTCTTTTTTGTGGTGCCCGATGAGTTCTTCGGGTGTGTGCTCCAAGTTGGCGAGTTTTGCTTCGAGCTTGGGTGCCATATTGAGAGGTAGATGCAAGGGGAGGGACGAGGGTGAGGTAGGATGGCCGGTTTTCTAGTCTAGGGGGAAGAGGGAAGTCTGGGTAGCGCGAGAGAGAGAGAGAGAGAGAGAGAGAGAGAGAGAGAGAGAGAGAGAGAGAGAGAGAGAGAGAGAGAGAGAGAGAGAGAGAGAGAGAGAGAGAGAGAGAGAGAGAGAGAGAGAGAGAGAGAGAGAGAGAGAGAGAGAGAGAGAGAGAGAGAGAGAGAGAGAGAGAGAGAGAGAGAGAGAGAGAGAGAGAAGAAAGAAAGTCATATTAACGTCTTCTGGAGGCCAAACTTGGCCTATGAGACAAAACCATGTACAAGTGTAGTAACCCTGTGTAGAAAACGAAATGAAATAAAAAGTACTCGCTACACAAAGCTATATAGAACTGGAGAAGTCTGGGGAGACGTGGCTCTGACTTTTCAGATAATGGCCACCTAATACATGGGGGATCCATAATGTGAGTGAGTAAAATACCCTAGCTACTGGTGATGGGCTGGCGGTGGATGTAGTATGTGGTATATCGGTGGTGGTTTGAGTACCTCCTGAAGGAAGACAACCCAGGGGGTGGTGGTACACCTCTGCTCCATCATACGGTCGTAGGCTGTCCGGATGCGTGAGATATCCTCCTGATATAGTCGTGGTCGACAATATCCAACCATGCGTGGTCGGCGTCGTGCTCTCTGTGCTGATGCCTGGTGGAGCGTGAGCCCTATAGATGGACCTCTCTGATGTAACTCAGCTCGCTGAAAGAACTGAGTAATGGTCTGCGGGGTACTCACCCGTGTCTGATGTGTGGGCTGTAGTGACCGCTCTCGCCTCTCGTATGCTGCTGTGAGGAAGCGTCCCAAGCGCCGCTAATCTCCCATAATCATGCAGAGCTGGAGTGACTCCTCTATCTGAAACTGTGCTCGTAGGTCTAAGTATGACGGGCATCTGATAACAAAATGCTCCTCACTCTCTACCTCTGTCTGGCATACTCGGCACCACCTCTCCCCACGGGGGACTCCCCTGGATCGGCTCCTCTCAATCTCGAGCTGATGTGATGAGACCCGGAGCTGACCAATGACAATGCGAAGGTGGTGGGGTAGGTATGTCTGCATGTATCTCGGAATCTCGATGAAGCCCTCGTCTGATATATGTAGAAAATGCTCACGGTAATAGAGCATTTTCGGTGGCAATGTATCCCTTGGGCTCACCCATGTCCTCTGTATGTATGTATGAAATATCTCCTGACGAATGACCCTATTCCTCTCCTTATGAGAGAGCGAGTAGGTGGGTGCATGTAAGTCATACTGTAGTGGTGGTAGCCTGTCTATGTCAAAACCATGGTGGGCCAGCCAGTCTCGTGTCTGTGCATACCATGAGGAGGTGTCGCCTGCTAATGCCATATCACGTGATGCCTGGAAAGCACGATAAGCAATGCCCTCTGTATCCATGCTCCGAAGTCTGTGTAGAAGGCATACTGTCTGGAATAGTGCCTCAACTAGCATCGGTGGTGCAGAGAGCTTTGCTCTAATGATATCATGTGGTACTGAAGGCTTGCTGCGAATAAGTATGGCAATCATGAGGATCTGTGGCCTCTCCAATGCTGTCCATATTGATGTAGCTAACCCCGGCCCCCAAATGGCTGCCCCATACATGAGCGCTGGCATAACCAAAGTGTCGAAAAGCCACCCCTTTGTGCGGGGCTCCTGAAAATATGCCTGGTGGCACCGTCTCTCCATCAAAGCAAGTGCCGCGTACCCACGTGTGATGCGATCACGGGCTGCCTGAGACATAGAGAAGATCCCTGATGCTGCTGTAAATGTCACTCCCAAGTAAACATATGATCCGACCACCTCGATTGGTCCGCCTGCTGCCGTGAACAAACTATGCCTGCTTACCTGTGCTGATGTATGAAAGATCATGACCTTGGTTTTACCAAGGTTCACAGATAAGCCTCTGTGTCTGCAGAAGTCATCTAGGCCATGTAGATGATGCTGTAGACCTTCTCCAGACTCTGAAACCAGTACAATATCATCAGCATATAATAGAATATGAATAGTGGACCCGCATACCTCAATGCCATCACCTCCCTGATGCTGTATGAAGTCCACTATCTCATCAATGTAGAGACCAAAGAGGGTCGGTGAAAGAGGGCACCCTTGCTTCACCCCGATAGTGCTAGCAAGTGGATCAGATAAGCCCCCTGGACATTTGACTCTACATGATACTCTCTCGTACAAGGCGTAGATCCCCCATATCATCTCATATGGGGCTCCGATATCAAGCAGTCGCCTAAAGAGACAGTCCCTGGGCACAGTGTCAAATGCTTTGCGGAAGTCCACAAAGCAACAATATAGTCTCCTCTTCCTCACCCTTGCCTGGTCGATCAGGCATCTCAAGGTGAAGATGTGGTCAATGGTAGAGTAATCTCGTCTGAAACCTGCCTGTCCTGGAGCCCTGATACTCTTCCTCTCAGCGAGAGTACTCAACTCTGTCTCTAGTACCACCCCATATAACTTGGCCAATATAGGGCCAATCATGATCGTCCTGTATGTAGCTGGATCCGTAGTATCACCCGACTTATGAATGGGCACTATGGTGTGCTCAGTCCATGAGTCAGGAAACCCTTCAACCAATGCACGGTTGAAGAGGTGGGCAATGAGTGGTGCGAGAGTCGTGCCTCTGTAGATAAGGTGCTCTGCCTGTAAACCGAAATGGTCATGGGCCCTGCCATGTTGTAGACGGGCAATAGCGCTTCCCACCATAGTGGGTGTGAAGAAGTCAGAGGTAGTGGGACGTGAGCTCTGTGGCCTGGGAATAAGGGGCTGGTCTGGGATCTCGTATAGGCTCCGTGCATAGCTATGCCAAGTGCTTGGATCTCGAATGGGTGTCTGCTGTCTCCTCTCTCTCAGATGTCGCCATGCCACTGTACCGTCTCGACTCATGAGCAAATGATAAATATCCCAATACTGTTTCTCCTGCCATTCTCGCCGTTTGCGGCGAATAAGGCTCTGCATGCGACGTTGTGCTTGTGTGTGTGTAATATCCCCTCTATGCTCTAAAATCCGTAGGTGCTTCCGTAGCTCACGACAATCTGCATCATACCATCGGTTCTGCGGCATGGATCCAGTGCGTGGAGGGTGTATATGTATGCGATGTGGGAAGTTGCAGAGAGCTGAGTCCTGTAGGATGGTGGTGATCTGTGATGTAAGTGTGTCGAGGGGTGAGAGTGGATCGAGGGAGAGTAGACGGGTGTGTAAATGGTGTGCATAAACATGTGAGAGCTCGTGTGTGAAGTGTATCGTGGTGTGTGCCTCAGTGGATAAGGAGGGGTGTAATGGAATAGGAGATGAAAGTATGAATGTGATAAAGGTATGGTCAGCACCAAGTGGGCGTCGGCCAATACTAAGTGAGGGGATGAGTGAAGCTCCAGAGATGGTACCCAAAATGTAGTCGACTGTGCTCTGACCTCCCCCGTGAGGGAAGCAAGTAAGTCCGCCCGAACCTGGCCACCGATGCATCCCATTATATATAACGAGATGGTGTCTGCTACCCAACTCAAGCAAGTGTCTTCCATATCCGGTGGCATCGTGACCCATATCTGCCGACACTCTACTGGTGCATGTGTCCTCCTGATCTTTGCCCCTCATGAGATGTGGATGGTCCATGTCGTATACCTCGCACTGATGTGACTGGGTGCGGCCGTTGAAGTCCCCCATGAGGAAGACTTCACCTAAGGTGCTGTAATGTAGTATGCCGTCTGAAAGTGCTGTGTATGGTGAGTCTCTGTCTCGAATCGATCCTCCAAGGCCCTCCCCTGCGTATCGGGATCCACCTGGTGGAAAGTAGCATATCGCAATGTAAATCAAGCTACCTGGTGCTATCTCTATGCGGACCCACATGTAGCGTGCCTCCTCATCTCTCCCGATAATATGGATCCCGCTCTGTATCTCCTGTCTAAATAGGATGGCAACACTACCCGACCCTCGTGCTGTACTCTGTCTCATTGTGGTCCTGAATGCAGATTCCCAGTGAAAACCTGCAATGCGTGGAGGGCCTCTCTCTGGGCTCTCATGTGTCTCTGTAATGCAAACAAAGTCATGCGAGTCTAGGATCTCCTCAAGTCTGTCTGGTCGTGTCCAGAGTGCCCTGTTGCAATTCCACACCACTCCTCTGAGTGGTGCCTCCTGGTGTAATGATGTCTCATAGGCCGCGTTGCCCTATTTGATAGGGCGTCCATCTATGAAGATCTTACCATCCCGATAAAAGGCCTTCCTTCCCTCTCGACGTGCCTGGAGTATCTCTGGCATGCAAGCACGTCTGTGTGCTACCTGCATCCTCGTGAGGTCCTCGTCCATGTAGAGGGCGCCGCCTGGTAATCCCCGTAGTATTGGTCGGCGTCTAAAAAGGGCAGTCCGTGTCTCCTCGGAGCTCATATGAAGGATGAGTGCTCGCGGACGAGACGTATCCCTCCCAACCCTCCATGCGCATGTGAAGGGCATGTTCTCGTACCCTAGGCGACGGCAAATATTGGTGGCGTCAGCTTCTGGTGATGCTCCCTCCTCGAGTGTATCTTGGACTCGTGTGAGTTCTTCCTTCTTCACATCTTCTTTTACTTCCTTCTTCACTTCTTCTTTGACCTCTTTTTTAATGTTTTTACTTACAACTTCCACCCAACTATTTTGAGTTGCTTCTATCTCTGATCTGATGTGTTCTTGTACACCCATCTTCCAATCATTTTTGATTTCTTCTTTCAAGTCATCTAACTTTGTGATCTCTCCTTCTTCTTTGGAAATCCTGAGCTGAATGATTTCTTCTTGAAGCCTATGCATCTCAGCTTTCATTTCATCTCGGTCTTCTTCAAGAATTTTGACATGCTCTTCTAGGGCTCTGATTATATCACTGGACTTCCTCATTTCTTGATTAAGTACTCTGTCCGCCTCTTTCTTTACCTCTCTCACTGCTTTAGTAATGATATCTTCCACATCCTTTTTTTCTAGTCGAGCCATGCTGCTTCAAATAGAGAGAGAGAGAGAGATCAGGGTTAGGATTTAGGGCCAGGCTTTTGGTTTTAAAGGCTAGGGTTAGGGTTCGAACTAGGGTTGAGATTTTGGGTTAGGGTTTTGGTTTTTGGTTTAGATTAGGGTTAGGTTAGGCGATTAAAAACAAGCTCATGATGAGGGTTACGGTTAGGTTTCTGGGGTTAGGGTTAGGTAATTCTGATTTGAATTTGATGCTAGGTTTAAGCTTCGGGTTAAGGTTGGACATTGCATACGACGGGCTGTGTTTAGGGTTTCCACAGACGACGGGCTGCACTTAGGGCGACGGGGAGAGAGAGGGACGGATGAGGCCGCGATGGGGCTGCGAGGGCGGACAGGGCTGCGACAGATAGATAGATAGGGCTGCAACGTCCGACGGGCTGCGATGGCTGCAACGGACAGAGGGCGACGGGCTGCGACGGACAGAGGGCGACGAGCTGCGACACGGGACAGAGAGGGCGACGGACAGAGGGCGACGAGAGGACAGGCTGCGATAGAGGACACAGAGAGAGAGAGAGAGAGAGAGAGAGAGAGAGAGAGAGAGAGAGAGAGAGAGAGAGAGAGAGAGAGAGAGAGAGAGAGAGAGAGAGAGAGAGAGAGAGAGAGAGAGAGAGAGAGAGAGAGAGAGAGAGAGAGAGAGAGAGAGAGAGAGAGAGAGAGAGAGAGAGAGAGAGAGAGAGAGAGACTTTTTAACGTCTATTAGAGGCCAAAATCGGCCATTGAGACAAAACATATACATTAGTATGATCCAATCCACTGTGATCCCAAAAGGAAAATAAAGTGTGAGTACAACAAACGGGTATAAAAGGAGTGGATAGTAATTGGCATCAAGGGTGTGGGGTGCTATGGGTATGCACTCTATATGCTCAATGGGTGAGATACAAACATGATATGCATAGGGAGGGGAGGCTCGATGGTATCAGAACCCACTAAGTGCCTTGAGTGGGTGTAGGATATAATGCATCGGTGGGTAAGGCATCATGGCGATCCTCAAAATGCTCTGAGCGTCCAAATGGATAGGGGTGCGCTGCTGACGTCTCCGTATCTCCATGTCATGGCGTGCGTGAATCGCCTGAATCTCTCTCTGATGTGGACGGGCTCTCTGGACCGGGGGTCTCGGTCGTCGACACTGTCGTCTAAGCTCCTCTGCTCTGTGTAATGTGACACCCCGCATCGAGCTGGGTCCTCGAGTGGCTGTTGGTCTGAAAAATCTGTAATATAAGTCTGAGGGGGGGGGAGGCCAGGTGTATCTCCATCTGCTGCTGGAGGAGTGATGCACGACGGTGCTGGAGCTCTACTAGGAAACGACCTAGAGGGCGCTGGTCCTCTGTTCCCAATAAATCCCTGATCTCTCTGGCCCCTTGAAGAGCTGTGGGTAGCGGTCTCTGATGTCCTCATATGCCTGGCATCTACATGTGTAGTGCTCCTCATCCTCCACCTCCTCTCTACATATCCTGCATAATCTCTCATCCCTCGGGGTATGTGTGGCTCGCCCAACCTCAATCTCGAGCTGGTGTGATGATACTCTGAGCTGCCCAATGGCCACTCTCTGAGCTGGTGCCATATATGTATCCATGTATCGTGGTCTCTGAATGAAACCATCTGCTGTCACAGTCCGGAAGTGCTCTCTGTAGTGTTGCCTCTTTTTGGGAAGAGGCTCCCGTGGTGCTATCCATGTCTCCCTGATGTGTATCTGTAGTAGGTCCTGACGGATGATCCTATTCCTCTCCGAACGAGAGAGGGTAATGTGGGGGGAAGAGAGGTCATATTGAAAAGGGGGGAGATCCGTAATGCTCATGCCATGGTTTGCTAACCATCGGTAAGTCTGTGCATACCATACTCTCTCATGCCCTGTCTCTGCCAAATGTCTAGAGCTCTCAAATGCAAGCCTGGTGAGTCTGCTGGTGGGGATCTCTCTGACTCTCAGAATAAAGGTCAGCAACTGGAAGAGGGCCTCCACTAGCATCGGTGGTGTGCCAAGCTCAGCTCGTATAATGTCATGTGGAACGGAGGGCTTGCTGCGAAGCAAGCGTGAGATCATGGTGACCTGGGGTCTCTCAATCCGCGCCCACATCGCCTCTGTGATCCCTGGTGCCCATACTGCCGCTGCGTACATCAATGCGGGTGTCACTAGAGTGTCAAAGAGCCACCCCTTAGTCCGGGGCTCCTGAAAATGTGTCTGAAAGAAGCATCTCTCCAATCCTGCAAGTGCCGCATAGCCTCACGTCAATCTATCTCTCGCGGCATGTGCCATGGAGAATACCCCTGTGTTGCCCGAGAAGGTGACACCTAGGTAGAGGCAGGAGTCCACTACCTCTATCTGTCCTCCAGCTTCGGTGAAAGAGGCACGATGGCGTACTCTCTTGGAGGTATGGAAGATCATGACCTTGGTCTTGCCAAGGTTCACTGGGAGTCCTCTCTCCATGCAAAAGGTATTCAGCGCCTGTAAATGTGACTGCAACCCCTCATGTGACTCTGAAAGCAAAACAATGTCATCAGCATATAATAGGATTTGTACTGGCGTACCTCCGAGGTCTCCTCCTCGCCCTCCTGCTCGCTGTATATACTCCATGATCTCGTCGATGTAGAGACCGAAGAGAGTGGGTGAGAGAGGACAACTACAAAGCGTGGAGGGCCCATAGCATGTCTGATGGAGTCTCCGTAGAGTAGTCTCTCTCGAGGGACCATGTCGAAGGCTTTGCGGAAATCCACAAAGCAACAATATAGTCTCTGCTTCCTTGCCTTCGCGCTCTCAATCAAGCAACGAAGCACGAAGATGTGGTCGATGGTGGAGAAAGTGCGGCGAAAGCTTGCCTGGCCGGGTGCTCTGATCCGAGCTGCCTCAGTGTGTGTACTGAGCTCTGCCTCTAGTACTACCCCATACATCTTGGCCAGGATATGGCCTATCATAATAGTCCTGTAGTTCCTTGGGTCTATCATATCGCCGGACTTATGGATAGGCGTAATGGTATGCATAGTCCATGAGTCGGGTAATCCCTCAACCAAAGCACGGTTGAAGAGATGGGCGATCAAGTGGGAAACTACATCTGCTGCATATATAAAGTGCTCTCCCTGTAGCCCCGTGTGGTCTGCTGAACGGCCATGCTGTAGCCTATGGATGGCCTGTCGTACCATGCCTGCCGTGAAGAGGGTGGATATCACAGGACGCGGTGTGGAAGGAGTCGGCAATGGTGGCTGCCCTGGGACGTCATATAACCTCTGGGCGTAGGTGTGCCAAGTCGGAGGATCTG
This sequence comes from Ceratopteris richardii, assembly GCA_020310875.1. NCBI lineage: Eukaryota > Viridiplantae > Streptophyta > Polypodiopsida > Polypodiales > Pteridaceae > Ceratopteris > Ceratopteris richardii. The sequence continues at coordinate 127,866,206 of CM035429.1, read as the reverse complement.
CTATGGGTGTAGGTGGGCGTGGCTCACGTAGTGCCCTCCACGCGGTGGCACAATCCTTACTCATGAGAAGGTCGATCAACTCTGCCTCCTTTCGCTCCTCGAAAGCTCGCCACTTCCGGCGTGTGAGGGCTCCCATCTGTCGTCGTGCCTCCCTCTCTGTGATGGATCCCAAGATACTCTGTGCTCTGAGATGTCGGTATAGTCGCCTACACTCCTCATCGTACCATCTATTCTGGGGTGTATGCCCCAGCCGTGTCGAATGTGCAGTGCTGTGGGTGGTGTGTGGGAAGCTGAGAGTAGCAGATGTATGGAGGATCGAGGAGAAGTGGGCGGTGAGGGTGTCCAAGGAGGCAGATGGATCGAGGGAGTAGATGCGCTCTCGAACATGGGAGCTATAGATATGTGCTAGCTCATGTCTAAAGTGAATGGTGGTATGGGCTCGTGGCTGTATGGTGACGGGGTGGGATATGCATGGTGAGCCGCGAATGGATAGGGCAAGATATGTGTGATCAGCTCCAATCGGTAAGGGTGGGATAGTGAATGAGGTGATGAGATGTGTCGCCTCCGGAGGTCCGATAACATAGTCTACCACACTGCCCCCCTGTGGTGTCGTGGGTGGAATGCAGGTGAGACCGCTCGAGGTGGGCCGGGTCCCCATCCCATTATATATAATGAGACGGTGTGCTGCTCCCATCTGGAGTAGGTGTCGGCCGTATGAGGTGGGTGTGGCGGTGTCGGTTGAGGCTCAGAGTGTAGGCATGTCCTCTATGGTACGAAGCATGTCAGGGTCGTCAAAGTCGTAGATATCACACTGGTGGCTCTGAGTGCGGGCATTGAAGTCTCCTACAAGGAAGACTTCACCCATCCTGGTATACTCCATAATCGTGTCACTGAGGCAGTCATATGGCGATGTGGTGTCTGGTCCCTCCCCCCCTGATAGCTGCTCGGGGGAATGTGTGAAGCGCGAACCAATGGGTGCAATATAGCATACGGCGAAGTACGCTGCTCTCTCCTCTGATAGCTGGAGGCGTATCCACATGAAACGTGCCTCTGGGTCTCTAGCTACCACCTATACCTTGTGCTGTAGCGACTGTCTATAGAGCACGGCTACTCCCCCTGATCCTCGTGTGGTGCGCTGTCTCATCTGGCGGCGGTGAGCTGACTCCCACATATAGCCCTCAATCCTCGGTAGGCTCCTCCCTGGGCTCTCGTGTGTCTCTGTCAAGAAGATAATGTCTCTACCCTCCATCACCTCCTCGAGGCGCCCTGGATGTGTCCACAAAGATCCATTGCAGTTCCAGACTGCAATGTGCACCTCCTGCTGTGCTGTCTCATAGGATACACTCCTTCTTGATAGTCACTCGAATGTCCTCTAGCTGTGGAGCGATCTCCCCCTCTTCGTGCACGCTGTCCAGTTTCGTTTTCATATCAGTAAGCTCAGTGTGAAACTCCTCCCGGTCCCGTGAGTGCTTCTTGCGGGTAGCAAGAAGCTCTTCCCGAAGGGATTCGTTTTCCTTCTCCAAGGTTGCCACCTTGGCTTCAAGGGCGACAACTCTGCGGGTAACCCCGTTCAATGCAGAATCTCCTTCTTTCTTGTGTTTTCCTATCAACTCTCGGAGGGCATGCTCTAAGGTGGCCAGCTGTTCCTCCAGCTTGGGAGCCATGGGGGAGAGAGAGAGAGAGTACTGATGCTTTTACAAGAGAAAGCAGAAAATGGAAAAGAGAAAGAGAGTAAAATAGGCAGATAGTGGACAAAAATACAAAGCTGCAGAAACCCTAAAATAGAGTTTCAGAAACTTCAAAACTGAACTGTGGACATTCTAAAACGGAGCTTCACAAACCCTAAAACTGAGGTGCAGAAACCTGAAAACTGAACTGTAGAAACCCTAAAATAAGGTGGCAGAAACCCGAAAACAGGGGAGAGAGAAAGAAAGAAAGAAAGAAAGTCATATTAACGTCTTCTAGAGGCCAAACTTGGCCTATGAGACAAAAACCATGTACAAGTGTAGTAACCCTGTGTAGAAGATAAAATGAAATGAAATAAAAAGTATATCGCTACACAAAGCTATATAGGGCTGGAAAAGGCTGGGGAGAAGTGGCTCTGACTCTGCAGATAGTGGCCACCTAATACATGGGGGGAATCCAAAATGTGAGTAAAACGCCCTAGGTACTGGCGATGGGTGGAGGTGGGTGTAGTATGTGGTACATCGGTGGTGGTCTCAGTGCCTCCTGAAGGAAGACAACCCAGGGGGTGGTGGTACGCCTATGCTCCATCATGTGGTCGTAGGCAATCCTGATGCGTGAGATATCCTCCTGATATAGTCGTGGTCGACGATATCCGCCCATGCGTGGTCGGCGCCGTGCTCTCTGTGCTGCTGCCTGGTGTAGCGTGAGCCCTATAGATGGACCTCTCTGATGTAGCTCAACGCGCTGAAAGAACTGCGTAATGGTCTGCTGGGTACTCACCCGTGGCTGATGTATGGGCTGTAGTGACCGCTCTCGCCTCTCGTATGCTGCTGTGAGAAATCGGCCCAAGCGTCTCTGGTCTCCCATAGTCATGCACATCTGGAATGACTCCTCGATCTGGAACTGTGCTCGTAGGTCTAAGTATGCTGGACATCTGATAACAAAATGCTCCTCACTCTCTACCTCTGTCTGGCATACTGGGCACCACCTCTCCTCACGGGGGACTCCCCTGGACCGACCCCTCTCAATCTCGAGCTGATGTGATGAAACCCGGAGCTGCCCAATGACGACTCGTAGGTGGTGGGGAAGGTAGGTCTGCATGTATCTCGGAATCTCGATGAAGCCCGTGCCCGATGTATGTAGAAAATGCTCGCGGTAGTAGAGCATTTTCGGTGGCAATGTACCCCTAGGGCTCACCCATGTCCTCTGTATGTATGTATGCCATATCTCCTGACGAATGATCCTATTCCTCTCTTGATGAGAGAGCGAGTAGGTGGGTGCATGTGAGTCGTACTGTAGTGGTGGTAGCCTGTCTATGTCAAAGCCATGGTGGGCAAGCCAGTCTCGTGTCTGTGCATACCATGAGGAGGTGTCGCCTGCTAATGCCATATCACGTGATGCCTCGAAAGCTCGATAAGCAATGCGCTCTGTATCCATTCTCCGAAGTCTGTGTAATAGGCATACTGTCTGGAATAGTGCCTCAACTAGCATCGGTGGTGCAGCGAGCTCTGCTCTAATGATATCATGTGGTACTGAAGGCTTGCTGCGGATAAGTCTGGCAATCATGAGGATCTGTGGCCTCTCTAATGCTGTCCATACTGATGTAGCTAATCCTGGTCCCCATATGGCTGCCCCATACATGAGCGCTGGCGTAACCAAAGTGTCAAAGAGCCACCCCTTTGTGCGGGGCTCCTGAAAATATGCCTGGTGGCACTGTCTCTCCATCAAAGCTAGTGCTGAGTACCCACGTGTGATGCGGTCACGGGCTGCCTGAGCCATAGAGAAGATCCCTGATGCGGCTGTAAATGTCACCCCCAAGTAAACATATGATCCGACCACCTCGATCGGTCCACCTGCTGCTGTGAACACACTATGTCTGCGTACCTGTGCTGATGTATGAAAGATCAAGACCTTGGTTTTACCAAGGTTCACCGATAACCCTCTGTGTCTGCAAAAGTCATCTAGGCCGTGTAGATGATGCTGTAGACCTTCTGCAGACTCTGAGACCAATACAATATCATCAGCGTATAAAAGAATATGGACAGTGGATCCGTGTACCTCAATGCCATCTCCCCCCTGCTGCTGTATGAAGTCCACTATCTCATCAATGTAGAGACCAAAGAGGGTGGGTGAGAGAGGGCATCCTTGCTTCACCCCGATAGTGCTAGCAAGTGGATCAGATAAGAGAGAGAGAGAGAGAGAGAGAGAGAGAGAGAGAGAGAGAGAGAGAGAGAGAGAGAGAGAGAGAGAGAGAGAGAGAGAGAGAGAGAGAGAGAGAGAGAGAGAGAGAGAGAGAGAGAGAGAGAGAGAGAGAGAGAGATTTTTTCTCATTGAGCTTTCAGGGGAGGTCACATCAAAACGAATCCTAACAGAAGTTGAACCAGATGAGATAGTTCGTGCCTCAAGCACAAACGTAATTGGTTCCATCTTATGCTGCCGTGAAGCTATGAGGATTATGATGCAACAATCACCTAGTAACTTTCCTGTATATCACATTTTTAATATGGGCTTTTCACGCTGGGGAGCAAAATTTACTAAATCAGCTTGCACACACAAGGCAACCAAGATTGCACTGTCACAGCTTACCGTTTCCTTGAATGAAGAGATGAAAGCTGCAGGTATTCCTTTCTCTTCAACTAGTGCTGCTTGCAACTAGCATGGATGCTTTGTTAATGCAAAATAAATTCTTTTTTCCATTAGTCTTTTTTCAACAATAGTGAAAATATCAAATCTCTGATGAAGAGATACGTGTACCAAGCTTTCAGAATCATGAAGCATTTTCTTGTTGTCAGTGCCATAGTCATGGATATTTGGTCATTCACATTATGTACACTTTTAAATGTGGCAATTTTGATGATTCATCGACCATGCCTGGTTTTGGAAATTCACCTGTGTTTGCAATTCACAGCTTTTGAGTTTGATGGTAGGGACATCATGCCTTCATTCTATGGGTTGGATCTTGAACTTGCATAAAATAAATTGGTTTTGGAGACAAGTAGAGCCTTACTTATCAATCCTTGTATCTACTACCATCATCAGAAAGGCCTAGGTCTAGGACATCTCATGAATGTATTATTAGCCATGAAGGGTTGTATTATGTGTCTCGAGTAAGGAATGGCTTGATGCATATGCTTGGACATTGGTGATGCTTTTCCTTGCTTTTTTAGCTTTTCCACATTACTGTTACTATTTGAAGGCTAGCCCCACCAACAAAGCTTTCTGTTTAAGTTCTTTAATATTCAGTCTTTTTCTTTGAATACAATCCAAGGGGAAGATTTGAGGTGGTCTGATCTTGCTTTCCCATCCAAATATTAGACAGTTTACATTATTTGATAAGAGTTGTGAGATGGGCATCCGGCATGGGCCATAATGGTTGTGATGTGCAAAGTGCATGATTGACTGAGGAATCCCAATACGTCCATAGTCCTAAGGTGATATGTGCATGGGGTGAGAGTCACTTGAATGATTAAATGGGGGAAACCCATGCAACAGAAATCCCTGAGTGAACGTAGGTGTCTATTTGAGAATGCAATAGTAAGAAGAGTACTTGAGGGCATAACGTGAAAGCTAGAAAGCTGAATCCAGCCAGCTATACTACCAAATTTGGGAAGCTTTTGGATTTGCTCCTGTTGATTTTTTTGCTTGACATTTCTGTGCCGGGTAAGCTTTTTGTTTCATGTAAGTCCCTCTATTTTCTCTCACTGATTTTGGACTAAGACTTTCTGAGTTCGAGAATGCATTAATTCTGAAGCAAAGATTCATGCCATCCTATAGTTCTCACTTATGAGGCCAGCAGTTATTATTTTTTCTTACACGCACCCTTCGTTATTCCTATAATTGAATCCGTGCATCTCTGGAACCATAGTACAATAGTTCGCGAATTTTATGCCCAAAATAAAATTCGTAAAATTTGTAGAACGAATTAATTCGTGCTGCACGAATTTTATGCATTTTTTTCCCACACCTTTACTAGGTGAGAGATACATAAAGGTGAGCTTATATATACCATGCTCATCCACTTTTCCAAAGGCAATAACAAAAGCAAAAGGGGTTTAATAAACTCTCCTAAAAGGGATAATTCTCCCCTTGATGAAGACTGAGTTAAAGAGCATAGAGACAACATATTGCCCTTGATTCAAAAGCCCCCAACATCAACAAGAAGCCATCCAAGAGATCAAAGCACAAGATATTTGGCTTCAAAAGATAGAGATCCCTTCTATGCATTATACTTTTATAATTGCATATTATGGAGATAGGAACCATTTTTGCATCCTCAGGATTGCACTCCACCACATGACATATAATTGAGCTCATCTTCACCATACACACACTAACGTGCCATTAACACCATCCTTGTATGAATCTACATCCCTATCAACAATCATTTTCCATCTTATCCACATTTGTAAGTTCTCCCTATCTCAATAATGAGTGGATAGACATCCACATTTATGTATGATTCATCTCATGGGTTAACTTTGGCCTTTAATATAGCTCAATAAAATTCATGGATCTTACATGAGATTGAGATATATATATACTTTATATGTAAAAAATAAAATTCTCTCCACATGGATAAAATTCCCGAATTTTATTTTTGGGGTGAACGTACTAAACGAATTAAACGAATAATTCCCGAATTAATTCTCACGAATTAATTCTCTCCTTCGTACTATGTCTGGAGCTATTGCAATTCACATCACACATCTCTGTATTGGTGATCTATATGGTATAGCAGCATATATGGCTTCTATTTTTTCACGTTGTGATCGGTTCTCAATTTATTGCAGCTCTTTATGCCACTTTACTTAATAGTCTTCCTCTCTGGTGGATGTCATACATTTTCTGTCCTTGACAACTTTCTTGGTTTTGATAACAGGGATTACTAGCATTGGAGTGCATAACCTTTCACCAGGAATGGTGCTCACGGACCTCCTTTTGAAGGATTCCACACCACTCTCAAGGCGTTTTTTTAATGTTCTGGCAGAGGAGCCAGATACTGTGGCAGCAGCATTGGCTCCCTACATTTTAGATGTGCAAGGTTCAGGAAGTAGCATTGAGTATCTATCGCCGGTCACAGCATTCGGCAGAATATTGGTTGGCTTTCCACAAATATTTAAAGGTGGGCGCTTTTTTGATGAGAAAGGGAACCGTGTACAAGTAGATGGATACCTCTATCAGGATAATGGTGTCCGAGTGTTGTATTAGCATGCATAATGGTTTTCTGTTCTTCTGGCTGCTTCAATGGAATCTGTTTCCAGAGCTTCAGTGTGAAACATGGGTGAAGATATGGGAGCTTAGCATCATTCTTAGCCTAAAAGAGGATGATGCCGTCCAGGATTCGATGTGTCCTTTTGAGAGATTGGCTCATTCTCCCAAGAAAGCGAGCTGCAAAATGGGTCAAATTTCTGGTCTTACTTTTATTATTAGTAAAGGATAATGTAATAATTCCTGAAGAGCTCTTTCAGAATATGGATTATCATGATACTCATAGTATGCAGTGGAATTTCATTGCACATCTTTTTGTTTCCCATTTGTGGTCCTGCATATATACTTCCATGATCTCTTTTGCACAAAAAAAAAAAAAAGGGTAGAACAACTGACCACTGATTCACCATAAAGAAAAGTAGACCTCTTTATTACATGAATAGAAAGACAAGCCAAGCCCTAAAAGACTGCTTTCTAGGTTTTGAACATTCTCCTCGTGAAAAGAGCTCCTACACATCCAATTCTATTGCAAAATAAAATTTTGTGTCTGTGTGTGTAGTTCATATCTCTCCCTTTCTCTCATTGGGAGTTGCAGAGAGGATATGTTCATGGATTTAAGTTTATTAGTTCCAAAATCCGTTCATTTGATATGCTGGTATTAGCTATGCTAGATGGGGTACATACTTGGGGCCCTTCATTGATTATCATGGAAAATCTTACAACAAAGGTGGATTGAGATGCATGGAGAGGCCATTGGTACCCATGATCACATGCATGTTTAGAGAGAACATCATTGTGAGACAAATTTTCTCTAGCATAACTAATCACTACATCTTTGGATACACAAGCAATTCTTATTTTACCTACAATGTGACCTATATATCGTCAATGAAAAGAGGTGCTCTTTACCTCCCAATCATCCACTTAAGGGTCGGATCCCTAATGGACTGAAGATGGCATGTGCATGTCTAATCAAAGTTAGCCATATGTCTCAGTTCTCTTGAGTTTAGTGGGAAGTTTATCATGTAATTCGTTAAGTGGCGAAAGATGCACTCAATTGCTTGCTAATACTTGATACTTGGGCAATGCATAAACCTTCTCATTCTAGAGACAACAAACTGATAGCTTGTTGATAGAGAACAACATCTAATGCATCTCCAATATCATGAAGACTCAACCATAAAGCAATCTTCAAGGCCAAAATGTTGCAATAATGTGGCAATATATTTTGTTTGACACAAAGCTATTCCCCCATCAACTTGCATAAAGTGAATGCCTAAATAATGATGCAAATGCCGCAAATATGACATCTCAAAAGAGGCATGTAAATCAACCTTAAATTTAGCAATATGCTTCTCATTAGGATCAATTAGCAGCATATACAATGATAAGAAGTATATCATATGCGCGCTTAACATATAAGGTGCTCTTAGTTGGATTATTCTCAAAACCAAGTGCAATGAAGTAGGCATATATCTTTTCATATTAAGCACGTGGTGCTTGCCTCAAACCATGTAATGCCTTCTTCAACTTGCACACTTTATTCTCATGCCCTTTTTGCACAAAACCACGGGGCTGAAAAACATTTACTTTTTCATGTAAGTCACCATTTAGAAGTGTAGTTTTAATGTGCAACTGATGTACATTCCAACCATGACGAGCTGCAAGTGCACAAATGCTATGTAGGGTGGTCATTCGGCATGTGGGTGCAAAGGTTTCATCAAAATCAATGCCTCTCTCTTGAGTATAACCTTTTGCAGCAGGCTTAGCTTTATACCTGTCAAATGTTCCATCAGTTTTACGTTTGAGCTTGTATACCCATTTAGTGCCGATGGTCTTTTGCCGGAGCCAAATCACATAAAGACCAAGTACCATTCTTCATAATAACATCATAGTTGATTGCATAAGAGCCATCTAATTTTTTGAATTTTATGCTTCATCAAAAGAAACATGCTCATTCACATCGCAAAGACTAGAGGCAACCATTGCATAGCAATCTGATGCAAAAGAAACACTATGCGATTTTGAACGAGTACGATATGATAGAGATGCATTTGATTTGCTATCTCACACAGTTTGCACCAACCATTTAGGCATAGTTTTTACCTCCTCTATATCAACCCCCTCATCAACAAGTGCATCATGTAAATCTGCATCAGAAATAGAATGATTTGCATCATCATGTGGAACTTCTAATGGTTAAGAAATTGTCTCATTTGGACTAGCACTTGACTATCCTGCATTTACTGTGATTGTCCTAAATGTGGTTAATTCCTTATATGTGCTACTACTCTCTCCATTCCATTTTATTAACTCATCCATTGGAAGTATGAGTGAGCAACCACCAATGATTGGAAAGTCGAAGATGCCATAGAGTGATTGGAAAGTGGATGAAGCCATTCTTGGGAGATGTGTTTGAAGGAAAGCAACAAACACTATGAACCATATTTGTGCACAAGTTAAGGAAAGCTCATTAATCCATATAAAGAACCATGGGAAGAGTAATGATAGGAGCACCATTGACCACACCTCGAGCTAGGATTTATGGGACAAGTCTCCACTCAACTTTGTCAACCTCACAAGAAAACTACTCACAAGCAAGACCAATGGTAGATGATCTTTTCAACCTACTCTCTCACATAAAAATCAAGTTCTCCACCTTTAGAGGAGTGGTAGAAAAATATGTAGATGACCATGTTTGAAGCTTCATCTCTTTATGTAAGAGTTGTGGACTCCAAGAGAGAGAGAATGCCTTGGTGATACTCTTTCCTTTGGCTTTAGAAGGCTTTATGACCAAATGATATATTTAATTTCAGGACACTTATTTTTCGACATGGAATGAACTTTGCACAACCTTTATAAATACATTTAGCCTAGTTATTTCTATTAAATAGAAATTAGAACAATTGGAAAAATTTAAGATTACATCATAGGGAGACCTTCTTTTGAGCTTCTTCAATCATGGGATGGACCTCAATGAAGCTAGGAGATTTTCTCATCAAAAAGTGGATAGAAAAAGCGGCTTACATGCAATTTGGGGATGGGTTAGTCTCTAAGGGAAAATATGGGGAATGATTATGGATCCTATCTCTCAACTTCAATGAGAATTGGAGAAGGCACTATAGGAAGAAAAATCCCTCTTGCAAGAAGATTGTGATGTAGAAGACATGTTAGCCAAGCTAAATCAAGACTTAGAAGAATTGAATTCCAAGAAAGATAAGATCTCAACTTTAGTGCACCATCTATAACAAGCATATAAATTTGCCTAAGGATGTCTTAAAAGAAAGCTTTGCAATTGTTTAACCGTGTGAGTTTGCTATTATCATAAAGGGTTGCAAGAAAATTGGGTTATTTTGGCTCCACCACACCCATGCAAGTACTAGAGGTACGTCCTTTGCAAACTTTACCTAAAAGATTAACTCCATAGTCATTTTGTATAGAAATCGATTCCCTCAAAGGAAGCATGCATATACTAAGAGGTCTTTGCCCAATCATGTGCTATAAGTGCAGATAATACAATCATTATCAAAGTAAGTCCTTCCTTTCTCAAAGGGTTTAGCCACCAAGATTTTATTTGGACATATTAGATTATTATTCTAAGAAGAAAATTGGAAATTCTTCTTCCACATCCTTTGGAAGTCCCCATCACCTAGGCCACGTACTTGATTTGGTAGTGGGTTGAGCTTACTGATTAGAATAAATCCATTGAATATACAATAGCTTGTTGGATGTGGGCTTGGACAACCAAGTCAACCAAGTCCAATGAGTAGACTTGGACCAAGTCTAGGAAAACTTATTAGATCAATTCAAATGAGTGGAGTTGGAAAATTTACAAGCTTGCCTATCTTTTGGTCCATTGAAGCAAGTTGGTTTGTTTCCTAGTCCATTCAAGAATGGAGAAATGGATCAACACTTCACTATATCTAGATGCCCATGTAACTTTTCTACAAGAATCGGGTAAACTTAACAAAAAAGTGAAGTTCAACAATAGCCTACTCTCCCAAACTTTAATTAATAGAAAGAAAAACTATACAAGTGCATGGGGCTAGCACCCATGGTACCCCCCCCCCCCCCCCCCAAAAAAAAAAAATCCCACAAAGCAATGGTTGCTTAGGACTTGCTAGAAAACATTACAAAGAAGGTTGATAACATTGAATCAGGTAAACTTGAGGATGTAAAATCCTGGAGCTTTAAAGGTGCTACAAGAAGAGCACTCCAAAAAAGAGTAACTATTGGAAGAATCAATGGTACAATCACTAGAAGATCTAGGAGAGGGTAATACAACTTAGTTGGAAACCTTGTAGAAAATGAAACCCAATGATGAAATGCCATCCTTACGAGTTCCATTATCTTCCATTACTAATATGAAAACACTATTGAGGAACATCTTCCAACAAGTATCCATATGGGCCTACATTCTAGATGGTTAAGCAAAATACTTTTCCACCATTTAGGTTAGTTTGCTTGACTAGATCTTTAGTTGCATTTACTTTTGCTTCACTATATTCCAAATGTACATTAGTTCCTACATGCAATAATATTCCTTGATGGTTTAAAAAGGAGATAAGTTGGGGCAACAGAAAAATCCTTAGCACAATGATGTTGTATTGGTATGAGCCCATACTCCATGGTGAACTTTATGACTTTATCTTAAAAGTAATTACACATTTCTTTGAGTAGTTTCTATTTTCTTACAATTTATTCATGAATTTATCAATTTCTTCTTTTGTTGGATCTTTATCTAGATTATAATATTCTTTTTGTATTGGCTCTTTGTTCTTTATGTGCATGATCGTTTGTGTCAATCACTAGTAGTTCCATTCCATTGGTTGGGGGAATTGAGCATACTTCCTTTTCTCTACTTTGGCTTCTTTTGGATCCTTTAATAACTCAACTTTCTGTATAATTTTGTTTCTTTCTTTTTTCCATCCTACTATTCTTTTTCTCCTATATCTTACAATGCATTGTGGCCTCTTAAACTAGTGGTTGCATGTGTATTTGCTTGTTTCTCAATCATTCTACCAATTTTTGGAGTAGTGTCTGATCGAACCAATTTCTCTGCTTGCTTTATTTCTTGCATATTTGTACATAGTGCTTCAAGTGGCACATCTCAAGGATCTATTATTTGTCCCATCTTGGCTTAAAGTGTTCCCCACATTAACCTTTCCTCTTGATTGATTCCTTCTTCTCTATCGCTATCACTAACCTCCTTTTGGGGGATTCTTGAGCTCGTTCGCAACCGTCTCTGCCTATGTGCAAAGATATAACCACAAAATTGGCGATTTCTCACAACTCAGTTAGTCAAAGAACTTGAAACTTTGGAAAATTTTGGGGCACTATATGAGAGACCAAATGAAGATTTAAATCAATAAAAATGAGTACAATGAGAGAGAAAATAATGCTCTGCAATCTGGTACAATCAGATTTGGAAAAGTCTAACTACACCTCTAGATAGAGAGGAGTAAAATCATGGGAAAATGAGCTAAACAAGCAAAGGGGCTCCTTTCTGGAGTTTATGACTTCACTAAACTAAGTGGGAAACTTGTGGAATGCATATTAGTGCAGGTGCACTTTTTGATGGGTGATTGACGAGATTTGAATTTGATTGAGTTTGGTGGAGCTTCTAACTTGATTACAAGACTTTGGGTCCTCCTTTTTTATTGATCCACTTGCAAAACTCGTGGCATGCCTTGAAGTGTTGTAGCTTTGCTCCATCCAAAGCTTTGGTAAACATATGTGCATATCGGTACTTTTTATTGACATGCTCCACGTTGACATTCTTTCACATGATTTTATCTCTAATGTAATGCACTTCTATGTGCTTTGACCTAGCATGGAACACTGGATTTTGAGCCAAGCATATGCTACTTATATTGTCACAAAAAATAGGTACTTGCTTAACACGCAAAACAAGATCAGGAAACAACTTCTTGATCCAAATAAGCTCACATGAGACTTGTGCTAAGCCTCTATACTGAGCTTCATGGAGGAGAGAGCCACTGTTGGTTGTTTCTTTGACATCCATGAGGTGGTCCTCTTCCTTAGCATGATAACATATCCACTAATGCTCCTCCTATCATCTTTGGAACTTGCCCAATCGACATCACAATAAGCTTGTACATTTAATCCACCATCAAATGGATAATATAGCCCTTTATTCACTAATCCTTTGAGGTACCTAAGTAGCCTTTTGATTGCAACAAAATAAGGTACTCTTGGTGCCTACAAAAATTGAGATAACACTCCAATTACACGTGTAATATTTGGTCTTGTCATAGTAGCATACAAGAGAGAACCAATTATTGAACTATACATGGTCACATACTTCACTTATTCACCTTCAGGAGAACTTAGTTTAACATTTACTTCTAATGGATTTGCAATCACACAAGCCAAACTTCTTCAAAAGATCTAGATGTATTTCCTTTGCATCAAGTATATACCTTCCTCTTTATATAATACTTCAATCCCAAGGAAGTACCTTAAAACCCCTGGATCAGCGATTTTAAACTCACATCCAAGCTTCATCTTTATTTCCTTTATGTTGGCTTCATCATCCCTTGTAATGATCAAATCATCAACACATATACAAATGAAAATAGTTTTGCTACCTTCCTTCTTCACAAAAAGTGACGGGTCTGCATGACTGTGATTGTATCCACATTTACCAAGTAGTCCACAAGTATTTGGTTCCAAGCCCTTGGGGCTCGCTTGAGTCCATAAAGAACCTTCTTAATCTTGCATACAATCAAAGAATTGATCAGATCTCAGTCTATAGTGTAAATTTTTGCAAACGTAAGCATTTAAAATCTAAGTTGGAAGATAAGAGACCTATTTCTAAAAGCATTTGATCAAACATGGCATAGTTTGTGAGAACCATGCATTTAAAGTTACATATGTAAAAGTCGCTTGCAGAGAAAGCCTTTTTCACACATAGGTTTACTTATTGAAGTAAATCTGAAGTTTTGTAAATTCTTTTGAAGAATTTTCACTTTGAATAGCTGTGCGAATATTAGGAGAGTATTGTATCAAAGTTTCATAAGAAACTTTAACATTGCATAAGTCAACGAATGCATTTTATGAAGCAGACTTTTTTGAGTATGGTCATAGCTCACAGTAATGGTGATAACTCATAAATTGACAAAATTTTTTCCAAAATTGAAGAAGTTTATAATTTATACTTGATATAGAGATGTTCTAAATTTGTGTGTAGCTTGTCTCTTGGAGATTATTCATCTCCATCAGTGGTATCAGAGCAGATTTGATCAAAGCTGAAGGAAAGGACAAATTCTTTCAGGTTTAAGAGGAGATGAGAAGTGGAAGCCATTCATATTATCAATAGAACTTTCATTGGATCATTTTACTCTTGATTTGAATCAATTACTAGGTTATATGCTAACCTTTGAGAATGATATCAAAGGAGATGTTGATAAGAGTGCATGTCATGCAATGTATTCTAAGGATAAGAAGAAGGTTATCAAAGGAAAGCAACAATCAATTGAATACGAAGGTACTTCAAGCCAAGCAAACTTCCTAAGAGGAAGAGGAAGTGGTAGAAGTAGAGGAAGAGCAGAAACAACAAGGATAATGTCAAATCTTGTTGGATATGTGGTAAGACTAATCATCTTTCTCATGAATGTTGGCATAACAATCAAAGTGTTAGTAGCTTTAATCAGAGTTATAATCAAAGAGGCAGAGTTGGAAGAAATCAAAGAGGAAGTTTCAAAGGTAGAGGTAGTAGATGCTTCTTTGGAAGAAATGGTGGGATAAACTTTCAAGGTCAGTCTTACAACAATACTGTTGACAGTCAAGGTCAAGCACAAGCATAGAAGCACATCAAGGAAGTGGACACACAAGAAGAAGGAGCATGTAGGGAGCTCCAAGAAGCACATGTCAAATTTTCAAAAGAAATCCCTATAAAAATAGTAATTTTTATGACAAAAAACAATTCATTTTTTCAACTCCATTTTTGTTCAAGCCGAGGATTCCTTAAGCTTGAGGAGTATTAGAACTATCATCTTGCCAATTGTCATAAGTTTTAGACTCCGTTTGAGCCCCCAAATAAGCTCTAGAACCTAATTTTTAACTAGGTCGGACACCAGGTCTGGACAAGGCCAAAACCATTCAAAAAACTATAAAAAGGGATGGAGAGCTCATTTTTGAGGTGAGCTTGTTGTAGATTTTAGCTTTGTAAGAGAGTTCTTTTGTAATCAAAGATCTTCCATTGTTCCACTCTTTGCTCTTACTTTGTGCGTGTGTGTGTATGTGTGTGCATGCTTGTGTGCTTTCACTCATGCACTTGTGCCATCACTTGCTCACGGTCTTCATGCCGGTCCTCACGTCTCCACAGATTGACATTTATGAGGTGAAGCTCCTCACGTTGGTACTTGCCATTGTGCTAGAGTGACAAATACCTACTACAATTATGCATCAGATCAGAAGGAGGACTCAACCCTAATCATGAATGAAACATGTAAAGTTCCAAGTGAAGATCAAGGAGTGTTTTACATTGATTCAGGATGCAAAAATCATCTGAGTGGTAACATTGCTTTAATGATTGATTTGGAGAATAAAGTGGTTAATCATACAATTCAAACAAGTGACAATACAAAGACAAGGTGAAGTCTATTGGATCAGTAAAAGGCAAAAGATGGAAGTACTCTTTTGAGTAAAGTTTTTTATGTTCCTACAATTCCAAAGAATTTGATTAGTGTAGGACAAATTGTGGAAAAAGGATATGAGGTGAGTTTCAGTAATGATGGAGTTTATGTTGAAGACCCTAGTCAAGGGTATAAGCACATTGTTATAGGAAAGAGAGAAGGAATACTTTTCACATTGAAGGTGCAAGGTAATGTTGGACATGCCTTGTTCACATATGGAGAGCAAAAGATATCTGAGTTGGATCTTTGACACAAAAGGCTTGGACACTTCAATGAAAGAGGTATTAAAGAGATGATTAACAATGTTTTATTACTTGGATTACCTAATGTTGCAGGTCAACACATGACATATATATGTGAATCATGTCAATTAGGTAAGGCTCATAAGCAATCATATAACAAACATGGTTTCATGTATTCAGAAAGACTTGAATTGGTTCATACACATGTATGGGGTCGTTCAAAGGACTTTAGCATAAATGGTTCAAGATATTATGTCATTTATGTTGCTGATGCTACCAGAAGGATCACTATTTATGTGATCAAAGATATGTCACAAGTATTTAGCACATTTAAACACTATCATGCATATGCAGAAAGAGTTACAAGAAAAAAATTGAAGAATTTGAGGTCAGATGGAGGGGGAGAGTATTTCTCAAATGAATTCAGTGATTATTTGTGGAATGCATGTATAAAGAGAGAATTTACTTGCAGGTACTCTCCTCAACAAAATGGTGTAGCAGAAAGGAAAAATAGAACTCTTGTTGAGTTTGCAAGATCAATGATGAAAGAGAAGAATTGCCCTAATTATTTGTGGAATGAGGCTATAAATACAACCACATACTTGGTTAATCGACTACTATGTAAAGCTTTGCAGGGTATGACACCATATGAAGCTTGGTGGGGTAAGAGACCTACATTAGATCATTGCAAAGTATTTGGTTTTTTTAGCCTATGCTTATGTCCTTCTCAATTAAGACATAAATTAGAACCAAAGGCTAAAAAATATGTGTTCATTGGTTA
This sequence comes from Ceratopteris richardii, assembly GCA_020310875.1. Lineage (NCBI taxonomy): Eukaryota > Viridiplantae > Streptophyta > Polypodiopsida > Polypodiales > Pteridaceae > Ceratopteris > Ceratopteris richardii. Next base: position 127,849,629 of record CM035429.1, on the reverse strand, counting down.
TGATGACAAGAAAATGGGATATAGATTGTGGAGTCCATCCACAAAGCAATTTCTTGTGTCAAAGGATGTTACATTTGATGAGCAAGGTACTTGGTATACATGTACAAATAGGGCTTATGTAGGTCTTGAAGAAGTATTGAGTCAAAACAAGGGTAAATCAAAGGTTCAAATATCTAATGAAGAAGAGAATGTTGAAGCTCAAATTGATGGTGAAGAAAGGCCAAGGTTTGATCCAGAATGTGATGAACCAGAAACTTCAAGGAGTGGAGAACTCAGAAGATCATCAAGGAACAAAAGGAAAACCATAAGGTATAGTTATGATACTTCATTCGTGACTACTAAAGATTATGCTTACATGATAAAGACAAATGAAGATCCTTCTACATGATGAGGCAAAAGGAAAGGAGAATTGGGAGAAAGCTATGAAGGAAGAATATGATGCACTCATTGAGAATGAGACTTGGGACTTAGTGCCAAAACCAAGTAATCAAAAAGTGATAGGATGCAAATGGGTTTACAAAACAAAAAGGTATGCAAATGGAAGTGTGTCTAGGTACAAAACTAGACTTGTTGTAAAAGGGTATGCACAAACATATGGTGTGGACTATGATGAAACCTATAGTCCTGTTGCAAAGATGACAACCATAAGAACTCTTATATCCATCGCTGCATGCAAAAGGTTGGAAATTGTCTCAATTAGATGTGAAGAATGCATTTTAAATGGTTATATTTTAGATGAAGTTTACATGAAACGACCAGATGGTTTTAAAGATCTATTTTATCTAGATCATGTGTATAAGATCAAGAGAGCTTGGTATGGCTTGAAGCAGGCCCCAAGGGCATGGAATTATAGGCTTGTGAAGTTCTTGAAGGAACTTGGTTTCCAAGCATCAAAGGCAGATAGTAGCTTGCTAGTCAAAGCAAGTGAAGATAGGTTTATCTATGTTTGTATTTATGTTGATGACATAATACTTACAAGTATAGATGACAAAGGCATACAAATACTTAAGAAACAGATGGAGAAAGAATTCAAGATGAGTGACTTGGAAAATTTGTCATATTTCTTGGGAATGGAGATTTCATATACTCAATAGGAAGTATATGTAACTCAAGAAAGGTATTTGAAAAATTTGCTCATCAAGTTTAAAATGGAAGATTGCAGGATAGCACCAAATCCAATGGAAGTGAATCACAAATCACAAATTGAGTCGATATGGAGGAGAAGAATTCAAAGGCATGAAGCTTTATCAGAGTATGGTGGGTAGCTTGATTTATGCTACATTAACAAGGCCTAGTTTGTCTTATGAAGTTGGAGTTCTATCTCAATTCATGGATTGTCCTAGAAAGGAACATTGGATTGCAAGACAAAGGGTGCTTAGGTATATCAAGGGTACACTTAAAGAAGGTTTGTATTATGGGTTTACTTCAGATACAAGGATCATGATCTATAGTGATGCAGATTGGGCAGGTAACTCTAATGATAGAAGATCAACACATGGGTATTTGTGTTATATGGGAGATAAGTTAATTTGATGGTGTTCTAAGAAGCAACATACAATTGCTTTATCATCTACAGAAGCAGAGTACAAAGGTATGGTAGAAGCTGCAAAGGAAGCCATATGGCTAAAAACTCTCATGAAGAGTTTTGATATTATTCAGAGTACTCCTATCATGTGTGGAGATAACATGAGTTCTTTGTATCTGGAATCTAACCTTGTGTTTCATGCCATGACCAAACATATTGAGATTCAATATCATTTTTGAGAGATAAGGTTGTTGATAAAGAAATAGAAATCATGCATACTCCTACAAAGGATCAACTTGCAGATATGTTAACAAAGAGCTTGGATGGACCCAAATTATAGAGGTTTAAAGATATGGCAGGGATAGAGAAGATGCAGGTAATCACAATTGATGATTGAGGGGGATGGGACATAATTGAATGAGGGCGGTCCATTCTTCAATCCAAAACCCATGACTGTAACACATAAGCTTTAAATTCTGTAATGAATGTAGTTTTGTGTTGATCCTCCTCAGCAACACAAATGTGATAATAATCAAAAAATCCATCCAAAAAACTATACATCTTATGCCCAACTATTGCATCCAATACTGCATCACAAAATGGCATAGGGAAGGGATCTGTAATCATTGTTGCATTTAGTTTTCTATAATCAACACAAATTCTCAACTTGCCATTCTTTTTAGGAACCACTATAATAGGAGACAACCATGTGACCTGATTAACTGGTTTGATAAATCCTATCGGAAATAACTTATCAAATTCTTCCTTAACCTATTTAGCAAAATTAGGATTCATTCGATATCGTTGTTGCACAACTCGAACTGCATCTTTCTTTAAATTTATCTAATGCTGATGTAGATCTAGGTCTATACCTTTTACATGTGAGTAGTCCCAAACAAATACATCCACGTACTCCTTCAACAAACAAATCGGGTCTTCGAGGAACTGACCTTCTAATTCTTTGCTAACTCTCACCATCTTTGGTTCAACATCCGTTCCCAAATTAACTTCTTGAATTTCATCCTCTTTTACCTGGCCAAAACTTGCATATTTTTGTTCATATAACCTTTCAGCCAAATTAATTACCTCTTTTTTTTGCTGCTCTAATTTTTGTTGAGTTGGAACTTCCAGATTTTGCTCAAACATCCTTCTCAGTTGTGTGCCTTCCAATGTGTCACTTGGAGCTGATTCACTTGTTTTCTCCAAAAGATCCTCATCCTTTGCTAACACACCTTCCACATCTACTTCTAAGACTTGTACTACTGTTGGGTTAGCCTTCAAAAATTCCTGCTCTTCTTCATCTTCAATCTCATCCGCTAAATTAATGGTCTGAGCCATCAATGGTTTTCCCGTTACCGACATGTTTCTTCTACCTTTGATTGGTATGGTGACCTTCTTTTTGCCTTTTGAGATCAGAACCACATTCAAACCCCAATCTTGCTTAACTTTAGCCAACCTGAACTAAGGTCTACCTAACAACATTTCATATGCATAAGTAGACTCAGACATTTGAATTACCATAAAATGTACCATGAATGACATCCTTGCAATTGTGATTGGATGTTGCTTCAGAATGCCCAAAGGTTGGACTCTAGCTTGATCTGCCATCTTTACTTGAAAAGTGCTGGAGCCAAAGCCCCATTCCCCATTTCTTTAAAAATGTGCTCAGGCAATATGTTAACTCTTGATCCACCATCTAACAAAACCTCATCAAATCGCCTGTATTTATATTGTGCTGAAATTACTGACACAAAAAAATCCACATCAGCGGGATCAATATTATTAGTTGATGTTGAAGGTACCTGCCTAGTTGCTGGCTCTGACTGTTGTCCAACTAGCTTCTTCAGCAATTTCTCTCTAAAAGTTGGTACGAAAGACAATACCTGATCTAAGGACAATTGCAAAGGAGAGTTAATTATTACCTCGAACCTGTCCTTATCCAGTTGTTGCTTGGTTGTCATTTTGTCGTCCTTCTTTGTTCTATGCATAGATGTTTCAATGTCATCCTCCCGGGATGAAATCTGAAATTGCTCTTGCTTCTACTGATCCTGCTAGATCTGTTTCGGAACTTGGTCCCTTATTTGTATTTGCTCTTGACAATCAATAGGAACTTTATTCTTGGACCTTGTAACCACCAAGGCATCCACATCCTTGACTTTAACACATTGCTTACAATCACAATTCCACTGATTTTCATGGTCTTGATGTAGACTTCTTGATGCACTCGTACCTAAATCATTACAAGATTCTTGATCCGATAAATCTATTACTACAACATTTACTTGAGCAACTTCCTAGTCCTATTGTTGCTACTACCCTTGCTGGTTATTTTTATTATAACGAACCATTGGTATACCCCTTTCTTCTCTATGCTTTACCCATAAAGGACAATTAGGCCCAATCCAATGGTATGGTGCCGAACAATATCCACATGGCATCACTCTAGGTGGTCTGCCCTGCTAATTCCCTTGTTGATTACCTTGATATTTTCCTTATTGGTTGGCCTGATCTCTCCATGGAGGTCTTCCTTGTTGTTGCCTCTGAAAACCACCACATCCTTGACCTGGAATGGCTTGATTTTCCGCAACTTCATTATTATTCCTATTTTCTTGCCTTGAACTTTTTCCTCGATGTTTGGGATTATACCAACACAGGCTTGTTGTATGCCCACCTTTATCACAAATTTCACAAAACCTTTTCTCCTTTGGAGCAATTATAGAGTATCCATGTTTCTTTAATTTACTGATCAAAGCTTCTTCTTTACTTTGCTTACATTTATGTTTGCAAAGCCTTCTCACCACAACCTCTTCTTCCTCAGTGTCCGATTCAAAATCAGTTTCCACTTTTGGTTCTTCTCTGGTGTTTGTTCTCTATTGCTCCTAGTGGACTTGGTCGCTGCTCACGTGTCCTTTTGAAGATTTTGCAGCACATGAATCATGATGTCATCTCTGCTCCGAGTTTTGGCTTTAGCTCTCCGAGACTGAGAGCCCATTAAGTGGTGGGCAACTGTTGAGCCCATACAAGTCACATTGATCAAAGCCAATTACAATCAAAGTCAAAGGGTCAAAGTCAAAATAGTCAAAGTCAACATGTTCAAGGTCAAAGTCAACATGTTCAAGGTCAAAGTCAACATAGGTGAAGTCAAAGCATTCAAAGTTCGGGTGTCAAGGTGCACATGTAGTGCACAATTAATTATTCACAAAGGGTATAATTGCAGAAAGTTGGTTGTAGGTTGCGGCACACGTCCATATACACTTGGTTCATGTGGTTCTTCGGATTGATAATTAAGCATGTGTCAATCCACCACTATACGCACTTGTGGGGCAAATGAGATTTATTCTCTTTGACACAAGTCCCTAAGACCTCCTGACTTAGGTACACATATATATATATGTATATGTATATGTATATGTATATGTATATGTATATGTATATTTATATGTATATGTATATGTATATGTATATGTATATGTATATCTATCTATATGTATACGTATATGTATATGTATATGTATATGTATATGTATATGTATACGTATACGTATATGTATATGTATATGTATATGTATATGTATATGTATACGTATACGTATACGTATATGTATATGTATATGTATATGTATACATATATGTATATGTATACGTATATGTATAGTATACGTATACGTATACATATACGTATATCTATATGTATATGTATATGTATATGTATAGGTATATGTATAGGTATATGTATATGTATACATATACGTATACGTATACATATACATACATGTATACGTATACATATACGTACATGTATACGTATACATATACATATACGTATGTGTATGTGTATGTGTATGTGTTGTTACAATTTTAGCAATCTCAAGTGTTGGAACTCATGATAAGTTGAAGTGCCACATCACTCACACTTTTTGGTAGGATATACAACCAGTTTTCCACGAGTTTTTGCAGCCCTTTACTCACCTAATTGATGGAGAAAAGTCGGGATAATTTGGAGGGCATTTTTGAATTCAAATCTACAACCACTTTTTTGAGCATTATATAAGCAAAGACATGGAGCAAAGTCGTGGCTATCCTCCTCTACCATTTGAGCACTTGTAGGCTCTCATTAGGAGTGTTTAATCCAGGTGTAAGCTAGCCCCTAGCTAAGCAAGTCCCTTGCTTGCTGGAGTTTTCTCGTAGGAAGTGATCTTTGATCACCCATATCTCTTTGTGTAGTAGTCCGATTCATTTGCAATATAGCTCATTTTGTTCCTATGATTATAAGCTTTATTTTGGATGTAATCTTAGTATAAACTGTTCATTAACCTTGAGTATATTGAGCTTGAAAGCTCTCTGGTATGATCTCTGCATATTCCCAAATATATGTGTGTTGGAAGGTACACATACATGCAATCTACCAATTTGGGCAGATTTTGGTCTGTCGTGTGCAAGGAGTTTGGCATAGCTCACATTCTCCAAATTGAGTGATCTATGGCTTCTTGGAAAGCTTAGAGAGTCTATTTTTACTGTGCAGAATTGCATAAGTTTAGTCCTCAGTTCCAGAGAGCAATTCAAGTTTTGGTGGACTGTGGTAGTGAACTGTTTGGTCCTAGGAAGGGCCTATCATTCTTCTGCTGCAACTAGGAGTGGATATACTCCATCACTGGTATCAGAGCTCATCATTGAGCTTTGAAGACATCAAGAGGAGGCCTTGAAATTGCTTGAGAGCCAAGGATTGAAGCAAAGACCATCAAGATTTGAAGAAGGATTTGAAGCAAGGGGGAGCTTCTATCATCGTCGAAAGTTAAGGACAAGTGGAGACTCTTGTGGGAAGGTAACATATCAAACTTTCTCACATATATCACAATCCAAGGAGGGATTAGGAGCCACATATAGTCTCATACACAATGGGAGACTATAATAGTCAGATTGAGAAGCTTAAAAAAAGCAATTACCAACCTTGGAAGTTTAGAATCTCTAACTTCCTCATGGGAAAGGGTCTTTGGGGATTGGTTAGTGGTACTGAGGTGAAGCCGTACATAGATCCACATACACCTACTGAGAATCAAAGGAGAGCCATTAGAGAATGGGAAGAAAGGGAAGGAGAGTGATCTTCATTCTTTCTCAACACATAAGTAACTCCATGATAGGTCATATCCAAGACCTAAATACATCTAAGAAGGTTTGGGAGTGTTTAGAAAGGTTGTAATCTACCTCTATAAAGGCTAGAAAAATTTAGCTCAAGAATGAACTTAACAACCTTAGGAAGTCATCAAATCAGAGCATTAATGACTTCATACTCAAAGTAAAAGAGATCTCGGATGCACTTGGTTCAATAAGATGTGTTGTAGATGATGATGACCTAATTTCCCACACACTTAATGGGATTAGAGAAGATGATAAATGGAAGGCATTCACAACCTCTGTGTATGTAAGGGATTCATTACCATATTTTGAGAAACTTACTTCTCTTATGGTGACTGAGGAGCTCGACCATGGAGGCAACAAGTCAAAGGGCAGCCAAGACCAACTCTTCTATGCAGGCAAAGGAGGAAGAGGCAAAGGCAACAGAGGTGCTTCAAGAGGAAGCGTTAGAAGCAACTACCAGCAAGGCAACCAAAGCTATCAAGGGAGTCAATCAAGCCAAGATGAAGGTCAATCATCAAGAGGAAGAGGAAGAGGAAGAGGTAGAGGAGGAAGATATGGAGGTCGAGGCTACTCCAACTCAAATGGATGCTTCAATTGTGGGAAGCAAGGACACTACGCCAAGGATTGTTGGCAAAAGCAAGGTGGGAACAATTACAAAGGGCAAGGTAATTATGCTAACTGTGAAGAGATGGATAGGTATGTGCTTGAAGATGAAGAGGTGTTGCAAAATCCTTGATCTACACCAGCGAAATGAACTCCAGGAGTATATGGTGGGCCCTTTTAGCTTGCCAATGGATGTATTAGACACCCTATGTACCTTGGAAGATCACTCTCAAAAAGATAGATCAAAACAGATAAGTTGGAGTTAGCTCAGAGGTGAAAACTTGCTATTCTTGGTTCATACACCTGTCCAGTGTTTTACATAATTCTCTGAGCACAACAGCAATTAGCTTAATTCCTCTTGGGGAAGTCTAGGTAGCTTAAAGAGCTAACTTTGAAGAGTAATCTCATAAAAAATAATAAACCACACACTGAGAATGAGTTTTAACAAGTGATGACATCATCCCGATTTTCACGGGCTGCTACAGTTTGAGACTATTGAGCAGAGAAATGAACATAACTCAAAATTTAGGAATGCAATGATTATGAAAATTTGTATGATTATACTATACAGTAATTTGAATCCAACAAGCTTTAAATCACTGAATTTAGATAAGTAACCGCTGAGAAATGGCTCTGACAAGGTGAGTGAAAAAATCGGGTACCTGACAGAGAAGTGAAGATGAACAGACCCTATTGACTTCAAATGAACATAACTGAAGATTTCAACATCCAAATGACATGAAACTTTGTGAGAATATACTAGACTTATAGAGCTAACTTTACCAAGTTAAATTACTGAAAATAATGCACCAAGCTCAGAGAAACAATCTCTGCAATCTAACTAAGAAAACTAAGAGATATGACACTGAGTAGTACACTTCACAAGAACATGGACATATAAACTCAAATAATCATGAAAATGAAAGTATATTGCTTGTACAATACAATGACTTACTGATACATATTTATAGTTGAGTTTGGGAGGCTAACTTCCCTCAATCACTCTCCAATCAATCAATGATTGATTTGATTCTCTACCTACCACAAATCACGAATTCGTGGCTCCTCTTTATCTTTTTGATCATGTGGACTCAACCACTTAAGATTCTCTTACTTTTACATTAAGTAAACTCTTCAAAAGTTACAAGAGGTAGTTCACAAGTGAACTTTACATAGTCTTCATTTTAAAGCTTTTTTTATGACTTTGTGGGACTCAAGCCAATACTTAGGATTGTGATAGACTTGCTCCAATAGCTCCCCCTCAAGCCAAGTATGCTTGAGGTCTTCAATCTTCCAAGATTACCTGCAAACCAATCATAGCCTTGAATTTGCAAAGCTTTGTACCATCCAATGCTTTGGTTAGAATATCTGCACATTATTGATGAGTGGACACATATGATATTTGAATCTCTTTGCTTAGAACCTTCTCTCGTACATAGTGATAATGAACTTCAATATGTTTAGTCCTTGCATGAAAAATAGGATTAGCAGCTAAGTGAATAGAACTCATATTGTCACAAAAAATAGTTGGAGTTCCAAACTCCAATCCAAGATCTTTGAATAATGTCTTCATCCACATAGATTCTTGTGTAGCTATGGCAAGACCTCTGTATTCAGCTTCAGTAGAAGAGAGAGCAACTATGGGTTGCTTCTTGGATGACCATGAAATAAGCTTTGAACCTGCAAAGGTAAGATAACCTGAAGTGCTCCTTCTATCTTCCTTGGAGCCAACCCAATCTGCATCAGAAAATAGCTTCAAACCTAAATCAGATACATAAGGATAATAAAGTCCTTCATTTATGGTTCCTTTGAGATACTCGAGAATCCTTTTGGCAACATCCATATGTGGTTTCCTTGGTGTGTGCATAAATTGGCTTAGCACACTCACACTGTAACATATATCTACTCTTGTCAATGTGGCATAGTTGAGACTACCCACTAGACTTTGATATGATGTGATGTCCTCTATGAGTTCACCTTCATGTGAGCTCAATTTGTGATTGACCTCCATTGGAGTACCTGCAATCTTACAATCTTGCATCTTGAATTTTGCCAACATGTCCTTAATGTCCTTCCTTTGAGTGAGAAACAAACCATGATCTTTGTAGACAACTTCCAAACCTAGGAAGTAGGTAAGTGAACCCAAATCACTTATCTTGAACTCTTCTCTCATATGATCTTTGATCTTCTTCATACCATCTGCATCATTTCCTGTCAATATAATATCATCTACATGTACACATAGGTAGATGACCTCTGAATTACTCTTTTTAATAAAGAGTGAAGGATCTGCCTTGCTTGGTTGAAAGCCTTTGTCCTGCAAGAATGAAACAAGCCTGAAATTCCAAGCTCTGGAGCTTGCTTGAGACCATACAATGCTTTGTTAAGTTTAGACACATAATCAGGATAAACTTGATTCTCAAAACTAGGTGGTTGTGCCATATATACCTCTTCTGTTATCCAACCATTCAAAAATGCATTCTTTACATCTAGTTGAAGTATCTTCCAATTCTTGGAAGAGGCAATACTAAGCAAAACCCTAATAGTAGGCATCTTTGCCACAGGAGAGAAAGTCTCCTCATAATCAATTCCCTGAGTTTGTGCAAAGCCTTTTGCTACAAGCCTTGCCTTATACCTGTTAATGGAACCATCATAATTCTTCTTGAGTTTATAGACCCATCTTGAGCCTATTACCTTCATGGATGAAGTCTTGGGCACCAAATCCCAAGTGTTTTTTTCCTCAAGTGCTTCAATCTCTTCCTTCATTGCATGCTTCCATTCTGTTTTTGCTTTGGTCTCTTCAAATGATGATGGCTCCTCTTGGTTTATGTTCTGTGCTATGTAGATAGAATGTTTAGTTACTAATGAGGTGTCAAACCCATACCTTTCTGGTTTTTTCTTTTCCCTCATAGGTCTTCTTAGGCCATGATGTGATGATTTTGCCTCATGTCCAAGTTCGTGCAATTTTGCTTTACCTTTAGACTTCCATGCTTTGATCTTTTCCATCTGAGATTCTTCATCATCCTCTGAGGTGTCTTGTTCTTCAACCTTTGGTTGTTCTCTACCAAGCTTTGGAAAATCTTCTTCAAGATTGTATGGTAAATTGACCTTCCTACATGAATCTTCATACCATGAATTGTTTTCATCAAAAACTACATCTCTGCTTACCAAGAATCCTTTGTTGGTAGGGTTGTATAACCTATAGCCCTTTTGATTGTTGTCATATCCAATAAATACACACCTTTCTGCCTTTGGATCCATCTTGCCTCTAACCTGTGAAGGAACATGAGCAAAAGCAATACATCCAAAAATTTTACAATGATCTAAGCTTGGTCTTCTTCCATTCCAAGCCTCATATGGAGTCATCCCATCAAGGGATTTTGAAGGCAACCTGTTAATCAAGTAAGTGGCTGTAGATACAGCCTCAGCCCATAAGTAATTAGGTAAATGCTTTTCATTTAACATAGACCTTGCAACTTCAACAATTGTCCTATTCCTCCTTTCTGCCACTCCATTTTGCTCAAGAGTGTACCTTGTAGTTACCTCTCTTTTGATTCCTCTTTCTTGAAGAAAAGAATCAAAATCATGGGAGAAGTATTCTCCCCCTCCATCTGACCTTAGCCTTTTTAGTGATTTACCTGTTTGATTCTCCACAAGAGCCAAATATCTTTTGAAACATGAAAAAACTTCATCTTTGTGTTTCATAAAGAATAGGATAGTCCATCTGCTGCAATCATCAATAAAGGAAACATAATACCTTGATCCAGATATTGAAGCTTCCTTGCTAGGTCCCCATACATCTGTATGAACCAACTCCAAGAGATCTCCATGCATATAACCTTTCTTCATGAATGGTAACCTGTGAGACTTTCCAAATTGACATGCACTACACTTATAAATCATATGCTGTTTTGACAAATTAGGGATTCCAAGTACACTTTGGTCCTTGCAAATTTGCTTTAATGACCTTTCACCAATATGTGCTAACCTTTTGTGCCATACTTCCAATTCTGTGAGTGTCTGACTACCATAATTAAAGAGAGCAATGTTTCTAGTGTCCTGTAATTCAAATGTGAACAATCTACCTGTCTTTTCACCTTTTGCAATTTTTCTGAATCCTTGACTTGGATCTTCAACAAATGCTCCTGCTTTTGTGAACCTGACTTGCAACCCTTTCTCTACTATCTGCCCAACACTTATCAACTTCTTTGTAATGGTAGGGACATAGAGTACCTTACTCAGTAGGTTGATGTTTCCATCAGGTGCTTTGACATTGCCTATTTTCCCCACAGGATGTCTTGTGTCATCTCCTGTTTGTACCTCATGCTTATTCCTTGGATCTTCTAAATCTGATAGGAGTGCCACATTTCCTGCCACATGATTTGAACAACCTGAATCTATGTAGAAAACATGCTCATCAGATTTACCTTGTGGCATAGCCATGTTCATGATCAATAATGAATCCTCTTTGTTTGAGTCTTCTGTGTGGTTATTGTAGTCTCTCCTTCCTTTGTAGCCTCCTTGATAGTTTGAATGATTGTAGTTGTTGTAGTTGCCATGATAATTGTTGAACCTTCCTCTTGAGTAGCCATAACTTCCTCTTTGTATCCTCTTCCTCTTTGATTCCTGGAATTCCTAAAGCAATTTTCAGTTGTATGATTAGTTAGTCCACAAATAGAACATGGGTTGGAGTCTTGGGATCTCCCCCTGCCTTGTCTACCTCCTCTTCCTCTGCCTCTGCCATGTCTTCCTCTACCTACATAGTTAGTTTGATATGTACTTGCTTCATCATCCACTTTCTTTGCCTTTCCTTTGTTATCTTTGGACCTGCTTTTATCAGTGTATAAAGCTGAAGATTGATTACCTTTAGAGCTTTCTCCATTTTTGATAAGCTTTGCCTCTTGGGTAAGTAGTTGTCCAATGAGTGTATTGAAATCAGGTACATGCATGTCCATGTACAAGTCCACCTCCCACTTGTCATCTGCCTTCAAGCCATTGATGACCTTCCTTACAATTTGTTCTTCATCTATTACCTCTCCAATGCTTCCCAACTGATCCGCTATGTCCTTGAGCTTTGTGACAAAATCATTCACATTTTGTTTGGGAGCCTTCTTGAGAGTTGTGAAATCCAGCCATAGTTGATGCTTCCTAGCTTTGGTACTTGAAGAAAAGAAAGCTTCAAGTGCATCCCACACTTCCTGAGATGTTTAACAACTTCTAATGTGAGGCAATAAAAAATCTGAGATAGAGTTGAGGAGATAAGACCTTGCAAGTGCATCCTTGGAGCACCATGTGCTCAATCTTTCTTGCTCTTCTTGTGTTGGTTGACTTTTGTTCCTGAAACTTGGCATAACTTCATCTCCAGCCACATAACCATATAAACTTCTACCTTGGAGATAAGCTTCCATTCTTAATGACCAAGCTAAGTAGTTACCTCTGTCCAATTTGTCAATTGATGAAGGAAATCCATCTGCCATGTTGTCCAACCTTGCTCTGATACCACTGTGAAGAGATGGATAGGTATGTGCTTGAAGATGAAGAGGTGTTGCAAAATCCTTGATCTACACCAGTCAAATGAACTCCAGGAGTATATGGTGGGCCCTTTTAGCTTGCCAATGGATGTATTAGACACCCTATGTCCCTTGGAAGATCACTCTCAAAAAGATAGATTAAAACAGATAAGTTGGAGTTAGCTCAGAGGTGAAAACTTGCTATTCTTGGTTCATACACCTGTCCAGTGTTTTACATAATTCTCTGAGCACAGCAACAATTAGCTTAATTCCTCTTGGGGAAGTCTAGGTAGCTTAAAGAGCTAACTTTGAAGAGTAATCGCATCAAAAATAATAAACCACACACTGAGAATGAGTTTTAACAAGTGATGACATCATCCCGATTTTCATGGGCTGCTACAGTTTGAGACTAGTGAGCAGAAAAATGAACATAACTCAAAATGTAGGAATGCAATGATTATGAAAATTTGTATGAGTATACTAGACAGTAATTTGAATCCAACAAGATTTAAATCATTGACTTTGGGTAAGTAACGACTAAGAAATGGCTCTGACAAGGTGAGTGAAAAAATCGGGACAGAGAAGTGAAGATGAACAGACCCTGTTGACTTCAAATGAACATAACTGAAGATTTCAACATCCAAATGGCAGTGAGTAGTACACTTCACAATAACATGGACATATGAACTCAAATAATCATGAAAATGAAAGTATATTGCTTGTACAATACAATGACTTACTGATACATATGTGTGCCTTGTAATCACACCTTGATATGGCATAAAGCTCAGCTCTTGGAGGTCTTCACATAGGCTCTCTAACCACGACTAAAACTGCCATCTATTTATAGTTGAGTTTGGGAGGCTAACTTCCCTCAATCACTCTCCAATCAATCAATGATTGATTTGATTCTCTACCTACCACAAATCACAAATTCGTGGATCCTCTTTCCAATTTTGATCATGTGGACTCAACCACTTAAGATTCTCTTACTTTTACATTAAGTAAACTCTTCAAAAGTTACAAGAGGTAGTTCACAAGTGAACTTTACATAGTCTTCATTTTAAAGCTTTTTTTATGACTTTGTGGGACTCAAGCCAATACTTAGGCTTGTGATAGACTTGCTCCAATAGCTCCTCAACAAATTCAGAAAATGAGCATTTGTTCGCTATGAAGCATAAAAGTGAAGGTCAACCACATGATGAGGTGTGGTATATAGATAGTGGTTGTAGTAACCACATGTCAGGTAAAGAGGAGTACTTAAGCAATCTTCAAGCACCCAAGCAAAGAGGCTTTGTGGAGATAGGAGACAACACAGAGCATGAGATACAACAAATGGGAGATGTGAGGCTTGAAGGCAACCACAAAGCAAAAGGAATATCTGAGGTATTGCATGTTCCTACTATTACAAAGAACTTAATCTCTGTTGGACCGATGGTTGAAATGGGATACCAAGTCAAGTTCAACGAAAAAGGATGCTTTATTGAAGACCCAAGGAATGGCTTTGAGCTGATATCCAAAGGAACGAAGGAAGGAAGAATGTTCACTCTTGACATTGGCAAAGAACAAAGCAACAAGGCAATGTTCATCACCTATGGCGACAAGAAGATTGGAGATTTGGATTTGTGGCATAAAAGGTGTGATCACACCAACATTCAAAGGTTGAAAGACATGGAGAAGAGGCAATTGGTAAGAGGTTTACCATATTTTTCATTACAAATGTTGCATCAGATGTGTGAAGTTTGTCAACTAGGCACGTCTACTAGGCAGCCCTTCATATGTAGCACATGGTGTGTTAGACCTTGTGCACACAGATGTGTGGGGGCCAACCAAAGAGCCCTCTCTTGCAGGTGATAGGTACTTTGTAACCTTCATAGATGACTACTCAAGAAAAGTATGGTTGTGTTGTATAAAGCAAAAATCGGATGTGTTTGATGTATTCAAAATGTTCAAGGCACAATTTGAAAAGGAGACAGGTTGCTACATCAAAACCCTAAGGTTCGATGGAGGGGGAGAATACTTCCCCCATGCTTTTTGTGATTTCTTGCAGGACCAAGGTATAAAGAGGCAAATCACTTGTAGGTATACTCCCCAACAAAATGGGGTGGCAGAGAGGAAGAATAGGTATATTGCTGAAATTGCGAGGAGTATGTTAAATGAAATGAATGTGCCTTTAACATATTGGGCAGATGTTGTATCTACTGCTGTGTACTTGATGAATAGGTGTCCCAGGTCAGGGGTGCATGACATGACACCCAAGGAGGCATGGAGTGGAAGGAAACCAGACCTTTCACACATTACAATATTTGGTTGTGTATGCTACACATATGTGCCACAAGAGTTGAGAGGTAAGATGGATGCAAGGGCTGAAAAATGTATGTTTATTGGTTATGCTATGGAGCAAAAAGGTTAGAGGTGCTACAATCCTAATACAAAGGAGTTAAAGGTATCTAGAGATGTAGTGTTTGATGAACTCAAACCATGGTATGCTTCCAAAGTTCCATTGCAGGATGAAGATATTGAAGAATGTTAGAGGAAGCATATTTTGGAGGAAATTATTTGTAATTTGACATTTTTTGTAGAGATATTTATCCAAATGATGCAAAACTTGGGAAGAGTCTTCCACATGTAAAGTAGAATCATATGTATTTTTCTTAGAATTTTTGGAAGCTCTTTGATAGCATATTTTTAAATTAGAAGGCAAAGAGGATCAAATTTCAAGTGTGAAAAGGGACACTTGAAAAAGTATAAAAGATAATTTCTTCTATTTTGAAGAGGTTGGTTGTATTATTTTCATGCTATCCAAGTAATGTGAAGAGCTTCTCTGCAGAAAATTGTGTTTCTACTTTTCATGATCATCTTCTTGATTTGTTGAGTCTTCTCATTGTGTAATCCATGGAGTTGGTGAACTTTTCTTGTGTATTTCTGAGTGCAGTGTATGAAGATAGGTTAGTGTTAGTAGATTGAGCAAACATTGTAGAAGATCAATGCTGGAATTGAAATTTCTCAGTTTTTATAGAATCATGATTGTGTCATCTGTATGATACAGGTACTGTTTTGGAAATTTGACTTCCTATTTCTATTCTACATGAAAAATGGCACACTTTAGGCACAAAGATCATTGAAAATGCTGTTATAGAACTCAAGATAATCAAAACCCTAGTTTATTTTCTTTCTTCTTCACAAATCTCTCAAAAAACAGTTATGTCAATTCTCATTCTTGGATTCCATTAACTAGAAGGGGCTGTGGTCTTTGCATACTTCCCAGCTTGACAATTTAAAGATATGTAGTTAATCTTTTGTGCTATAATGATTGGAGAGGACAACTCCAAAGGTTAACAAAAAACATTTTTTGGCGCTCTTGCCGGGGAACAAAGCAAAAGCTTCATTGAAGTTTTGGACCTTGCTGGATCTTCCATTGTTGATGGTATTTGAACACTTTGGAAAGGTATTACTCTATAATCAAGTAAGAAAATTTGAGAAGGTAGGTTTTTTTAGGCTTGTCTTTTGGGAAAAGAAAGCATGAATTAACCTTTTGAGAAAAAGAAGTATGTAAATTTATGCAAACTGATAGTTGCTCATACTTTTTAAGAGTAAAGTGCAGGTGTTGTAGCAAGAAATGATTGAATTTGTTGAAAGGAGAAGTGAAAGGTGATTACCTTTGCATATGTAGATTTCTTTTTGACAAAGTACCAAGCAAATTTTGTTAATCTTGAAAAGATGACATAGTTGCAATGAGGAAAGTCATGAAAATTAGCTATGTGCAAATTGATTGTTCCATTTGCTTGTCCAAAGTGAATTGATTGTCTTGTGAAAAGATTGTCTGATCACTTGAAAAGAAAAAGGTGTTGAGTTTATCCTAGCATAAATTGACAATTGTACTTGATAACACATATTTTCTTGAAAAGCTCTATTTCCATTGTGAGATTGCAAGCATAGTGAGTACAACCAATCATAAATCTACATAGTTTTAAACAACAAAAAGATGAAAATGTGAGAGAGGCTGCCAAGAGATTCAAGCAATACATTGATAGATGTCCAAAAGAGGAGGTACCTTCAATGACAAGACAAGTATATTTGTTCATAGAAGGATTGAGGAGTGCACAATTAAGAACCTTGGTGTATTATAGGAGATGTCCTGATCTAGGGGCCTGTGTGAAAGAGGCAATAGATTTAGAGGATAATAGAGGACAAGATTTATTAGCATTTGATCAACCAAGAACAAACGAAGACATAATTCCACCAACTGAAGAATTAGCACAAGCCATTGCTAAAGCCCTAGAGGTTAACACAAAAAAAAATTTGATTAACACCAGAATATCAACCAATAAGAAGTGCTATAATTTCGGAGAGAGCCATTTGGTTCAACAATGTCCTTATCACAAACCACAACATTTGCAAGACAGGAAAACACTCAAATATGGTACCTTAGAAAGAAAATGGACAAACCATACTAGAAAGGAATGCTTCTACAACAAACAACCCATCAAAGAAAGGGAATATATGAACCAACACAATCTACAAAGAGAATCTGGATTGTCTAACCAAGACATGTACTGGGGCAACAACCACCATTACCGACAAATGTAGTACCAGTGAAATACACACTAGTAGAAGAGGAAAGCACAAGACCCAGATCATATTACAGGGAGGATTACCATTTGTGTGATGGATATCAGGAAGATTGGAAAGGATATGAATAGAGAGAACCAGAACTATTGTAAGGATATGAATAGAGCCTATTGTAAGGATTGTGGCAGGGAGCATTTGATAAGAGATTGTCCAAGAAAGCCACAAAAACAACATACCATTAAAAGCAGTTAACATAATGGAGCAAGAAGAATTAAGTGATCATGAACAGGTAATTGTAAATGCCATAAAAAGAGCTCAAGCCAAACAACAAAGCATAAAAAATGAGACACACACAGAGGACAACAAGAAAAATTTAGTTACAAAAGCAAAGAAAAGTAGGCAAAAAGGGAGATGGGAAAAAAAGATGAGAACGGGTAAAAATCTAGAAGAGGAAACTGTAGGGAACTCAAACAATAGCCAACAACAAAATACACAGACACAAAATGAGGTAAAAAATTCAAAAAGCTTGGAAACTCTAGTAGAAGCATACAAAGGTACAATTCGAGATGGACCAAATCCTACAGATCATGTGTTGGTTTATCCAATGCCAGATACAGGGATGAGAGAATGCAGAGGTGTAAACAAATAATACAGGAAGCACAAAACAAGTTTGAAGGGATAGACAATCATCAAAAAACAATTGAAGAGTCAAATGCAACAAAAATCAGGAAACATTTAGTTCAGGAAGAAAATTCACAAATAACCTTCCAAATCAATCTAGACAAACACTGTACAATTCTATATCAAACCACAAAGGAAGAGTTAGTAAAACAAAATCCTCATTTACAACTGTAAGGCCGCCGGATTGGCATATTGTAATTTCATATTTTTCCTATACCGCACGAACCGAAAGGTCGTAGCGAAATGTTGTTTCTTTTTATCAATCAATGAAAAGACATGGCAGTGACTCTCCGGTGATGACAAGCGATTCACATAAACTTTTTTAATGATATTATAACACATATTTTTATTTATTTTTATTTATCTATTTTCAGGACACCTATACCACCTCCAACTCGTGATAGCAGAGCAGAGTTGCTTATGAGGACATGCATAGGCACCTTAGGACTAGAGTGCAATATAGAGCCAGAGGGGAACATTGTGTACATAGGGAATGGATTGGAGTTCAAGAGAAGAATGCAGGCACTATGCGACTCTTACGTGCACTTTGTCCACTTACCGTGGAAGTAAGTAAAAATTTTACATATAAATTGAAATAAATATCTTATGTTTTATTTACATTATGTTTTTTATTTTTGTAGTGAGCACAATGAGAGGGATAAAAAATACGTACTTAGTTCACTTGAGACAGAGTTTGGGATAGGATGGTCGCTTAAGTGGTGTCTAAAAGAGATGCGGACACTTATGGCTCATCGTCACGATAATGCACGGTATGCACTGCTTTTATGTATGTATATGTGGATATGAGTATGTGTGTTTATGCATGTATGTATGTATATGAGAGAGAGAGAGAGAGAGAGAGAGAGAGAGAGAGAGAGAGAGAGAGAGAGAGAGAGAGAGAGAGAGAGAGAGAGAGAGAGAGAGAGAGAGAGAGAGAGAGAGAGAAGAGTGAGACTAGAGGTATAAATACACGCATACACACACATATACATCATACATGCACATTTACACACATATACACATACATGCACATTTATACATACACACACATACATGCACATTTTTACACACACATACACATGCATGCAATTACACACATATAATGAATACACATAGACACATACACATACTCACATACATGTACACATACTCACATACACATACACATGCATAATCATATGTACACACACATAGAATCATATAATCATATTTACATGCATATATACATATACACATGCATATATACACACACACAACACATGCATATGCACATATAGATACACATACATACACAACACATGCATACGCATAAATAAATAAATAAATAAATAAATAAATAAATAAATAAATAAATAAATAAATAAATAAATAAATAAATAAATAAATCCTATTTCAAAAATCCTAAATTGAAAACACTAATTTTGATATTAGGATTTTAAAACCCCTAATTTAAAAACTCTAATTCAACCTTTTAGCCATATGTTTGAAGTATATGTACACATTGCATCTATTCCTCCGACATCCTACTAGAGAGATGTCTCTCCTCCCAACCTTATGCCTCTATATATAGCTACTCGAATCAATGAGGATCATAATATATATAAAGATATATACACATCATGTAGATAGGATACATAAATATAAAATGGAGTAGATATATTATGCATCACACATACATGCCTAAATGCACACATAAATATATATATATATATACATGCATACATATTTACATGTACACATTTACACATAGACATATATACATATATACATGTACAAATCACATATACATGCCTACATGCACACATAAACATATATATACATGCATACATATTTACATGTACATATTTACACATAGACACATATACATATATACATGTACACAATTATAAACATTTGCATACATTACATGAATACATGAATATTTTACATAAATGCATATGCATATATACACATATGCATATATACACATATGCATATTTAAAACATGTATACATATATCACACACATGCAAACACATACATATACATGAAATACACATATATGCATACTAACATATGTATACATATAATACACATGAATACACAGACATATGCATACATACATGATAAAAATTTGCTCCTCGAAGATAAAGCTATATATAAAATAATTAGGCATACCCCCGAGCTTCATGTTCTAACTTAGAAGAACATGATTTCATCTCTCTAGTAGGATTCATCGTTATTCAAGTTAATAAAAAAATCTATTATCTGATATCCATTTAGAAGCTTCAACTTATTGATCGATAACTAGAGTAGAATTTACTATCTAATTTGCTCATATGTTTTCATTATTGCCATCATTTTGGTAAGACATCAATATAGTCTCATCTTCATTATCCTTATTGATTTCATTTATTTCTTCTATTGTTAAATCTATGTTCTCATGAATCACATCATCTATTGATGGATTAATATCTATTTCTGGTAATTCCTCTTCCTCATTAGTAGAATCAGCATGTAGAGAATTATCCACTTCATAAAAAAGATCAATATCATTATCACGTATAATGATTCTAGTTTCTATTTCAGATGTTGATGTATCAGTATCTGATGCTGAATGATCAAGAGGACTTTCTTTGATCTCTCTAACAATAAACTGTTCAAACAATGACCTACCTCTAGGTTGCACATGAATGACTTGCCACCAAGGATGAGCATCTGGGTTTTTATAAAAAAATGCTTGTTCAATATGCCTAGGAAGAATATATGGTTCTTTAGTAGATCCCATTACCTTGGATGAATCAATTGCCCAAAACCCAGATAATTCCTTCCTTAATGTGGAATTACTACCTTTATACTCCGCTCAAAACCAGTCAACCTTCAAGATGACCTATCAAAATATATAACAACAAAAACCCGTTATTAGGTGCTTAAAAAAATAACTATCTATAAGGTTCGTGTCTTTTGAGCTAGCATGTGATAATTGCTTGAAAGAAGTAACAATACTAGAATCCTCTCTTTTACGTAAAGAATCAATGGCTTTGATTCTAATATGCTGTCCAAAAGTCCACATATTAGTGAACATTCGAGCCTGCAAAATAAATTCAATTAGTAAATAGAAGCTAACATACATATATGAAAAAAATAAAATATTATTTTAATAAAATTACCTTTCGTTCACAACCTATCATTAACTCTCTTTGCTCATCTGAGATTTCTTCATTATTTGCGTAGGCGCGTTACAAACAACTATATAGCCAATCCATGAAAGAAGATATATCTGTAATCTCATTATTATCGAGATTACGTCTAAATCTTTTGTTTTTTCGCCTTTTACTTCGGAGATTTTGAAGTTCCTCCTACTCGCTAAGGAATGCTTGCATGCATTCGCTATTATATGCTACAAAAGTGGAAACGTCATTTTTTTCTTGAAATGTAAACAAGAATGGAACCCCCTTACCTGATAATGCCTCATCTGTTATTTTTGAAGAAGACTTGTTGGTCCATGCACGTGGAGCTTCTTCATGAACTCTTTCAAGGTACTCACTAACATAATACATGCACTCTTCAAGCATCAAACCTTTGCCATGGATCCTTCTGGTTTCGCTCTTTGTCGCACATAACCTTTTAATATTCCCATAAATCGCTCGACCCAAAACATCCATTGAGTGTTGACAACACCTGAAATCTCTATTTCATCTACAAGATGGACTAATAAATGAACCTGAATATCAAAAATGAAGTAGGAAGTTCTTTCTCCATCAAACATAGTAGCTCTTTGCATTCACCATTTTTTTGTGGGATCGAGTTTTTGTCAATCTCTTTGGATGTAATCCACCTATACATATCATAAAAAAAATTATAAAGAATTCAATTAAAAATATAAAAGATATCCAATATTCATACATATTAAACATAAAAGTATCATAATTACCTTATAAGTGATCCAAGACGATAGATCACATCTCATACTCCTTTTGTTGTACATCCATCGATAACCAAAGGTAAAATATGTTTCAAAAAGTTATGCCAGTCATGGGTCTTTAACCCAGATAAGCTCTTATCATCCATAGTAAACATGTTTTGAAAAGATGCTCCATATCCTGTAGGAGTCTTAATCAATTGAATTCTATTGTTGATAGTCTGTATCTCTTTTGTTGTAAGTACCCAAGGAGCAGGTGCATAAGTCGTTTCTTGTCGATGTCTATCAAAAACTGGCCATAACTTTGGTTTGGATTTTTGATCTTTCAAATCATTCCTTGATGCTGTGGTATCTTTTAGTCCAAGAAGATGCTGCCATAGTGAATAACCAATATTTTTGAATATATGCATAGGATCAAGAAGATGACATACTTTTAACTCTTTCCAATACTCCAAAGAATACCATATTTATATGTTCTCTGCAAGTGCCAATTTTCCTTTTCCTCTGTTCACATACTCATTATCTGAATCATCACTGAAGATTTCTGATTCTGGATCTATCAGAGGTCCATCTGTCCATTTTTTATACCAATCCATAGGCGTCATAGGTTTTGGACACTGACCTGTTTCAAGCTTTGCATTAAAATGTATCGGTTCTCTTTTAGATCTTAATGGATGATCATCAGGCAAGAATCATCGATGTCAAACATAAATATTTTTGTTGAGATTCTTACTATAGATTGATCTCAACCAATCACCACAATATGGAGAAGCTTTATAACCCTTAATAGATATTCCTGCATCATGGAAAATGATAAAAATATAATTAGATTAAATCATATTTATTTACATGCATATTGAATAAAAAATTACATCAATACTTGAACAAACACCATATCCTGGAAAATCGTGAATAGTCCAAGCCACAATACCACGGACCGTAATATGTCTTTCATTGATGCTTTTTGATACATCAATGACATTAATACCTCTCCATAACTCTTGAAGATCGTCAATGAGAGGAGCAAGATATATATTCATATCTTTAACTTGTCTTTTGCCTGAGATTAAAAGTGAAAGCATTAAATGTTCCTTTTTAATGCTAAGATATGGTGGAAGATTGTAGTTTATGACTACCATTGGCCATGTTGACCATTTACTAGATTTCATGGAGAATGGATTAACCCCATATAATGCAACTCCTAACTTTAGATTCTGTGGATTTTATGCAAATTCAGGCCATGTAGAATCAATATGCTGAAAAGCAACACTATCATGAGGAATTTTGACTATTCCATCAGTACTTTTGTGATCATGTCCCCAAGTCAAAAGCTTTGATAATTCGGGGCTTTGAAACATATGTCTAATCCGTGGAGCCAATGGAAAATGTCTCAATACCTTTTTTGGGATTTTACCTTCTTCGCCCTTGTATCGAGGAGATTGACATTTGGGACATGTCAAAGAGTTTGCATATTCACCTCTATATAAAATACAATCGTTAGGACATGCATGTATACATTGATAATCTATACAAGATTGTTGATTATCTTCTTCATTTCATCATGTGAGGTAGGAAGAATATTCTAACTTGGTAAAAAATTTTCAGATAATAACCTGTAAGTTTATAAAAAAAAGATATATTAAAAAAAGTAAATAAATAAATATACATACACACACACACACACACACACACACACACACACACATATATATATATATATATATATATATATATATATATATATATATATATATATATATATATATATATATATATATGCATATAATTTTATATATATGTATGCTTATGTGCATCTCTCAAAATATTCACGAAAAATTTGATTGTTTTGGATGGCAGGATAGGATTGTTTGTTTTGGAGGATATGAAGTATGTACCTTCTGATGGAGAGTGTTAATCTCCAAAAGAACAACCTACTCTTGAATTTAGAACACCTCTATATCAAGAGTAAGTCAAAACTTTCACCAAATTAGAAGTCCAATTTCCAAATTATCAAAAGTTGAAAAATTCTGTGAAGAAGATAAAACACAGAAAGTCTGTTGCACAATTTCTTCTCATTGACCTATCAAACATGTAAAGTTTTCTATGAAATTTTGTATGAAGTATCGCCTAGAAGTTGCGCACCTCCTCCAAGTTAAAGTTCTTCAAAATGTTTAGTATAACTTGAGAAATCAACTTCACAAGCTACCTATGTCCAAATCTGCATTTCTGAGAAGTCGATTTGACACCCCTAACTTCTTAACTTTGGTTCTCACAATGTCGAACCCGTTTTACCAAATCCTTTTGGCTGTAGATAGCTTATCTCTCAACTTAGATTTTGAGCTGTCATATGTGTAAAACTTTACACTGTGCACTGAGCACTACTCATTTCTTTGGACTCGAAATCTGTGCCTGTTTCAGAGAACTGTGAACATTCATCACATATGAATGTTCCTACACACAATTCTCCTAGCCTGTTTACAATTAGACTCTAAAATTCAGGTCAAAGACTCATTAACTATCGACTTAGATATCCTCAAAAGGATTTCACAAATGATCAAACACAGACGGAGCAGTCACGAAAAGATCGGGTGCAATATTTCTTCAATTACTCAGAAAAATACAGTTGAGTGATGAGAGGAAAACTCAACTAACATTTCACATGTCTCATGACATCTAACTTCTCCTTTTTTTGACATCTATGCTCACTCATCTATTCTTTCATATGCTCTCATATCACGCCTCAACATTTTCAAGGTATTTATAGAGAAATTTGTACAAGTCTATGACTAATCAAAGATCTAAGTGAACTATAACTATACTAATGTACATATGTGTACATTCCTCATATCCTCTGAATGTATCTTTCCTCCAAGCTTCAATTGGTGATTGATCTGCACCAACAGCTCCCCCTCAATCATCAATTGAGGTTTCTCTTTTCTTCTTTATACCTGCCATGTCTTTAAACTTCTGTAGCTTTGGTCCATCCAAGCTCTTTGTAAGCATATCAGCTATTTGATCTTTAGTTGAAGTATGTATGACTTCAATCTCTTTATCCATCACCTTCTCTCTTAGAAAGTGATACTGTATCTCAATGTGTTTGGTCCTGGCATGAAAAATAGGATTAGCAGCTAAATATAATGAACTCATGTTATCTCCATATATAATTGGTACCCCATGCACTATGTCAAAACTCTTCATCAAAGTCTTGAGCCAAATCACTTCCTTTGCAGCTTCAACCATGCCTTTGTACTCTGCTTCTGTAGAAGACAAAGCACCTGTATGTTGCTTCTTAGAACACCATGAGATAAGTTTATCTCCCACCTAACACATGTATCCAAAAGTTGATCTTCTATCATCTGGATTACCTGCCCAATCTGCATCACTATAAATTTTGATGTGAGGTGAACCCATAATACAAACCTTCATTGAGTGTACCCTTAATGTACCTCAACACTCTTTGACCTGCAATCCAATGTTCTTTCCTTGGGCAATGCATGAATTGAGACAAAACCCCTACTGCATATGATAAATCAGGTCTAGTTAAAGTAGCATAGATAAGACTACCAACCAAACTCTGATATTGTCTCATGTCCTTGAATTCTTCACCTCCAAACTTACTCAATTTATGATTCACCTCCATTGGTGTAGGTGCTACCCTGCAATCATCCATTTTAAACTTGATTAACAAGTTCTTCAAATACCTTTCTTGGGTCACAAATACTCCATGTTGAGTATATGTAATCTCCATGCCCAAGAAGTATGACAAGTCTCCCAAGTCACTTATTTTGAACTCCTTTTCCATTTGCTTCTTGAGTCTTTGTATTCCTTCTTCATCTGTACCTATAAGGATTATATCATCAACATATATGCACATGTATTTAGAGTAGTGATTTCCTAACAACCCTTCATGGGCTTATTGCAACCAACTAGTATGTTCATCGTCTTCGACACAACAAGCTAGTACGACCTCGGTATCTTGCTTGTACATACTTCCTACCAATATTTGATGTTGCTGTGATCGTACAATTTCTTCTTTGTTTGTTTTTACGTTCTTATTTGTAGGCCCGAAGGTTAGTACAGGTACCAAATTACTTGCCCATTTAGGAACAACTTCTAAATTGAACAAATAAGCATCAAGTAGTTCATCCGACACTCCTTGCAGTGGATCTCCTGAAGTGATGCGAGAAAGATGGTCCGCCCTAAGACGGGTCCTACCTTTCCTAACAACCACTTCAAAATCGTATTCAATTAGTAAGAGGAACCATCTTACTAAGCGTCCAGTATTGCAAGGTTTATTGACCAAATATAATAGAGCTTGATGATCAGTGAAAAACTTGAACTTTTTGGCCAATAAATAGTGTCTAAACTTCTTCACAGCATATACCATGCCTAGACCTTCTCTTTCTATTGTGGTATAATTTCGTTCAGTTGCGTTCAACTGTCTGCTAGCATATGCGATGGGTAAATCTAGATTTCCTTCACCGGTGGATTGTGCTAGCACACATCCTATTGCATGATTGGAAGCATCTACATGGACATGGAAAGGTTTACTCCAATCAGGAGTGGTCAGTATTGGTGCTGAGCACAATCGTCTCTTCAACTCATTGAAGGAATTTTCGCATTCGTCGTTCCACTCAAAATTTGTCAACAATCCATAAAGAGGTTTAGCAATGATGGCATACATGTGGATGACCCTGTGATAATATCCACAATGACCCATGAAGGCTTGCACCTCTTTAACGTTCCTTGGCCTTGGCAACTTTGCTATGGCTCTTACTTTGTCCTCATCTGTTGATATTCCATTTTTAGAAACAATGTGACCTAAGATTTTACCTTGTCATACCATGAACACACACTTTTCTAGGTTCAGACACACTCGATAATCTCTACACTTGTTGAAGATTTGTCTGAGCTCAGGAATGTGGTATCTTCTTGCTTGGGAATGAGCACATAAATAATCCACATATACTTCTAAGTTCTTCCGCAAGAACTCTTTGAAGACATGACACATGAGCCTTTGGAATGTTGCAGGTGTGTTGGTGAGCCCAAATGGCGTCACACGAAATGCAAAGATTCCCCACTATGTGGAAAAAGCTGTTTTGTGTTAATCTTCTGGGGCAATGGCTACTTGGTTGTAACCTGAAAATCCATCAAGAAAGCTATAAACTTCCTTGCCTGCAACATGCTCCAATAGATGTTCAGTGATTGGAAGTGGATAACTATCTCGAATTATAGCAGCATTAACCTTTTTAAGGTTAATACACACTCGAACCTTTCCATTCTTCTTGGGTACCACTACAATGGGGGACACCCATTTAGTATGCTCAATCTCATAGATAAACCCAGCTTCAATCAACCTGTCAATTTCTTCTTTGATTTTAGCTGCATAAGTGTCATTATATGTGTAGGGCTTTTGTTTGGTGGGCTTCGCCTCAACGGTCATGGGGATTGTATGAGAGAAAATTTTTGGATTTACTCCCTTTAGATCTCTATAGTGCCATGCAAACACATCCCTATATTCCCTTAATAGAGCTACAAGCTCTGCTTCTTCTTTTGCACTTAGGTCATCTCCTATGTATGTGTATCGCTCTTCGTTCCCTTCAATGGTTACAACAATCTTTTTAGTTTTTTCTTTATTATCATATGATTCTCCTATGATGGCCTCTCTCTTAGGCATTCGTACCAAAATTTTCCGATCTTCAACTTCATATTTCTTGAAATTTTCTGGTACCTCGAACAATGATTCCTCTTCTTGTTTCACTGCTTTTCTTTTCTTTTTCATTTGACCTCCTTCGCTTCCCTCCTTTGAATTTACAGTTTTAATACTTGTGAGAGGTTCTTCTTCTTTTTGGGTTAACACTCCTATGTCTTCTAAATAGTGTTCCTCTGAGTCAAAGTAAGTATCCATCACAATGGATTCTAGATCATCGTCATTCTCTTCTTCTTCTATGACGTCACTAGGGTCACGCTCTTCCATCAAGGGCTCACACATGAACACTGAGATATCATAACCCTCCTCATCACAATGAGATATCCATTTTTCTTCATTGACTGCAATGTCCATGGTAGCTAAGATTTCTGCCCAACCATGAGGCTCAAGTTCCTCATCTGGAAAAATCATCGGTGTATAGGCTGGGTCTTTAACTGGTCTATGTCCTGGGGAAGTTCCTTCTTCTCTTGCTTTTAGACGCTTTTCCTCTTCCTCTGCGACCTTGCACATCCACAAGTGAGTATCTTCATGCAACCAAGATGGATCAGGTGAACTCCTAGAATGCATAGAGATAGAATCGTCTTTCGCTTTGTGGATAGGATTCCACTGTAGGGGTGGTACATCCCTGAAGGTGTAATCCTTCAAATTGACCTTGGTAGTGACCCCTAAGTGCTGTAAGTACAAGGAGTTGGCTCCCCAATATTGTACTATTTGCAATTGTCGTAGGAAGGGTCTTCCTAGGATCATCTCATAGACATTATTTTTCTCAAAGTCACATATAGAAAATGTGTGTTCAAACTCTACACCACAAGTGGTTAGAGTTATCCCTTCAAGCAATCCTAGAGGTCTTTCAAAATGACCATCTGCCATTTGAAGCTTCATTCTAGTTGGTCTTAATGTGGGTTTTCCCCATCGCTTCCACAAGGAAGTGGTCGCAATAGCAACATCAGCACCCAAATCTACGATTGCTTTGGTTGTGTAACCTTGATAGGTGATCGGAAGATAAGTATTACCTTCTTCACCTTCGCTCATGTCTCCTATTTTATCAAGAGGTATTTCTGGAACTTTTTGCTTAAAGCCTACTTTTGGCATATTGGAATCAAGTTCTGGAACTTGATTCTTCACATGATTCCATAGCTCAGGTTTTGCTTTAAGCAGCTCTTCTACCGTGAGATGACACTGAACCTTAGTGTTCTTTATGATGTCAGTGTTTCTTGGAACCACTGAGCCTTCATTTCTTACCAGTATTGTGGGAGCTCTGATCTGAAGAGATTCAGATTCCCATGGGCCTGTTAAGTGAGGCAACTCTTGTAAAGAATTAGATTCAAAATCTAATCTCTCGTCTTCTTGTTGCTTTGCTTGGTCTCCATAATTGGAAGGAATGTCTTGGGGAAATTGATCATGAAGATCATCAATCTCAGGAATAGGAGGGGGATTACCCTTCTCCTTGGCCCATTTTTCTTCTTGTATTTCCCGCAAGAACTCTTGAGAGTACTGTTGAATTGAAAGAGGTGTTCCCTCATCCATGGAATCAGGAACATAAACTTTCCTGGGTGGTGAGCTTTCTCTTTCAACAACGGGTTGAGCCTGTAGAGGTAAAGAAACTTGTGGCTTGTTTACCAACTGCTCTAATCTTTCTAGTAAGCCCTCGAAATGCAAATCCGGTTTGATAGAGTTCGTCTGATTGAACTTTTGACTAGTCTCAAGCATAGCTTGAGCTACTTCTACCATTTTCATGCACATTTTTGTCCGCTCAATCTCTAAATCTGCTCTAGGGTAACTCTTATCCAGGTTTGCAGTTGTTGGCCCTTCTTGAAGTCGAGCCTGGTAGGCCTTGAACATCATGTCCAAGCCTTCTGGGGTTGGATCTGCAAGAACAGACCCTGGTTGCGATCTATTTACAATGGCTGGTGGGGTGGGATGAGGTGGAGTCGATGGAGCTTCGGCCTGCGAGGGGCTTTGAGATGCAATGTCTTCTATTTTTGTTTTGGTATCCCTTAGGCTTTCTTCTAGCTCAGATATCTTTTTGTTCCACTTGCGATTAGCCTTCTCTTTGGTATCCTTCCATGTTCTTGGTTTCCTCTTACTAGGCTCTCCTGACTCACTTGACTCCGATTGCTTAGATGGTTTTGCTTGTTGTGCAGCCCTTGCCCTAGTAATTGCCTGTACAGGAGCCACATTACTGCTACTTGAACTTGAATCTGCCACTAAGCCTACCACATTGATGGGTGTAACCTTAGGCACACTAGAGGGATTCCTGGGACACTCTCTAGGAAGATGTTCTTTGCTGTTAAAAAATCAAGCTTCAAAGTACAAATTCGTGGGAAAAATAATTTGTACAAGTGGACCAATGTATGAAGGCCTCAATTCACGAGATTTCCCCAAAAGGAATCACTCATCAACTCCACAAATCATTCCAATCAATTCCTCTAACTTAGAGAGGAGCAATTTTAGGAAAAGAGGTTCCTAGATTGTAGGAGTCTACTTGCTCTATTTAAAGTAGGCTTGGATCACGACTTTTTGTGTGATCCCGTGTGTTTCTTTGGTGTATTGGAGTGTTCTTAGAGTGCTGGAACTCCAGCAAGCAACCCCCTAGCTTAAGCAAGCCCCCTTCTTGCTTCTATCCCAAGTTTCGGTTAGGATATCTCACTGTCTATGCTAGCAGTGACTAGTCTCTATTTCTCTGAGTTGTATCCATTGGTTCTCCTATTGTAGAAATGCATTTGCTGTGATTTTACTCTTGTTGGATAGATAATATAGTCTTCTAATTCTGGTTCAAATCTCAGGATCTGTCTCTGCATATTCTCTGAGTTATTGTATCTAGAGTGAAGGTGTGTCTCTACACATGTCTGTGAGAGTGTTGGAAACGTAGCCTGACTTGCAGACATTGCCATTTCATGCGTGAGCATCCATTTTAGATGATATTTGTCTTGTTAGAAAGCTCTTTAAGTCTACTGTAAGTGGTTAAAATATCTCGCGAAATATTTATACCAATTTTGAGAAATAACCAGAACACTAGAACAGTGTCCAGTTGAGTTTACCTTGGGAGGTCACATTTCACTTCTAGTTGCATAGGGAGTTGTCAAATCTCCCAACAGTGGTATCAGAGCATTTGGAAGTGCCTGGAGGGCATCCATTACAAAGCAAAAGAGCTATTTGAGCTGTAGTTTAAAAGGTTTCTTCATCAAAGGAAGCTGGACAAATATTTTCATCAAGGGGGAGCACTCGATCCTCGTCAAGTGAAGCATACTTGGAGTTTATCAAAGGAGATCTAATCTTGGAGGTAACATCAATTTACTTTTGCATCACTAGCACTTCAAGGAGGTATTGGAAGAGTTCCAAACCTTAGGGAAAGCAAGATATGGCTGAGTTCAACACTCAAATAGAGAAACTTGACAAAGGCAACTATCAGCCTTGGAAGTTTAGGATGTCAAACTATCTCATGGGCAAGGACCTTTGGGGTTTGATCAGTGGGACTGATCCAAGACCTAGGTTGGGGGATAATCCAACCAATGACCAGCTGAGAGCATTTAGGGAATGGAATGAGCGTGACAAAAGAGTTATTTTAATTCTTTCACAACACATTAGCAACAGTATGATAGGGCACATTCAAGACCTAGACTCAAGCATGAGAGTTTGGGAAACTTTGGAGAGGCTCTACTCCACTAGTACTAAAGCAAGGAAGATTCAACTTAAAAATGAGTTACACAATCTAAAGAAGACCTCAGGGAGTAGCATCAATGACTTCATTCTCAAAGTCAAGGAGCTTTCAGATGCATTGGGATCTATTGGCAACCACATAGATGATGATGATCTAGTGGCGTATACCCTCAATGGTTTGAGGGATGATGAAAAGTGGAAACCATTCACCACTTCAGTTTATGTAAGGGACACACTTCTAGATTTTGAGCAACTAGTTTCTCTTATGGTAACCGAAGAAATGAATATAAATGGAGGTTCATCAAAGGGCAAGGATGCCCAAGTGTTTTAGCACAAAGAGGCAACCAAAGTAGGGGAAGAGGAAGATTTGGAGGAAGACAAAGCAATCAAGGACATGACCAAGAAGGCTCTTCACATAAAGGAAGAGGAAGGACAAGAGGAAGAGGAGGAAGACATCAACGATCAAGAAGCTAAGATGGTCAAGGATGCTACATATGTGGACGACATGGACATTATGCAAGGGATTGCTATCAAGGGAGAAACCAAAGGAGTTACAACAAAGCCTCAACATACAAAGGGCAAGGTAATTATGCATCCACTAGCTCTGAGAATGAAAATCTCCTTATGATGCATATGTATGGAAGCTCAAACAATGTAGATACTACATGGTATATCGATAGCGATTGCAGCAACCATATGAGTTGCGACCAAACTTTGTTCACTAATCTACATGCTCCAAGTGGTAAAGGGCATGTGGAAACAGGGGATGATACAACCCATGAGATCACACACATACGTGATGTGGTTTTGGATGACAAAGAGCAAGGAAGGTGTCTCAAAGATGTGCTTCATGTACCTACAATCACCAAGAACTTGGTATCTGTGGGACAAATGGTGGACAGAGGCTACCAAGTGAGATTCAACAAAGGAGGATGCTTTGTGGAGAACCCAAAACAAGGCTACAAGCTGGTTGCAAGAGGAAAGAAGCAAGGAAGATTGTTTACTTGAGTAGCATACACCTCGCTTCAAACCCTGTTTTCCATGCAAGAACAAGAACATTGAAGTGCATTACCACTTCATAAGGGAAAAGGTATTGAAAAAGGAGATTTCAGTGATTCATATAGGTACAAAAGACCAAGTTGCTGATATGTTTACAAAGGCATTGGATGGCACAAAGCTCATGAAGTTCAAGCAAGGCATTAGCATGAAGGACCTTGGATGAAGATGAAGATTGAAGCTTGAGGGGGAGTGTTAAAAAATCAAGCTTCAAAGTACAAATTCATGGGCAAACTAATTTGTACAAGTGGACCAATGTATGAAGGCCTCAAGTCACAAGATTTCCCCAAAAGGAATCACTCAACAACTCCACAAATCATTCCAATCAATTCCTCTAACTTAGAGAGGAGCAATTTTAGGAAAAGAGGTTCCTAGATTGTAGGAGTCTACTTGCTCTATTTAAAATAGGCTTGGATCATGACTTTTTGTGTGATACCGTGTTTTTCTTTGGTGTATTGGAGTGTTCTTAGAGTGTTGGAACTCCAGAAAGCAACCCCCTAGCTTAAGCAAGCCCCCTTCTTGCTTCTATCCCAAGTTTGGGTTAGGATATCTCACTGTCTATGCTAGCAGTGACTAGTCTCTATTTCTCTAAGTTGTATCCATTGGTTCTCCTATTGTAGAAATGCATTTGCTGTGATTTTACTCTTGTTGGATAGATACAATAGTCCTCTAATTTTGGTTCAAATCTTAGGATCTGTCTTTGCATATTCTCTGAGTTATTGTATCTGGAGTGAAGGTGTGTCTCTGCACAGGTCTGTGAGAGTGTTGGAAAAGTAGCTTGACTTGCAGACATTTCCATTTCATGTGTGAGCATCCATTTTAGATGAAATTTGTCTTGTTAGAAAGCTCTTTAAGTCTACTATGAGTGGTTAAAATATATCGGGAAATCTCTATACCAGCTTTGAGAAATAACCAGAACACTAGAACAGTGTCCAGTTGAGTGTACCTTGGGAGGTCACATTTCGCTTCTAGTTGCATAGGGAGTTGTCAAATCTCCCAACACTTGCCTTACTCAGGACAAAAGCCTTGTATTGTGATGTTTTGTCCTTGTCCAAGCGCTGGATGATGGGGACATTCACGAATGAAATGGTCGCCCTGACATCTAAAGCATGGTCCTCTAGGGGCTTGTGGTCTTACTTGTCTCACTTGGGGCCTAGTATTTGGAATCGTATACATGACATTGGAGTATTCTGGCTCCCAGCTTTGTTCCATAGGTGGTGTCTCATATTGATATGGAGAAGTCTCACTTTTCTCAGGTGACTCTATGTAATAAGCATGTGGACTATCTTCATGGGAGTAGTATGAATTATGAGTATGAGAGTCATTTTTTGAGACCAATGGGGTTAGTGGCACCAATGCTCTATTAGGGTTCTCCTCCGCCATCGTATATTTAACTGGGATCACATTGGCAGGAGTTGGTGGTTGGTTTCCTAGGACTGGTTGTGGCCTATATGGTGCCTGATATTGCTGTTGTGGTCTATAATATGGATGTTGGTATTGATTCTGATACCTACCCTGCTGGTAAGGTTGCTGAGAATTTTGTCTAACAGCCTGCTTGTTGTAGGGACAAACTTGAGCGGTGTGGTTCGTGTATTTCCTCTCAATAGTGCAATATGGAGCATTAGGGTTTCCTTGGGGTTGAGCCATCATCGGGCACACATTAGCCATGTGATCTCCTCCGCATGTATAACATCGCCTCAATGGGGTGACCCTTGGCATTTGTTTACTTTGAACTCCTAACTTCTTGGCAACCTGATCAGCTATCTCATCTATCTCAGTGGAGGTTCTGGAGGTATGACTAGTAGAACTATCAAAATCCTTGTAGAGTTTGGACAGTCCTAACTCCTCACCCAAATTGTCTTCTATGTCGATACGTATCTGCACACACTCTTCTATGGATCTAGGCTCTTTCAAGTACACATATGATCTCAACTTGGTGCTTAGCAAGCCATCTAAAAACAAGGCCACTTGTTTGGCTACTGTGGGTAATTCCGGTACAAGCATCTTTCCAAGTACTGTTTAAACCTTCTTCTTGCAAGTCGTACTGTTTCTTGGGGTGTCTGCTTAAAGCTGTGGATCAAGGATGATGTGTTATGCCTTATACCACTCTTGGAAAATTCGATAATGAATTCCTCTAGCAGCTGACCTATCTCCCTATAGTTGCGACTATTTAGAGGTTGAAACCAAGCTAAGGCAGTTCCCTTGAGAGTCAGACTAAATGCCTCGAACTCGGTGAACAAGTCCTCTACTTGTTCAGCTCTTAGCACTTGTTTGAACTCGGCCACATGATCATAAGGATCTCCAAATCCATCAAAGTAGTTCTTCATTGCCTTGACCACTTGGGAACGTCTAAGGGTTCTTGAGTGCTCTCGAGGTCTGGGCAATGGGAAATCATGTTCATCTCTTTGATGCCTATGTGCTCGATGTCTCTCTCTTTCAGGTCTTTCACCTTCATGTCTTGACCTGTCTCTGCCCGTAGTGTTTGCAAAGCTTACCTCCGGTCTCTTTCTAGTTCTTTCCCTTTGGGTTTCATGAGCCTTGGATGATCCTACTCCTTGGAGGCCATGGGAAACACTCGATCTTAGTGGAGGGAAAATTGATTCACCTTGCCAAGTGTATGCATGCCTATCTTGCTATGTTACCAAGAACATTTTCTCTAACGTGTGATCTAGATAGACAACTTTGCCTAGTATCTCTGGATCCTTGAACTCATAGATGGTGACTATTGGGCTTGGTTGAGTTGGCTTGAATCTCCAAAAGGCTTCCTTCGTTTCTCTATTCAAGAACAGCTCTATGCTTTTGTTGTCTTGGGAAATCCATTCTGGAGTGATCACTCTAGTCAAGACTGACTTACCTCTAGGGGTCTTGGGTTCTCGTCCTATGTCTCCTTGCTCTAGGTCTCCTATCTCGTTCTCAAGAATGATGTTTCCAAACTCATCTGTCCTATCTGGTAAGTTGGTAACCACATACATGGTTACTTCCTTATAAATGTATGCACCCTCTTCGAATTTGACCACTGGGTGTTCAAGTCCAAAGGGTTGGTCATGATTTTTGAGTTGAACCACTGATCGTCTTAGACCATCCTCATAGATGCGAGCACCTAATTGGTTGGTCCTGATATACTCCAACTGGGTCTTATAGGGACCTTCTGGTGTCTGTAAATAGGCAGTGCCTGAGCTACGTGTGGGTCTTTCCATGCTAAAAGACATTTTTGAGTCACTGGTTTCTAAACTTAGTGTGTAAGGATAACCACTAAGCTGTTGATCCCAAGACTTGGTTGTATGGTTGACACTAGCCTCAGATGATCTAATGCTTTGTCTATCCTTGCCTAAGTGTCTGCGAGATCTCAGGCTCATAAGCCTTGGCTTCTAGTCCCAAAGTTCTCTTATATTGCTCAAAATCCTTTGGAACTCCTTGGTTTTCTAGTTTCCCTGAGGGTCAACTTCAAAATACCCTATCTAATAATTTGTGTATTATATTTACCGTAACCAGTGGAAGTTTTGGTTGTACTCCCCACGAGCTTTCCAACAAAACCAAAATCACAGCAAACGGATTTCGTATGAGAAAGTTATGCTAGTTCAGGGTTCTGGGGGTTAAAACAGGAAAACAGGATCTCTCTGGGAGCTCAGAACAGGCGATACGACACCAGATTTTCACGTACGATACCTTGGTTTTAGACGATACCACTACAGACGATACCACCTAGACAATACGATATCACTAGGATGACTGCAATCGCGATACCAACCTCACGATACGATACCAGAAATGCTCACGATACGATACTTATGCAAGTGGCGATACGATACCAATTTGTGAACGATACAATACCACTCCAACCGCGATACGATACTGCTTGTGCTACGCGATACGATACCACAAAGTGCACGATACAATACCAAAATAAGAGGCGATACGATACTAGGTGCACAATACGATACCTTTGACCTCGCGATACGATACCAACTTGGCAGACGATACGATACCGCTCGGTCAACGATACGATACCACGAGGTGCACGATACGATACCAGGTAGACCATGATACGATATCACGGGGGTGACCGGGATTGCGATACCAGCACTTGACGATACGATACCAAAATGGTATCGCGATACCTCAAGTGGGCATGCACGATACGATACCTCAACAAGTATCGTGATACATGGGAATTCTGGTATCGTGATACCAAAACTCGACCGGACATGATACTTGGAGTTTTTGACACCCAAATTCAAAAAATTTTTGCATATTTGTGTACCTTGTGTCCTCCTTGTCACTCCTAGGTGCCTGTAGATGCAAACTCACCCTCCAAATGCACGATATCACTGCCACAATACCAAACACTGTTCTTGTCACTCCGCAATACTGTCACCTAGATTTTGGTGTTTTTGAGAGTTTTTCAAGTGTTTTGCTTCAACGTTTTTTCTCAGCTCCTCTTGCGCCTCTTTCTCACACCCACGAGTAAAAAACGAGTGAATGTACTGTCGAAAATGGAAAAAATCAGAGAATGTGAAGAGGGAAGAAGATGGTGATGATGATGAAGATGAAGATGAAGAAGAAGGAAAACTCAGAAACTGAACTGAAAATGGTGATTTTTTTTCCTTCCAACATCGCTACTCTATGTCTTACCGTCACACGCTCGTCCTCCAAGCTCTCTCCCCGGCAACGGCGCCAAATTTGGTGTCACTCTAGCACAATGGCAAGTACCAACGTGAGGAGATACACAAATGTCAATCCGTGGAGACGTGAGGACTGGTATGAAGACCGTGAGCAAGTGATGGCACAAGTGCGTGAGTGAAAGCACACAAGCATGCACACACATACACACACATGCACAAGTAAGAGCAAAGAGTGGAACAATGGAAGGACTTAGATTGCAAAAGAGCTCTCTTACAAAGCTGAAATCTACAACAAGCTAACCTCTAAAATGAGTTCTCCAGCCCTTTTAATAGTTTTTTGAGTGGTTTTGGCATTGTCCAGACCTAGTGTCCGGCCTAGTTAAAAATTAGGTTCCAAGGCTTATTTGGGGGCTCAAACGGAGTCTACAAATTATGAAAATTGGTAGGATGATAGTTCTAATACTCCTCAAGCTCGAGGACTCCCGGGCTTGAACAAAATGGAGTTGCAAAAATGAAAAATGGTATTTACAATGGTTTTTAGTGATGAAAATCACTATGTTTATAGGGATTTCTTTTGAAAATTTGACAGGTGCTTCTTGGAGCTTCCTACTTGCTCCTTCTTCTTGTGTGTACACTTCCTTGATGCGCTTCCATGCTTTGTCCTTGATCTTGAGCTTCAACACTCTCCATCTAAAGGAAGTGGTCCTCTATTCCATCCTCCATATCTTCTTCTATCATATGTTTGTACTAAAGAACGATCACGATCTGGCAATGGATAATCTCCAGCCATTTCATTCTTTAAACTAGGAGGTAGAGGATTTCTAGAAACCTCTGCTTGTAATTGATGAACAACAAGTCCATGACGTGTACAAGATAAATTAACATTATGAGAAAAATTATCATCATCATCATCATCATCATCGAGCAAGTGTTCCTGTATATCAACAATAATTTTATTTTATATATGGTTTTTAAATAAAATAATGACATTAATATATATAGAAAATACATACCCAAGCATTATCACGTTGACTAGGTGATGGTGCACGCTCAAAAGTACCATACTCTGCCTCATGTTCAATACATTCCAATCGTGGTCTTCGATATGTGCCATAACAAGAGTTACACCAACATATAGTATTCTCTTCATAGTAAAATTCATCATAATTCCTATCGGAGGACACATGTGAAGTCGTTGCATGGGTAGGAGGTGGTGGAGTACCCTCTGATTGATCAGAATCTGCACATAATAAGAAACAAATAAGTTATGTATCCATCGTATGAGGAGACGGTGGTGGAGTTCCATCTGATTGATCAGAATCTACAAATAATGGTATTTGATATTAATAATATGATTATCTACATACACAAAAAATTCACATATACATATTTACACATACACACATATTCACATATACACATTTACACATTTACACATACACAGATATTCACATATACACAACTACACATTATTGTGGGATAAATGCATGTATTTTGTATGAATGAGTGTATATGCATGCATGTGTGTGTACGTATATATGTGGATATGTATATGTGTGTTTATGTTATATGTATGTATATGTGTATATGTATACATATATGTATGCGTATATGTTTGCATGTATATGTGTATGTGGGTATGTGTATGTGTATGTGTGTGTATATATGTGTATGTATTCTGATTTTTTTTTCTGTTTGAGATTAAATTAACAGGAGATATTGTATGGTGGAAAAAAATAAGAGGCGAGCTAACATAACACCTGAGACGTGGCAGTTTTTTCATAGATAGCTACGTCTTCAGGAGTCATTTCCTCAGTAGAAGGTACACAAATTAATAGTTTATATTTATAATTTTTATATATTTTAGTAATTTTTTACATTTAATTTATGTATTTTTTTCCTTGAATAAACAAGTTGCTGCAAAGAAGAGAGTGGAGTCGGGCCACACATCGCATCTAGGCCAAATGGGCCATAATGGTTTTGTAGCTACATTTGTAAGTATATGAATTATTGTGAGTATATTTTTTATTTTAGTTAAAATGCAAGCAACTAATCTTTTTTATTTGTTTCAATGCAGCGGAAGGATTATGGCCGATATCCTACGAAACATGAGATCGAGTATGCTACACATTTTGGATATCAGCGTTTGAGTGAGTATATGCAAGATCATCCTGATGCCTTTGTGAGTATTTTTAAATTTTATATAAGTATTTTATTTTTATGAATGGTTTAATTGTTTTATTTATTTATGTTTGTTATATGTAATACAAGAATATTATGAAGAGACAAATATGGATGAGGTGGAGAGACAAACACAGGAGGGATGATCTCGATCGTCATAGGGTGATCATGACGATGAGGACGAGGAAGATCAGGATGATCATGATATTGCTGCTGATAATGATGATTAGGATTTTAGTTGATTATGACATTGGATTATATGTATTTACATTGATATATATATATATATATATACATTTTTTTATCTATATATTTTTCATTTCAGTTATGTTTTGAAATGTGTGTATGTGTATATGTGTGTATGAGTATGTGCATGTGCATGTGTAAGTGTATATGTATGTATGAGTATGCGCATGTGCATGTGTATATGTGTGTATATGTATGTGCATGTATATGTGTAACTCTATGTGTATATGTGTGTATGTGCATGTATATGTGTATATGTAGGTATGTGTATGTGTCTGTGCATGTGTATATGTGTGTGTACGTATGTGCATATATATGTGTATAATGTATGTATATGCATGTGTATATGTATTCCACATGCATGTGTATGTGGATGCATTTCGATTTGCATCCATGTGCATGCATGTGGATGTGCATATACATGTATTTGCGTATATGTTAATGTATGTATACACACACACACACACACATATATATATATATATATATATATATATATATATATATATATATATATATATATATATATATATATATATATATATATATATATATATATATATATATATATATATGCGATAATGCATGCATGTAAGTCTTTTTATGTGGTTGTAGAAATGTTTGTGCATATGCATGTGTATATGTGTGTATGTCTAAGTGCATGTGCACATGAATCTGTGTGTATATATGTGTGTGTATGTGCATGTGTATATGTGTATATGTATGAAAGTGCATCTTCATCATGTATAAGTGTATAAGTGCATATCAATAAGTGTGAGTATGCTATCTAATGAAAATAACACAATTCAAATGATATACAAAGAATAGAAATTGTACTTACAATGGTTAGACAGAATTTTTGCTTGGTTAGCTTCTTGAATAACCTGCAATAAAGAGAGAAAGAAGAGAGAGAGAGAGAGAGAGAGAGAGAGAGAGAGAATTCAAAGAGAGAAAGATGTAGAAAGAGAGAAAAAGAGAAAGAGGGAGACAATAAGAGAGAGCTTAGGCAAAACAACAATTCTGCATATACTTGCTTCAGCTCGTAAGCGCAACGCAATTGCAAACGTTGGAGAGCTCTTCGATCATATGCATGAAAATGCCGATCGAAGAGCCTCCAACGTTTTGATTTTTCTCCGTCATCAGACCGTCGTGTAAGCGATGCTACGCATCGAGTTGGTGTCGCATAAGCGACATGTTCATAGCATCGCTTATACGACAGCAAAAAAACGTCGCTTATGCAACGCAAGAAAGCGTAGCTTATGCGACGTTATTTAAAACGGTCGTGTTAGCGACGCTGTATGGGAGCGTCGCAGCCCCATCACGCCACAAGTCGCAAAAACGTCATTTGGTTCATCGTTTAATCGACGATCCGTGCGTGATGCTCATTACGACGCATGTTGCAATTTTATAGCGACAAAATTCTGTCACCTTAACTGTCACTATGTGCCCGTATTCCTTGTAGTGGTAGGATTTCCTTCCTACTCTCCTTGTTAATTGAGTGTTGGGGTCCATGAGTGAGTATTGAAATTAGCTTTTCTGCCCACTTAGGACATACTTCCAAATTGAACAGGTAAGTGTCTGGAAAATCGTCGGGTACTCCGCTCAGTGGTTCTTCATGTGTTAATCTAGAGAGATGATTTGCCCTTACGTGGGTATTTCCCTTCTTTACAATCACTTCAAAATCAAACTCCATTAATAACAGAAACCATCTCACTAGTCTTCCCGTGTTACAAGGCTTATTGACTAAGTACAACAAGGCTTGATGATCTATGAAGAACTTGAACTTGTTGGCTAAAAGGTAGTGTCTAAATTTCTTAACCGCGTACACCATCCCTAATCCCTCTCTCTCCATAGTTGTATAGTTTCTTTCGGCTTGATTCAGTTGTCTACTTGCATAGGCAATAGGATGGTCCAATTTCGCTTCATCTACCGGCTGAGCTAAAATGCATCCTATTGCATAATTGGAAGCATCCACATGAATATGAAAGGGCTTGTTCCAGTTGGGTGTTTTTAGAGTTGGAGCCATGCTAAGTCGTTTTTTTGATTTATTAAAGGCCTTCTTGCATTCGTCCGTCCATGTGAATTGAGTCAACAATCCATACAAAGGTTTTGCAATTATAGCATATATGTGGATAAATCGGCGATAGTATCCACACTGACCCATAAATGCTTGCACTTCTTTTGCATTTTTTGGTCTTGGAAGCTCTAGAATTACTTTGATCTTGTCTTCATCAGTAGATATTCGGTTCCTAGATACGATGTGTCATAGGATTTTTCCTTGTCTTACCATAAATACACATTTCTAAGGATTCAAACATACTCTATATTGTCGACATTTATCAAATATTTTTTGCAATTCTGGAATATGTTCTTGCGTCCCGATTTGAGTATGTACATAGGTCGTCGACATATACCTCTATACTCTTCCTTAGGAATTCTTTGAAAACGTGACACATCAATCTTTAGAAATTAACAGGGGTGTTAGTGAGTTCAAAAGGCATCACTATGAAAGCATAGACCCCCCATTCGGTCGGGAATGCAGTCTTATGTTGATCCTCAGTAGCGATAGTGACTTGGTTGTATCCAGAGAATCCGTCCAAGCAGCTATAGACTTCTTTGCCCGTAACTCGTTCCAATAGGTGGTCAATGATAGGTAATGGGTAACTATCACAGATCGTGGCTGCATTGACTTTCTTTAGATTAATGCACACTCGCAGTTTTCTGTTCTTTTTGGGCACAACTAATGGTGACACCCATTCGGTATGCTCTATCTCGTAAATGAATACGGCCGCTAATAATTTGTCTATTTCTTCCTTTATTTTTGCAGCATAAACATCATTAACGTGTAAGGGTGTTGCTTTCACAGTTTTGCATTAAGTGTCATTGGTATTTGGTGAGAACAAATGGAGGGTTCCATGCCTTTAAGATCCTTGTAGGTCCATGCGAACACATCTCGATATTCTCGAATTGGTCTTATCAAGTCTTCTTCCTCCCCAAGTGACACTTCCTTCCCTATGTATGTACATCTGTCTTCTCCATTTTTGATGGTTACTATAATTTTTTTTGTTTGTTCCTTGTTGTCATACACTTCTCCTTCTCTTGCCTCTCTCGTAGGCATCTGAATGGCTATTTTTCTTTCCTCTACTTCGTATCTTTTGAAGTGTTCTGGAACTTCAAAAAAATCCTGGGTTAGTTCGGTCTTACTCATGGTTTCCTCATGGTTCGGTACTATAGGGGCTACTTCTATTGCTAACATGTTAGGTGTTGCACACTTGTCTTCCGCTTGAATGGCTTCCAAATAGCATTCCTCCAAATCGAACTCTACTTCCATTTCTATGCTCTCATATTCTTCCTTCCATTCTTTTTCTAATACTTCTTTGGCTTCTACCTCTTGAAGGGCTACCATGTACAAGTTTACATCATAGCCTTTTTCATCCACACATTCATTCATGGTCAATACTTCTTCATTTACACATACATCCAAGGTTGCTAGGATTTCCATCCAACCGTGTGGTTCGAATGTTTCATCAGGGAAAACTTGAGGTGTGTACATTGGGTCCTCTACGGGTTGATAATTCTGATGTCCTATGGGCAACAACTGTAGTTTTTTATCCTCTTTCTTTGCTTCCTTACACATCCATAATTGGGCATCCTCATGCATCCATGATTGATCACTTGATCTGGCACTAT
This sequence comes from Ceratopteris richardii, assembly GCA_020310875.1. Taxonomy (NCBI): domain Eukaryota; kingdom Viridiplantae; phylum Streptophyta; class Polypodiopsida; order Polypodiales; family Pteridaceae; genus Ceratopteris; species Ceratopteris richardii. Next base: position 127,806,537 of record CM035429.1, on the reverse strand, counting down.
GGATAGACAAATCATCTTCTTTCGTGTGTACGGGGTTCCATTGTAATGGGGGTACATCCCTATATGCAAATTTATCTTGGTAGTGGTTCCTTGATGTTGAAGGTATAACGAGTCTCTTCCCTAGTCTTGTATTACCCTGAGTTGTCTCATGAAAGGTCGTCCTAATATCATTTCATGATTATTTGCCTTTCCAAATTGACAGATAGCTAATGTGTGCTCAAACTCGACTCTAGAGGTGGTTAATCTATTTTTTTTCAATATTCCTAGGGGTTTCTCAACAGGGCCATCTGCTAATTGAAGCTTCATACGAGTTGGTCATAGGGTTGGCTTTCCCCATTTCTCCCAAATCTCTTTGGTGGTGATACCTACCCCTGCTCCTGTGTCTAGTATAGCCTTGGTCATGTATCCATTGTATGTGACGGGTAAGCATGTGTTGCCCTCATCTCCTTTGCTAAATTCTCCAACCTTATCCACTAGAATTTGTACAGTAGAAGGGTTTTCATTTTCCTTGCCTTCCTTCTCGTGCTTATCCTGCTCTAACTTCAATTGTCTCGATAATTGCTTCCATAATTGTGGTTTGACACGAAGTAATTCTTCCACTATCAACTGACATTGTACTTTGTTTTTTTTGAGTTGTGCTAGATTGTGTGAGGTTTTGTCCAAAGGCTCCTTTTCTTTTCCTTGTACTATGGGAGCACGGAAGATCATGGATTCCTTCTCATAATCTCCCATGTAGTTTGGTAGGGTAGAAATGCTGTGTGCTTCCTCTCTATTTCGATCTAGCCTAGAAACTTCTTCATATATTTCTTCCATGTTTGGCATTGGTTGATAGTCTTCCACATCTAATTCCTCAAAATGCGGTTTTTCCACTCCATTCTTTTTTCATTGATCTTCTCGAATCCTAGTCCACAAATCTCTTGGACAATCAGCTTCTAAATTAGGGACTGAGGACATGGATTTGTCCTAGGTATTCAATAGTTTTTCCTTATCATCCCTCTCTTTTAGTTTCCGGTCCTTGGTTTTAAGACAATCCTTGTATTTATTCTCAGGTATTCTCGTCTCAGGGAGGGCTGGGATAGTCTTCTCTAGGGTGTCCAGAGCTACCTCTATGAGTTTTCTACATATTGCTAGCCTCTCCTTTTCTAACTCCCCTTGTGGGTAAAACTTTTCGTGCTGCTCCACATCTGGTCTATTCACGATTCTAGCTTGGTAAGCTTTCAACCACATGTCTAAATTGTCTGGTTTTGGGTCTGCTAGAATTGATCCTCGCTTGTCTGGCTCTAGTGCCTGCGTTGTACTAAGAATCACTTCCTGAATTTCATGCTCTCTAGTTTTCTTATTGCCTCGTGCGTCCTTCTTGTCTTCCTTGTTTTTATTTTTCATCCATTTTTCCTTGAGTTTTTCTCTCCTATCCTTCCACTTTTGTCTTTTCGTCATTTGGGTATTCCCAAGTGGGTCTTCTGAGTCTTCCACTACTTGTACTCTGGGTACTAGGGTTTTACTCTTTTCTTGGTCTGAGTCTACTCGTTTTCTTTCTTGTCCTTTCATTTGTGCTCGTGTGATGGCCGTCAATGGTACTGTGTATTCCTTGTCACTTCCTAACGATTCAATTACTTCGATCACATTAATAGGTGCAATGTCATGAGTCTTATTGGGATTTTTTGGGCAGTCTCTAAAGAGATGTTCCTTTCCACAGTCATTGCAATACCCTTCCCACGTCCTAGGGCGTGATGGGTTGTATGGCCGAGTCCATTCTCTGATAAAGTGATCTCCTCCACATCTATAGCATGGTCCTTTTGGCATGGGCGGTCTGATGGGTGGTCTCATGGGTGCTGGCGCTTTGGGTGCGGTGTACATTAGTGTCACCAACTCTCGTCCATAGACATTTTCATATCCCTCATATCCATAGTATTGCAGGTCATAAGCTTGCTTGTACTCCATCATACTGGCATCATAGGGATAGTAATCTCCTTAGGTTTGCTCGTATCCTGGGATCGTTGCTTCTGTACTGACTAATGGTGATGATAGAACTATGGCTCTCTCCAAATTTTCCTCTAGTAGAGCATATTTAACTTGTACTACATTTGGTTGAAATGGCAGTTGTTGTCCTAACACTTGCTAAGGTTGTGCATATTGCCCTTGCTCATATGGCCTAGGTGCTCCTTGTGGTCCTGGATAAGGATTATATATGGGAATCTCCCATCCTGGCTCTCTAGGTGGGTATCCATATGGTCTATACTGAGGTTGATTTGAGGTTCATGACTGTCTGTTGAATGGACAATTCTCAATGGTATGATTAGTGTCTTTTTGTTCTATATGGCAATACAGAGTGGTTCCCTGATGTGGTTGTCTATTGTAAGGGTAGGCTTGAGGCAAGCTTGTTCCTCCTCTTACGCACATGTGAGTGGGATGGTCTCCTCCGCATAAGCTACATCTTCGTAACATGGGTATTCTCATTGGAGGATGCTGGTAGTTCCGCTGTCCGTGCACTCCTAACTTCTTAGCTACCAGCTTCGCCAACTCCTCTACGTTACTAGAGTTGGATGTCACTGTACTTCTAGTGTCTTCTGATTTTGTAGGGCTTGGTGTGCTTTTGAGATCATCAGCAAGGTTTTCCTCTAGATCAATACACTCTTGAAGGCGTTCACTCAATGTCTACTGCCTCTTCACAGAGACTAAAGTTCTCAAGGTTCCATTTGTCAGCCTGTCCAAGAATAATGATATCATTTTTTGTTGTGTGGGTCTTTCTGTTACTGGGCATCTATCAACATATTGATTGAATCTTCGGGCAGCTATTTTCACAATTTCATTTGGGTTTTGTTTGAAGCTATGGATTAAAGAAGAAGAGTTGTGTTTAATCTCTCTCTTAGTGAATTCCCCTATGATTTCCTGAAAGAATTGCTCAATATCTCCAAATTGATTGGGATCCAATGGCTGGAACCAGGTCAAAGCTGTTCCTGTGAGAGTAAGTTCAAAGGACTCATACTACACAATGAAATCATCAACTTGTTCAGCTCGTAGTACTTGCTTAAATTCAGATATATGAGCATAAGGTTCTCCCATCCCGTCATAATGATTTCTCATACAATTAGCCACTTGAATCGGTCTTAGTCTTCTTATAGGGTCTGGTTGTCTAGGCATTACAGGAATTGCTGGTCTAATTGGAGAAATTCCAAGCTTCACTCCTAGTGGTGGTCTTGGCCTTACTGGTGGCCGATGTTGGTTGCCTAGTCCAGGGTGAGTTTGATTGTGTGATTGTAGTCCTGGCATGGTGAATTGCACGTGGGTCCGGTTTGGAATGCTTTGCTGACTCGTCTATCCTGACATTGTATTCTCTGGCTCTTGCTGAGTCCCAAAAGGATTATGGGAGGTAGTTGTCTGCTCTCGCGGAGGAAATACTGGCAACCCCATATACTTCAATTGAGCCTTATCAATGGCATCTACTGGCCAATAGCTTCTTTAGTTCTTGTCTAGGTATGTGACTCTAGACTCATCTTCAGGATCTTTTAACTCATAGAAGATTATTGGACTTTCCTCATGTCGTTGTGTGGGTGAGTCAGTTTGTAACAATAATTTTGATCCATGGATCAAGTAGACTTCTAATAGGTAATCGTCTTGAGGTATCAAATCCCCTCTCAAGACTCGAGTAACTACTGATTTGCCTCTGGGTGTAGCTACCAACTCTTCAGGATCCGGTCTTCGTGAGATTCCTTGTCCTTCCAATCCTCCTCTCTTGTTGATCCTGTCTTATCCATGTGACCTAACTTATCCATGTACACTCCTCCTTCATACTTGACTGCCGATCTTGGCACTATTGTAGAATCAGTGGAAGTTACCATCCTAGCTACTGATCTATTTAAACCATCCAGGTAGATGGGAATCTCTTGGGAATTAGTGGACACATATTGCAGAGAGGTAGGGTATTCCCCCTCTACTGTGGACATGAAGTTTCTCCTGGGATAGAACCTTGCATTTCTTCTGAAGCCATTGGTATTTCTTCCTCCGAGTCACTAGAGGTGTCAGAATAGATAGAGCGATGACTTGCCTGAGTTGCACTTCCTACCCATTAAATAACACTTCTTCGGCTACATAGCACCCGTCCTGATCTCAAGTTCATTCATTCTTCTGGGCTATCTTGGTTTCTCACTATCCCCTAATTGGCTCCTCAATTTATCTCTAATATTATCCTTAGATATCTTGAAATATTCTGGCAATACCACTCTGGCGATATGATACGAGTCTTAGCACGATACAATACTAAAACTTGAGACGATACGATACCAAGAATTACCGCGATACGATACCTCTTCAAGTGACGATACGATACTTAGAACAGGTGGCGATACGATACCTGATTCCTCACGATACGATATCACTTTCTGCACGATACGATACTAGATGCTTTGCACGATACGATACCAAAAGTTTCCCACGATACGATACTCGATGGCTCAGGCGATACGATACCACCTAAGTGCATGATATGATACTTGTGCGTTACACGATATGATACCAATGCTTCACACGATACGATATTGAAGTTCTTCGCGATACGATACTAGTGCAAGTGATAATATGATACTCAAACCTTGCACGATACGATACTGGACTTTTGGACGATACGATACTAGTATTCCTCACGATAGGATACCATATGCGATACGATACTAGTATTGTGCACGATATGATATCGCTCGAACCACGATACGATACCATGATCGGGATGATACGATACCGTGATCGGGACGATACGATACCAAGTGGACTGCGATACGATACCACTGGCAGATCGCGATCGCGACACCAACTTGACGATACGATACCAAAAATGGTATCGTGATACCTCAAGTGGTATGCAACGATACGATACTCGGCGAGTATTGTGATACTAGGGAATTTTGGTATCACGATACCAAAACTCAACCGACCGCGATACTACAACCAAAATTGCTCAAATCACAAAAACTTTTTGTACCAATGTGTTTAACACTCACCCCTCTTCACTCTTGACCCTATATCTCACTCAAAGGATCTCTCCAAACTCTCTATCCCACCCCCCGATACCGGAAATGAGTTTAATCACATGTGGTGGTGGTTATGAATTGATTTTTGTTATCAAAAACTTATGTGGCTTACCTTCTAGTGTGTCTCAATCCAGATGTGTGCTCCTAACTCCTCTCTTTAGCTCACCTAGCGTGATACCACACCGACGATATTGATCGCAGTCTGCACATGATACCAACTCATGAGCAAGTGTCAAATGAACTAATTTTTTTGGTTTTTTATAGTTTGTGATGCGTGAAGCCTATTCTACACTAACTTTATCAATTTTTTGAGATTTTTCTTGGTGATTCCAACTTCCTCCTACTCCACTTCTCTCCTTGACCTAACCCTAACTCTTCCTTCTCTTCTCCATTACTAACCCTAAACTTAAAAACTCATTACACACACCTCAGGGGTGTGAAGTAACAAGTGCTGAACTATCTGACTACTTGCCACTGAACGAATTCTCTTCTATAAGTACGATTCCTTCACTCCTGAACTATAACCATCACGAAGGCACCTTGGTTGGGTTTGTTCCCCGGACAGGGTGCCAAAAACGTGTGTACCTAAGTCACGAGGTCTTAGGGTTGTGTCAAAGAGACTAAATCTCATTTGCCCCACAAGTGCGTATAGTGGTGGATTGACACACGCTTAATTATCAATCCGAAGAACCACATGAACCAAGTGTATGAGGACGTGTGCAAAGGTGATGGAAAGTGAAGTGGCTCAGCTATAATGCATCTGAAAGGACTAACCTACCTCTCCTACTCACTCAATCTTTGGAAATGTCTGCCTCGATACCACTTACAGCAATAAATAGAAATACAAATGTTTCTCCCAGCTCTGAACTCTGAATATGGCCAATAGCGGGTTCTTTCAAAGCTCTCGATGAGACACATCACATCTATTGGTGGTATTTTCACTTGAATCTGACAACCATCCTTCAAGTTATGGCCAAAATAGTGAATGGCGGGAAACACCTTCATCCACTCCACAACTCATAATGGTTTACACACACACTACAGTAGTTCAAAAGTGACGGGGAGGGATAGATAGCAATCCTACACACTCATTCCAAGCTTCACACACACACAAAAGATCATAGAGAAGATGAAAATTAGAAGGAAAGAAGCAAATTGGAAATATTCTCCCTTCTTCACAATGGCAAAAAGTCTTTACAAAGAGTCACAAAGTGACTTATATACATGTTCCCTAAAAATCATCCTTTCACACAAGTGACCGGAACTTTATTGGCTAATCTTTAATTTTCTACTATTTTACAACGACTATTATTGGTGGATTCTTAGACAAGAAGGAGTTTGAGGGTTTGTAGGAGAAAAGGGGAAGAAACAAGAAGAGAAAATACACCTGGAAGCTTTTGCCGATGGATTACAGTAAGACAATTACAAGGTTTGAAGTACAAGACAAGCCAATACCTCTGTGCACAATCCCACAGAGTGCCCAATCACAAAATACCAAATATCCCAAAGTCTTCTTGCTGCCGGCTCCTCTGCAACAGACCTCCACCTGCTTCAAGCTTATCCTTGTGCACACCTTGCACCAAGCTTCCACAAAGGGGGAGGAGTGAATACCTTCTGTCGGCACGCACCCACTGCAATGGGACCTTGAGATACTTGGGGGGACTAGCTTAGCACTCTCTGCACAATCCCTTAGGCACTCCCTATGCACTCCTTCACTTCCACTTCTCTGCATCGTCGCACTGGTGACTCTTGCACTTCTCTCTCTTGCTTCCTTAGACTATGCTCTCTTGCTTACTCTAAGATTGGTCCAAGAATGGCCCTTGCCTTCATGTGAGTGTGTCGATCACGTACGCTCCTAACTGCAATGGTATCTTGGTCCTCACTTTGATGTCCCAAGATTGTCCTCACAAGTGGCAGCCAACGACTCACTGTTTTGTCCTGTAGTGACTTTAGACTAAAACCAAAAATTTTAATGGGGGGGCATTCTTTCACCTGTGCGTACACTTTGCCGCTTCACATACCTTCATGTTTCCTTTTAAGTCTTCACTTTTGCACATAAGAGGGGGTTCACTTGAACCTTCCAAAACACTTTAAAACATACTTTGAACCTTAGGGAAATTAGAGAAAATACCTCTGCAACCTGCAACCCATTTTCTCCAATTTACCCTTTGTGGACAATTCATTGTGCACTACCTGTGCACTTTGACACCTGCACTTACGCACTTTGACTTTGCACCTGTTGACTTTGACCTTGACCTTGTTGACTTTGACAAGTTGACTTTGATTGCAGTTGACTTTGACCAACATGACTTTTATGGGCTCAACAGTTGCCCACCACCTAATGTGCTCTCCATCCCGGAGAGCTACAGCCAAACCCATAGCAGATAGGACAGCATGACAAGAGAGGATGAAAACTGAAAGGGGATAGCTGAGCAGCAACCAAGACCATCAAGAGCACCGCAGAAAGCACCAGAGAGTACTCAACAAATTGGGGCGGGGACAGGGGTGGATGGGGGGGTGTGTTTGGAAGAGGGGAGGGGGGAAAGGATGGGGTGTGGGGGTGGGGTGAGGCAGAGGGTGAAAAGATGAATTGATTTAGTGTGGCAATGAAAGAAACCCAACCCAACCAGATAGAAACCATCCTGTAGTACACAGTCAGCGTAATAAAACAAGCAATAATCAACCAGATAGTACAAAATGAACACACAATGAACACTGAACCATAACTCATATAAAAGCAGAAATGAACACGGAAATGAACAAGGAAACAACTGTCCATGGTGAGTACATGAAGTGCCAAGGACTGGCAAGGGGCTGTCGATCAGAAGGAAGTGATGAGCTAAGGAATGCGAAGGGAACCAAAAGGGATCAGTAGATGCAGCCTACACCGAGCCTCACAACAAAATGAGTAGATGGAAAAACCAATGAAACTGGAACGTAAGTATGAGGGAATGCATAGAACCTAGTGGATAGATACGGAACGCATGACTATGGCAACGACGGGGAAGGAGGCCTCTCTCCGGGAGGAACATCATCTCGAGGTAGAGGTAAGTCGGGTGAGCCGGGGGGAATGATGGCTGCCTCCTCAGTGTAGGCAGCAATCCTGCTCCTGTACCTGCGGAGGTGATCGCGCTCTCGGCGGACCAGCCGACACGCAGGACTATCACAAATGCCTAATGACGCACGCTGGCGGATCTCCATGAGAGCGCGAGTCGCAACATCAGCCTCATCACGATACCGATCCCGGTCCTGCTGCATAGCTCGCAACGCATCCCGCGAGGTCTTCCACTGAGCGGCGGCCACAACACGAATGCGATCGATCGTCATAGCATACTGCTGGTGAAGTGCAGCTGTTGCAGAGACGGAATCAAGGGAGAGACGGGCTGCGTCGGCGCCATCACTCGCGACGAGGCTCGCATCACGCAGTAAGCCCAAAAATGGTGGGTCGTCATCGAGGCTAGCCGGAATGGAAGGCTGCGGGTCGGAAGGCTGCGTGGCGGGTGGTGGTGGGGATGGGGCCTGGGTAGGCTGGGGGTAAGTGGGAGAAGCCGGGGGTGAGGTAGGATGACGGGAAGTGGAAGTGGACTCAAGGGATGTAGCTGGAGAGGAAGGGGGCTGGGAGGAAGCTGCCGAGGGGTGGAAATGAATGGGCGAGGCAGGGGTAGGGGTAGGAAAGGAATCCATCAAACACGTACGGACGCGGCGAGCGGGAGAGGGAGTGGAGGCGACGATGGGGACAGATGTCTGCGGAAGAGTGCCAGGGGAGGTGGGAACGACAAGTGGAGGCGGAGGAGGGGGATGGGAAGAATGGACAATAGATGGAGGACGGGCGGGGTCAAGAGTGCGGCTTGATGCTATGAGCTGTGTACCAGGCAGATGAAATAGCCAAGCCAACACTGGGGCGGAATAAACGGAGAACGAACGGGTGCCCCAGTGGAGGGCAGTATGGAAGCAGCGAGAGCGCAGGAGGAACGACTGGAACATGAGAGTGCCGTATGGAAATGGGCGGCCATGTAAAAAACGGAAGAGGGGGTCAGCTATATGAATATCGTGCAACGGAAGGTCGGAGGAGGGACTATGGAATAAGAAGAAGAAGATGAACGAATGAAGGACAGCGAGCTGGTAGTGGGTGGGCATGGCATCAATGCCATATAATGAAATGCAGAAAGCGATGGTCTCTTCCCGAGATAACCCTGAGTAAATGGACTGCGGAGCATGAAACGAATGAATGCTAGAACCTATGCCGGCAGCTATGACCGCAGGGGTCAGCGAACCGGATGGAAAATGAGGGAAGTCAAGCAAGGCTGTGCGAATATCGGACCCTTCTGCCTCGGATAAGAGGAGTGAGGCCAGTCGCCACAAACCGGCCTGACGCAAGCAACCCTCGGGAAGGAGATCGATGAGCGGGATGGGAGGCAAAGCTAAATGCAGGCGGATGGATAGGGTCGAAGATGGGTCTCGATAGTCAACGATGGAGGACGAGGGTGGACGGGGAATCGGAGAGGTGGAATGACTACCGGAACTACGTGCGGGTCGGCCACTAGAACTATCGAAAGTGTCGGCACGGATGTGGGAGGCGGCGCGGCAATGGGAAGATGAGAACCTGGGGGAAGGGGTCTGGGGCTATGTAACGAGGAACTAGAGATGGATAGGCACGGAAGGGAACCCGCGAAAGGCTGACTACCCTGGGAATGGGTAAGGATGGAAGGCAAAATAGGGCGTGGTGCGCGAGAGACGGGGTGGACTATGGAGGGAAGGGTGACCCGAGTGGCAGGGTGGAGGGGGGCGACGGGGACGGTCGAGATGGAGGCCAGAGTGGTGGATGGGGATGGAGCCAGAGGCAATAGGGAGCCTACCTCGGGCTCGAAAGGACCGAAAGCCAAGGCTGAAGGAGCAAGCTCCGAGTACACCTCGGTAGCCATGGAAGAATCCTGCTGGGGAGCGGAAGACGCCATAAGCTCAGAGCAAAAGGCTGGCACAAAGTGCGGCTGCAACCACAAATAGCAATGGCTTAAGAAGATAGCTCGAATGTAACTGGGAAAAACCTAATAAAACATATGAACCGGGAGTAGATAACCCAAAAAATGGATCCGGCATGGTCAAATACCCTAAAAACGACTGTAAAAACGCGAAAAACAGATGGGTACAAAGAGAGATACAGCCGAACAATATTCGAGAGTAAAACTATTTACAAAAAAAGAAAGAAAATAAAAATAAAAAATAATAATAATAAAAAAAATAAATAAAAGAATAAATATAAACAATTAATAAAAAAATAAAAGAGAAGTAAATAAAAAAATAAACTAAAGAAAAGTAAAATAAACTAAAAAAGAGAAAATAAAAATAAAAATAAAAAATAAAAAATAAAAAATAAAGAATAATAATAAAATAAAATAAAATAAATAAATAAGAAAAAAATAAAATAAAAAAATAAAAAAAAAAGGATTACCTGGGTGTATGTCCGCGTGAGGTAACGGCTGAGCGCAAGGGGGGGGACATTATTATATGGGGGGGGGGCGGGGGGGGGGGGAGGGGGGGGGGGTTTTGGTCAATGGGGGGCTTTTTTTTTTTTGTGGCAAAAAAAACGCCGGGGGGGGGGTTTTTTGGTCGGTGGGTTTTTGTTTTTTTTTTTTTTTTGTTTGTTTTTTTTTTTGGCAGAAAAAAACGCCCTTTGGGGGCTCTCTTTCTTTTTTTTTAAATTTATAATTTTAATTATAAAAAAACTGAAAAAATACATAAAAACTCCAAAAAAATGGCAAAACATTCTAAAAAAATTCTAAAAAAAATACCCTACTGGTTGAGGCCACTTTTCTCACTCAAACCCACAGAGAGCTTCCTTTATTCCTCCCATTTGGCAAGAAAAAGACATTGGAAAGGGATAAAAATTGCTAGAAAAATGCTAAAAATGCTAGAAAATTTTCCAAAATTATCCAAAAGTTTTACTTTTGCAGAGATTGTGAAATGCCTTCTAGGTGGCTCAAAAACCCCAGTATCGAGAATGAAAATGATAAAGAAAACTACTAAAACTGAGCAAAGTTTGATGAGAAAGCTATGTACAACCTGGACAGATTTTGCAGTTCCAGGTGATCCATACTTCTTCAAGTGTGTTGATGATAGGCCTTGAGCCTTGATATGTTGACGAGTGGCAAGGCCTCTCCTTTCAGCGTCTCTAACTCCACAGCACCCCAATTCAGCATTGTTTTGACTCTATAAGGTCCTTCCCAATGTGGAAGCCATTTTCCTCTCAGTTGTGTATTAAGATGAGGTCTATGGAGAAGAACTAACATGCCTGTTCCAATGTTATTGTTCCACAGATGGCGATCGTGTGCCTCCTTCCTCTTTATCTGAGTCTCTATCAATTGTTTCGTTGCTAGTAGACGAATCTCCTCCACTTTATGTAGTGCTCCGAGCCTGTGAGAGACCTCACAATCCTTCCTGCCCTGCATGAATGCAATCTTAGGTGAACCATGTAAAAATTCAAATGGCTCAATGGGCGATATGCCATAAACTAGCTGGAATGGAGAATATCCTGTGGCCTCTTTGTAGGCTAACCTGTATGCCCACAGTGTACCTTGATAAGCAATGCCCCATGAAGTGGGCTGCAACATACACTCCTCTCTTAACATTGAGATTAAAACCTTATTTGTCGACTCAGCCTGTCCATTGGCTCTTGGATAGTAAGCACAAGAAGTCCTATGTAGCATTCTATACCTGTTAAAAATTTCCTGCAAGACCTTATTGACAAAATGTGTACCTTGATCTGTACAAATTTCAAATGGGCATCCAAACCTGGAAATGATGCTACTATAAATGAAATCGGCAACAGTTAGGGCAGTGCAATCGGGGGAGGCAATAGCGTCAGCCCACTTTGTTGCATAATCTGTAGCTATCAAGAGATATTTTTCTCTTTTTGGAAAAGCGGGAGGGTAGATGGGCCCTACAAAATCTAGCCCCCACTTCTCAAATGGTTGCCAGGAAGTGGAAACAACCAAGGGGTTATGTCTCTGCTTTGTTGGCTTAGGTCCACACCTCTGGCAAATGTCACATGCCTTTCCCCATTCATCTGCATCCCTAAATACTGTAGGCCACCATAGACCAGCATCCAGTATCCTCTGACTCATAATATGTCATGGAAGGTGCCCACCACCTGTTCCTTCATGTGCAGAGTGAAGGACTTCCCTCACTTCTTCTTCTTCCAAACACTTCCTGAACCGGTCATCCTTGCCCTGTCTATACAATTTATCTTCAATGAAGGTATATGGTCTACTCTTGATTAGCAGTCTCTTCTTTTGTACAGCACTAGCCTTTTTTGGATACAACCCATTTTTAATGAAATTTTTGATGTCGTAATACCAACCTTGAGCTTGTACAGCAAACAGATGAGCATCTGGAAAGTCATCATTGATTCCACTAGTTTGATTCATCATATTTATTCTGGATAGGTGATCCGCCATAACATTTTCTTTACCTGGTTTATGGACTACAGAAAAATCAAACTCTTGGAACAACAATAACCACCTCCATATTCTACCAGTGGCTTGTGGTTTGTTGAGTAGGTATTTTAGTGGTTGGTGATCTGTTATAATAATAAATTTTACCCCCAGTAAGTAATGACGGAATTTTTGGACAGCAAAGACCATTGCTAGGGCTTCCCTTTCTGTAGTACTGTAATTCCTTTCAGCCTTAGTCAAGATTCTACTGGCATATTGAATTGGCCTGTCCACTTTAAATTCTTCACTGGGTTGGGTCAAAACTGCCCCCACTGCATAGGCACTGGCATCGACATGTATATGAAAGATTTTTGACCACTCAGGTGTGACCAAAATAGGAGCAGACACTAACCTTGACCGTAATGTTTGATATGCTTTTTTCCTCCTCTTCTTCCCATTTAAAAGGTACTTCCTTACCTGTAAGTCTAGCCAGAGGTCTGGCTATCTCTGCATACATTTTTATAAACCTTCTATGGTATCCAGTATGCCCCAAGAAACTCTGAATCTCTTTAGGGGATTTAGGTTTAGGCAACTTTAATATAGAAATGATTTTGTCAGGATCTGGGGCCATACCTTTAGCCGACACCACATGTCCTAAGAGGGTTCCTTCTGTCACAAGGAAATGACATTTGTTTGGATTGAGCTTTAACTTAGTCTCCCTGCATCTTTTGAAAACATTCTACAGCTGCCTCAAGTGGTGGTCCAAACAATCTAGAGGAGTTTCCTTGTGAGATCCTGAAAACGAAGAGAAGTCATCCATGAAGATTCTAAGTGATTCCAGCAATAGGGGGCCAAAAATGAGATTGACCGTTCTGTTAAAGGTGGCTGGAGCATTTCTGAGCCCAAATGGCATTTTTACATACACATATGTTCCCCAAGGAGTGATAAAAGCAGTCTTTTCACGATCCTCTGGATGTATTGATATTTGGTTATAGCCACTGAATCCATCCATAAAGCTATATAATGCATGCCCAGCCACTTCTTCAATGACCTGTTCTGCAAAAGGCATAGGGAAACCATCTGGAATGGTCACCTTGTTGAGTGCTCTAAAGTCAACACAAATTCTGATTTTATTAGTATTCTTCTTTGGTACTATAACCATAGGTGAGAGCCACTCTGAGTGTTCAACAGGAATGATGATTCCTGCATCCTCCATCTTTTGGATTTCCACATAGACAGCTTCAGCATATTTTGGATTAAGTCTATAACTCTTTCCTCTTATGGGTTTGGCTCCATCAACCAGAGGGATTCTGTGCTCTCCATAAGTTGCAGGCACTCCTTCTAAGTCTTTATAATGCCAAGCAAAGACATCTATATACTGGGTCAAGAATGATTTTACCTTTTCAAGGATCCCTGGGTGGCTCCACAACCAAGTGGCCACCAAAACTGGCTGATTATTGTCTTGAGTGCCTAATTGTATTTCTTGGACAGGATTTCTCGCTACCATATTATCTTCGTGTGCATCTGCTTCCTTGTCTTCTTCTACTAGCTTTTCGTGCATTGCTTCATAAGCAGGTGTATTTTGGACTTCAATGTGTTCCTCCTTGTCCTGCATCCATCCTGCAGGGATTTCTTGAATTGGGAAAGAACCTTCTTCACTAGAACTTTTTACCTTGCTTTTAGCTTTAGAAACTTCTTTATCTGTGGTTGTCATATCCTCCTCCAAGTTGTATTTGAGGGGTGTCTTCCTGCCCCTTCTGTGGTCTGTGATGGGCTCTCCCAATCCATCAACTTGGACTTTTCCCTTATCTTCATCATAACCTTCAGTCGTGCAAGAATTATTAAGCAAAATTCCAAAACAAGAGGAAGAGTTGCCTGCTTGGAGCCAATTTAGAATATCCTCTTCTTCCTCGAAATCTATTTGGGGTTGATCCTCCGATTCTGTTTCCATGCAAATGCCAACTGTTTGCATCATGCTAGTTTTCCTTGATTATCTGGGCCCTCTTCTAAATGAATCTGTGTCAGCTCTTGCCCTTTCTTTTGTACCCACATAGTGTCCTTGCCCCAATCATGAATGACACTTGCATGCCTCAGCCATGGTCGTCCAATTAAGAGAGGAAATCCTCCTTCAACCTGGGGAAATCTTAAAACCACAAAATCCAGAATGAATAGATTACCTTGTACTTCAAGTGGAACTTTTGGGATCACTCCCAAGGGCCTTACTTTGCTCTGATCTACCAAAGTAACAGTGAAATTTGCAGGCCTTGAAGGATGGAGTCCAATCTTTTTCATTGTGTGTTCAGGCATCAAGTTAATGCCGGAACCACCATCCACAATAACTCCTTGAAATTCATGACCTTTGATAGATACTGTCAGCCGAGGACTTTTATAATCTGTAAGGGGTGCTTCCCCTACAAGTTTTCCCTTATGTAAAACAGTGGCCTTTGCCACCAAACTTGTGGTAGAAGCCTCATCAATTATCTGCAATAACTCTGATCTGGATTTCCCATCCATCTTTATCAATTCAAAAATACTAACCTCCTTCTTCATGGACTTGAGTAGTTTTGAAGCCTTTGATTCCTTGAGAGCTTGGACTCCAGTTGACTTATCAAGCTCCTCATGAGCCCTGTTGAAGGCATGCCCAATGGCATCACTGGTGCATATTTGATCTCCTTTTTGACTTGTATCTGCACCTGTGGTGACTTTATCTTCAGATGTTTCTCTATTTTGATTCCCTTCCTTAATCTTTGATTCTTGTCCTATGTCAACTTTAGCCTTCCCCTTGCTTCTTGTCTGCACAATCAAAGATGTTATTTCTTCTAATTGCACCACCCTAGTAGATGGAGATGGTTCGTTGATTGGATCACACACTTCTTCCTTGTGCACAGAAATCATTTGAATGTGGGGTCCGGAGGAAGAGGCTTGATTCTTAGGACAACAATTTGTATAACGGTCTCTTGCATCAGGGCAGTTCCTGCAGGGAGGGGCATTTTCTGGTAGGGTGCACCTACTTTGATAATGCCCACATTCTCCACATCTGAAACAAATGATTGGCCTCCTAGGCCCATTTCCAAAGTTATTCCTCTGTCTAGGATTATAGTTGTTACCTTGATTTGGTGCAGCAGCCATCACATTTGCTGGTGTTGGAGGTCCTCCTTGTGTCCAGTATGTTGTTGCAGGCATTCCTCTTGATTGGCATTCATGGGCCTCATGGCCAACCTTCCTGCATAATTGACAAGTCACATTTAACAGAGGACATTCACTTACTATGTGACCTTGCTTGCTGCACATGGAACACCAAAGTCCACTCTTGATGCCACCTCCTTTGAGCTCCTGCAACTCCTGTCGCAGTTGAGCCAATTCCTCTGCCTGGGCCTCCTCCTCCTTTTGGAGCTTTAGTGCTTCAATCTCTCTTCTCAACTGAGCAACAACATTCTCTTCCTCTTTGTAGGGCTTATTTCTCTTTAAGCCCTCCAACTCTTTCCTTAGCTGTATCACTAGATCCTCCATTTCTGTACCATATGTTGGTTGGGAAGAGGTGGCTCCATACTGGTACCTTATCTGTTCCAAGCGTGTGGCTGTGCTGATGAACTCCTCTATGGAGGCTGTAGGTAGCACTAACTCCTTTATTTTGCATTGGGTGGCCATTGGTAGGGGCTTAGCCAACCATTTCTTGACAAAAAAATCGTGGGGTGGGTCTGTCAATTTAGCCATTAGTGCTTTGGCCCGAGTCACAAACTCTGGGAACTTTTCTCCTGGACCTAATCTTAAATTTTCTAGCTCTTCTATGATAATCTCCGCGGTGTTGCCATGCTCGAACTGATTTTTAAAAGCATCTTTCATCACATCCCAAGTGGTAAAATGGTTTTCAGCAAACTGGTTGAACCACTTATCAGCTAATCCCTCTAATGTGGCAGGGAAGAGAATAAAAAAAGCATCCTCCCTACCCATTAGGCCTCTAGTCTTACATAGTGCTAAAAACCTTCTAATGTGTTCATCTGGATCCTCCTGAGCTAGGCCTTTGAAAGAAGGAAACTTTATATTTAATCTAGAGAGTAAAGTTTCCAAGTCTACCTGACCCGCCATGCCCTTGACTGATGATGTGGAAGATAGAGGACTGGGGGACCTTCTAACAACCTTCCTCCTTGTCTGCTTGCAGGTGACCCTCAATACTTGGGACCGGGTTGCGGTCCTGAGCAGCTCATAGCCCACTGAATGTAAGACACTTGATAAGAATATATTTACCTTTTGTTTGATGAAGTAGCACTGTGGTTCTGTCGACACTTGATATCTTTTATGCTTGACACTTGGTTTCTCCTAAGCTCAAATCTCCTTGGAAATCCCACCGGGTGTGCCAAATTTTGTTGGTGGATTCTTAGACAAGAAGGAGTTTGAGGGTTTGTAAGAGAAAAGGGGAAGAAACAAGAAGAGAAAATACACCTGGAAGCTTCTGCCGATGGATTACAGTAAGACAATTACAAGGTTTGAAGTACAAGACAAGCCAATACCTCTGTGCACAATCCCACAGAGTGCCCAATCACAAAATACCAAATATCCCAAAGTCTTCTTGCTGCCGGCTCCTCTGCAACAGACCTCCACCTGCTTCAAGCTTATCCTTGTGCACACCTTGCACCAAGCTTCCACAAAGGGGGAGGAGTGAATACCTTCTGTCGGCATGCACCCACTGCAATGGGACCTTGAGATACTTGGGGGGACTAGCTTAACACTCTTTGCACAATCCCTTAGGCACTCCCTATGCACTCCTTCACTTCCACTTCTCTGCGTCGTCGCACTGGTGACTCTTGCACTTCTCTCTCTTGCTTCCTTAGACTATGCTCTCTTGCTTACTCTAAGATTGGTCCAAGAATGGCCCTTGCCTTCATGTGAGTGTGTCGATCACGTACGCTCCTAACTGCAATGGTATCTTGGTCCTCACTTTGATGTCCCAAGATTGTCCTCACAAGTGGCAGCCAACGACTCACTGTTTTGTCCTGTAGTGACTTTAGACTAAAACCAAAAATTTTAATGGGGGGCCATTCTTTCACCTGTGCGTACACTTTGCCGCTTCACATACCTTCATGTTTCCTTTTAAGTCTTCACTTTTGCACATAAGAGGGGGTTCACCTGAACCTTCCAAAACACTTTAAAACACACTTTGAACCTTAGGGAAATTAGAGAAAATACCTCTGCAACCTGCAACCCATTTTCTCCAATTTACCCTTTGTGGACAATTCATTGTGCACTACCTGTGCACTTTGACACCTGCACTTACGCACTTTGACTTTGCACCTGTTGACTTTGACCTTGACCTTGTTGACTTTGACCAGTTGACTTTGATTGCAGTTGACTTTGACCAACATGACTTTTATGGGCTCAACAAGTATATTACAATGATTTGGGGCTTATGCATCTAGAGGACTCCCCTAGTGCATTTACATAGCATCGAGAGAATATCCTCGAGTTTTGAAAAATAATTATATGCCCATTAATTTGAAAATTTTGGGGCTCCTCTTTTGTGCCTCTTTTATAAGCAACAATATACATATACATATACATATACATATACATATACATAGACATATACATATACATATACATATACATATACATATACATATACATATACATATACATATACCTATACATATACCTATACATATACATATACATATACATATACCTATACATATACCTATACATATACATATACATATACATATACATATACATATACATATACATATACGTATACATATACATATACGTATACATATACGTATACATATACATATACATATACATATACATATACATATACATATACATATACATATACATATACATATACATATACATATACATATACATATACATATACATATACATATACATATACATATACATATACATATACATATACATATACATATACATATACATATACACACTACAACATATGAGGGGCATACCGACGTTGAATATACCGATGGTCATAGTCAGCGTCGGTATGGGCCTCGGAAAATGTCACTTAGAGATACGGACGGTGAAGTGACCGTCGGTATGACCGTTTTAAATAGATCGTCAGTGTGGCCCGCAGTCGCCGGTATGTGCGTCGGTATATGCGTCGGTATAGGAGTCGGTATGAGCATCGGTATATGCATCCGTAATTTACTGGGAACTACCGGCGCATATACTGACGCCCATACCGGCGGCGAGTTTTAAACATACCACGAACCCGAGAGCAAAACTTCACATTTTTGCGCGTGTTTGAATACTGTTGGTCTTCTGTCAAACTTGCATGTGCGAACCGAACCTGCATTGTCTTGTGCACACACACACACACAGATCTCTCTCTCTACACACACAAACTCTCTCTCGGCTTAGATCTCACATCTTGGTAAGTGTTGCACGTACTGTTAGCATTTGTGTTTCTCTATGCTTTATGTTTTATAATTTCTCTTTTCTTTGATTTTGCAGAAGTTCTTTGGCGTCGATTGTTCAGAATTGGACGATAGACAACATACATTACGCTTTGATGACAACGATCCAAAAGAGGGGCATACTTGTAAGTGATTTTTTTATTCTCTATTGATAGAGAGAGAAGGAGAGAGAGAAAGAGAGAGAGAGAGAGAGAGAGAGAGAGAGAGAGAGAGAGAGAGAGAGAGAGAGAGAGAGAGAGAGAGAGAGAGAGAGAGAGACATACATGTACACACATGCATACATACACACATACATGTACACACATGCATACATACACACATACATGTACACACATGCATGCTTACATACACACACCTATACACACATGCATGCTTACATACACACACACACATGTACACACATGCATGCATACACACACATATAAATTTACACACATGCATACACACATACATACACACACATATATACACATATGCATACATACACATACACACACACATATACACACATACATACACACACATATATACACACATATATATACATGCATGCATAAATACACACACATATACACACATGCATGCATACACACATATACACATATACACACATGCATACATACACACACATGCATACACACATACATACACACACATATATACACATATGCATACATACACATACACACACACATATACACTTATACATACACACACACATATATACACACATATACATACATGCATGCATACATACACACACATATACACACATGCATGCATACACACATATACACATATACACACATGCATACACACATGCATACACACATACATACACACACATATATACACATATGCATACATACACATACACACACACATACATATATACACACATATACATTCACACACACACACATACACACATGCATGTATACATACACACATGCATGTATACATACACACATATACACACATGCATGTATACATACACACACATACACATACACACACATGTATACACATGCATACACATACACACACATGCATGCATACATACAGTCGTACACACACATGCACACACATGCATGCCTACATACACACACATACACATACACATGTATACACATGCATACATACACACGCACACATGTATACATGCATACATACACACACATATATACACACATGCATACATACACACATATAATCCTATTTTTATTTTGAAGTTTTTTTTACATCAAATATATAAAAATAGGATTAGGGTTTTTACGCTATTTACACATACATACACATACACATATAATATATATATATATATACATGTATATACACATGTATATAGAAAAATACATATTTTAGGTCTAGATATTTAAGATTAGGGTTTTAGGGTTTAGGCATACATATCACTCAATTATATTTATATTAAGAAAAAATATAGAGAAAAATAAGAAAAAAAATCTGAATACATAAATAAATATATATATAAAATATGATTAGGGTTTTAGGATTAGGGGTTTAGATTTTGATAGGTGTTTACACACATATACATATAATACATACATACATGTAGATACACATGCATACAAAAATATACCTATTTTAGATTTAAATCTTTAAGACAAATTTTTGAAAACATAGATGTAGAAGAGAGTCCATCTCTAGTGGACTCAGAGATTCATTCGATAGTCAAGGAGGAAGAGATCATTGTTCGAGAAGAAGAGGTCATTGAAGAAGAGGTCATTGTTCAAGAAGACGAAGCAATAGACGATGATCAGGAGGAAACCAGCATAGCAAGCGATTTAGAAGCCATCCATATAGAGATAGATATTCTCGGTGCATCGGATCTTCAAGAGGATGCTAGAATAGAGGACTTTTGAATAAAACACTTGTACGCACTAATTTTTGTTTTTTTTTGTTTATTCTCTATATTACTTTTCTTATTGCATGCTAATTATTTGAGTTCTTTTATTACAGAGCACGATGGGAGACAGTCCTCCAGTCACTCCATATTCCATGACAGAGGAGCAGTTTTTGGAGTTCATCTCTCAGGTTCCTCCTGCGTATATGGCCGCTGCATCATAGTATTGGATCGCTCGTAGCACTCCTCCCGGCCTCACTCCTGGCGGCCTTACTCCTGCCGGCCTCACTCCCGCTGGCCTCACTCCCACCGGTGTCACTCCCACCGGTGTCACTCCTACCGGTGTCACTCCTGCGGGTGGTGCTACTCCCGTAGGAGGTATGTCTCCTAGCTTTGTGACTCCACCACAACCATCTTTGCAGCCATCTCCTACTGGCTTTACAAGTAGACATGTGCGTTCAACACCTCAGCACGATACAGGTTCTGGTCCATCTCGTAGATCAAGGTCACGTTCTGGAGCAGGAGGTTCTAGGAGTGGATCTACAGGTAGGTCTAGAGGCGGAGGAGGCGGTTGTTGTGGAGGCAGTGCGACGGACGTTGTGTCGCCCACTTCTACTCCTAGGACGAGTACCTCAGATGTAGGTATGCCACACAGTACACCACGTGGAACACCACGTACACCTTGGGGTGCTCATGACCATGATGACTCCAAGGTGTATAGTATCCGAGATGGACCTCCGGTGATGGATGTGGCTGGCAAAGCAATGCGTGCACGCATACGATAACTTTGCTCTATCTAGTTTGGACACTCCATCAAGCTGAAATGGAGTGAACATGATAAAGATCGGAAGAATTATATCACACAGATGATTTACCAGGAGTTCCGACCAGCCGATGGACAATCTATTGTCAGTTTAGAGTGGATTCTGCACACCGCACGTGAGGTCATGTCCCATCGACGATCCGAGGCACGTGATGCATTCAGAGAAGGCTTACCAAAGCCTGTATGGTTAAATGCTGAGGAGTGGGACATGATTCGTGACGAGCAGCAACAGACTCCTGATCGATATCGCCAGCAGCGAAATGCTGCAGCCACACGTTTAGATACGATTGGACCGTCACATTTGGGCAGCGGCGCATATGACACGATGCGTCATGAGTTTGTAAGTACCATTTCATTTATTGAATTTATTTGTGTTAAATTTCTCATGTATGTTTCTCTAATCTTTTTATATTTGTTTTCAGGAGCTAAAGGCAATGGGTCGTCCTCCAACACAAACGGAGGAATCTTACGGGTATAGTCATGGGTTGACTGCACTATTGCAAGACTTGGAGGGACGCGGTGCGGTAGTTTCATGGGAGCATTTACGATGAGGTAATTAACTTATAAACTTGGTTTTTACTTGTTGTTTGTAATTTTCATGTGAATTTATCTCATTCCATTAATGTTCTTTGTTGCAGAACTATTGATATGGAACATTCTTTGCATGTGTATGGCAGTGGAAGACCAATATTTTGTATTTGATTTTCATATGGCAATACATTGCTTTGCCACATTTTGTAAAAGCGTCATATATGACAGTGGTTTGCCACACTCTTGTACATGCTTCATTATTGAAATATATAACTTCTTTTGTACATGGTTCATAGTTCATTCTGATTATCTCTTTTGTGTCCAATAATACTCTGTTTCATGAAATCATATTTCGGTTGTCATTAGAGTACACATCACATGTACTCGGTTTTTTTTGGGCAGAGTGTATTGTCTTTTGTACAGCAACATCATGGTAATGTTGCTGTAGCAAAAGACAAAACACTCTGCCCAAAAAAATTTTTGCAGGTATGGTCGTCGGTATACGCGACGGTACTCCCAGTAGTGTCATCGGAATAACCGTCGGTACACCCAGAAGGCGACGGTATAGGCGACGGTATCTCCAGTAGAAGCCTCGGTATTTGCGTCGGTATTACCGACACCTATATCGACGCCTATACCGATGCATATACCGACGCTTTGGTACAGACGTGCAAACCCACCTTTTACACCGGCCTCGCGTCAAATTAAGCCGCATTTATTTTCCTCGGTAAAAGCCTCGTGTTGGCAGCAGTCAGGGAACCGAAGGAGCCACAAGACGAAGAGAGTCAGAGCGAAGGGACAGCACAAGCAGACATGGCAGTCAAAGAAGATCTGGCAAGTAGGCCAATAATTTTCTTCATGAAGAAGCAAGTATGAGCATTCACGCAGATCTAGCACTAAGGCAACCCTTTAATTTTTCAAAACCCTTACACCAATTAAAAGTGATTCTCATCACTAAACACCATTGTAAATACCATTTCATATTTTTGTAGCTCCATTTTGTGCAAGCCAAGGAGTCCTTGAGCTTGAGGAGCTTTAGAAGTATCTACCTGCCAATTTTCGTATTTTTTAGATCTCGTTTGAGTCCTCAAATAAGCCCTGGAACCTAATTTTTAACTAGGCCGGACACTAGGTCTGGACAGGGCCAAAGCTAGTCAAAAACTATAAAAAGAGCTAGAGAGCTCATTTTTGGGGGTAGATGGTAATTGAAACGAACTTGTAAGAGCTTTTTGAAAGTAATCTAAGAACTCCATTGCTTCTCACTCTTTGTCTTGCTGTGTGTGCGCGTGTGTGTGTATGTGTGTGCATGCTTGTGTGCTTCTCACTCACGCACTTGTGCCACCACTTGCTCGAGGTCTTCATACCATCCTCACGTCTTCCCGGATTGACATTAAAGGAGGTGCTACTCATCACTGAGCTACACCAAATTTTGGCGCCGTTGCCGGGGAACGAGCTTTGAGGACGAGCGTGTGATGGTAAGACGTAGATTGGAGACGTTGGCGTTGTAGGTAATTTCTCCACTTTTCCTATTTTTCTCTTTCTTACCTCACCACCATCATCACCATCATCATCATCACCATCTTCCACCTCCATTTCCAACATCGCGAAAATTTCAGTTTTTTGATTATATCACCATCTCCACCTCATTTCCCTCATTTCACTTGTGAGAGAGAGCGAGAGAGCGAAATTGTGTGTGCTGTTTTTGCATGTTTCTTGAGCTGTCTTGTAGGTACAGGTCACATCATCGTCCCCAGCACTCTGCGCAAGTACGGAATTCGAAGTAACTGTCTGTGTGTCGCCGACCTCTGTCAATCGCGACCGACAGAAAAAATGCTCAAATTGCCAAACAAAGTGCAAAACCATGATCTACAGGCCTAGAGCTTCCCAAAAATGTGCTTAGAATGATCTGTCAATCGCGATCGCTCTGTCAATCGCGATCGACAAACCACGACGGACAGACCTGTCAATCGTGATCGACACGTCAATCGCGACCGACAGCCCACGACGGCTCTGTCAGTCGCGACCGACAGAGTCAACGACCGATTGACCACGACCGACGGACCATACGCGTGACACGTGTCAATCGCGATCGAGCCATCAATCGCGATCGACTGATCAATCGCGACTGACAACCCACGACGGCTCTGTCAATCGCGACCGACACAGTCAACGACTGTTTGACCACGACGGACAGACCCTCACGACCGACCTATCAATCGTGATCGACCCATCAATCACGACTGACAGAGTCAACGATCCTTTGACCACGACTGATTGACTTTTCGAGCCACCTGTCAATCGCGATCGACACCTCAATCGCGACTGACAGCCACGACGGACCTGTCAATCGCGATCGACACGTCGATCGCGACTGACCTGTCAATCGCGACCGACAGACTTTGCGAACACGTTAGAAGGGCAAATTAGGTCAAATTTTCAAGGCAAAAATGATGGTCTAAATTTTGGCGAAGTGTGGGACAAACACTATGGTGTAGTATTGCATTATGAGAGCATGACCCAAGTAACTCGAGAATTCCTGTTTGCCTGTTAATCTAGTTTAATCCTCTCTTAGCCCCAAAACCCTGAGCTGGCATAACTTTCTCATACGAAATCCGTTTGCCGTGATTTTTGTTTTGTTGGAAAGCTCGCGGGGAGTACAACAAAAACATCAACTGGTTATGGTTAAATTAAGATCAAGAATATTAGATAGGGTATTTTGAAGTTGACCATACCCAGGGGGAACAAAGTTCAAGGATCTCTAGAGTTGTGTCCAAAAAAAAATCATAGTGCAAATTGGTGAAGTATTACATGAATGAAAGTGCTTGGTTCTGTCTTTTGAATTTAAGTCTTGAGCTAACAGTGGGCCTTTTACAGATCCTTTGAGAGCAGCGAAGGGTACGCAAGGCAAGAGTAAGTGCAGGCTTGGGAACACACGTCCTGGGCACACTAGGGCAACAACACAAGGGAAGGAACTCAAGGTTGGAAAACCCGCAACACCCTCTGTCAATTCTTAGTTTAGGCTAAGTGCGGGTAGTGTTAGAAGTAATTCTAGGCAACGATAGGCACGAGATAAATCAAAGACTATCTAAGAAATCAAGTGCAAGTCAAGAGATAACCTGTGTGTGTGTGAACGACAACCTTAAAGGAAAAAGAACCTGACGTGAAACGACCAAGCTAAAGTGCAAAATTAAACTCAAGTATTCCTAACGACGTGGTATCAGACAAGAGTATAAACACGATAATCAACATAAAAAGGGAATTAAGTAATTGATACAAGGGACTCAGAAACGTGGTTGTTCCTGGGACAAATTGGGTCAATCAGTTAGGCATATGAACCTTAGATCAGGACGACACCTAGTAAGAGAGAGACAAAGCCTTAGGTCTTCAGAGGCTAGTGTCAATCATACTGCAAGGTCTTGGGCCCAGCAGTTGAGTCACCACTCGCATTACCCTAGCTCTGATACCAGTGAATCAGAGATGTCTCAAGGCATGGACAGACCTACAGGAAGTTCAGGAGTGCCATACTTGCACAGGGTAGAAGGCCCCTACAAAACGCAGTTGGAATACCTTAGGACCAACCGATTAGGTGCCAGCATCTATGAGGACGGCCTAGGAAGATCTATGGTACAGATAAAGAATCCTGATCAATCCATTGGATTAGAGCACCCAGCTGTCAAGTTTGAAAATGGAGCATACTTGGACAAAGAAGGAACCATATACGTAGTCACCAGTCACCCAGATAGGACAGACGAATTTGGAAATGTGATCCCCGAAGCAGACTTAGGTGACCTGGAGCAAGGAAACATGGGTGCAGAACCTAGAACTCCTCGAGGTAAATCGGTTCTCACTAGGATTATCACACCGGAGTGGATTCCCCAGGATAATAAGAGCATAGATTTGCTCCTTAATTGAGAGACTGACGAAGCCTTTTGGAGGTACAAACCTGATCGGCCAATTGACATAGGAACAATCATGATCTATGAGTTTAAGGATCCTGATAGCCCAGGTAGAGTGACCTACTTAGATCACGCTTCGGAGAGGATCTTTGTGGTGACAGAAAATGATAGGCATGCTTACACTTGGAAGGGTGAATTCGTTTTCCCCCAACCAAGATCGAATGTATCCTATGGTCACCCTGGAGCTGGAACATCCCAAGCTCATGGAATGCAAAGAGACAGAAGTAGAGATAGACCAGAAGTCGGCTTTGCCAACCCAGTGGGCAGAGAAAGAACGAGGACAGAAACAAATAGAGTAGAACCTGAGATACGTAGAGCTCATAGGAATCAAATAAATGCGGATGAGTTCCCTCTACCACGACCTAGAGAGCACACGAGAACCTTGAGACCGACTCAACTAGTTAAGTCCATGAAGAACTACTTCGATGGCACCGGAGATCCATACGATCATGTGGCTGAGTTTAGGCAAGTCCTGAGAGCTGAACAAGTGGAGGATCTATTCACGCAATACAATGCCTTTGGTCAGACCCTTAGGAACACTGCCCTGACATGGTTTCAGCCACTAAATGAGAGGCAGTTCAGGAGCATAGACCAACTCCTAGAAGCTTTCATTATTGAATTCTCTAAGAGTGGCATAAGGCATAATACCTCCTCGCTGATTCACAGCTTCAAGCAAACCCCGCAAGAGACCGTGAGACTTGCAGGAAGGAGATTTAGGCAATATCTTGAAAGATGCCCTGTTTCGGAGCTACCCACACCAGCTAAGCAAGTGGCTTTATTCTTGGATGGATTGCTAAGTACTAAATTGAGATCTTATGTGTACTTGAAGGACCCTAGGACCATAGAAGAGTGTGTACGCATGTGTATTGACATTGAGGATAACCTAGGGGAGGAGTTAGAGCTTTCCAAGATATACAAAGATTCGGATAGTGCCTCTAACATCTCTTCCACGCAATCCACATCAATCGAGGAACTTGCGGAAAAAGTAGCTCAAAAATTAGGCGTCTCTAGTAAACAAATTCCTAGATTTGCCCCAGTGAAAAGATGTTATACTTGTGGTGGCGACCACATGGCGAATGTCTGTCCCATTATGGCTCAACCCCAAGTTAATCCTAGTAGCCAGTACTGCACCATAGAACGGAGATACACAAATCACACAGCGCAAGATTGCCCATACAACAAGCAGGCGGTTAGGCAACCCTACCCTCAGCCATACCCTCAGCAAGGAAGATACCAGAACCCGTACCCTCCATATGGCAGGCCACAACAACCTTATCAGCAACCATACCAAAACCAACAAAGGCCTCAGCCTGTGTTGGCTCAACAACCCCCTGCCCCAGCTAATGCGATCCCAATAAAATATGCAGCAGCAGAAGAAAACCTGAATAGAGCTATAGTCCCTGTGACACCACTGCTTTCTGAAAGTGACCCCAGTGACCATAGCTTTGATTCTACACATGTCGATAGCCCCCATGCTTACTACATGCAATCTCCTGAACATGGTGAGTCTTACTATAGCGAAGAGCCAAACGAACCTAGTTGGGAGTCAGATTACTCAAACGTCATGTATACAAACCCCAATCCTAAGCCTCAACCTAGGCAGGTAAGACCCCCATTCCCTAGAGGACCATGCTACAGATGTCAGGGGGATCACCTCATTCGTGATTGTCCCCTACCTCCACCTACACAACCCCAGTCAGTGACAATTCAGGGCTTTTGCCAAGAATGTGGAAAGGAGCATCTCTTACGAGATTGCCCTAAGAATCCTAATAATATGCCAAAAATCACTCCTATTAACGTTATTGGGTTGGTGGTAGACTCCACAGGAAGTGTGACATCCACTGCACCAGTACAGGTCGTGACTAGAGCTCAGGCATTGCAGCAGAACCAAGGGGTAGACCAGGATAAGAACCCAGAGGCTAGTGAACCCGAGAGCGTGACAAAGAAAAGGACTAGAGCATGGACAGATAGCCGGGAAAGAATGAAGAGACAATGGGCTAAAAAGATGAGTGAACTTGAGGAAAGCATAAGAGAAACCAAAGCCAGGATAACTGAACTCACATCTCAAACTCCCTCTCACACTATCCCACCACCACCATTCCCAACGCCATCCGATCCGCCACCTTCCAACCCACCTCATACGATTCCACCACCCCCTAGAGTAGGATCAGTATTAGCTGATCCCACTCCTGAAGACATAGACATGATGCTTAAAGCATATCACGCCAGAATCCAAGAAGGGCCTAATGTCACGGATCATGACAAGTGTTACCCTAGAGCTGACCTAGAGATAGAAAGAACCAAGCTTTGCGCGAAAATGGTCGCATTGGCTCAGACTATGTTTGAAGCCAGTCGCCTCTTCAATTACTCGGGCTCAGCCAAGACGCAATTACACTTGGATGGACTTCTAGAGAAGTTAGAGGGCATAATTGCAAGATCTGCCAAGGAAGAAAAAAATCAAGAAAGGGAGAAAGCAAGCAAAAACATGACCCATCCCCCATCAAAAGTTTATGTGGCCAATTCCACTGAACCAGACAACCCCCCCTCCCTAGAAAGAATAGAGAATCTAATGGCACAATCACCAAAGGAACCAGCCTCTCAACACAAGGGCAAGGCAAGTGAAAGAGTAAGCATTCCTACTCAAGAAGCCTATGTGCCTGAAGCCTATGTGCCTAACTCTATGGAGCCAGACACATCATCTTCTATGAATCGGTTCACACCAGAATTCCTACGCGAGATTCAAGAAGACAAATGGGCTAAAGAAAGTGAAGTCCCTCCTCCCATTGAACTTGTGGATGAGGCACATGACCAATTCCCACAAGACATCCCATCCATTTATGGAGAGCAGGAGAGTACTCAATCTCAAGAAAGATTAGACTTCGAGTCTAATTCTTTACAAGAACTACCCCATTTCACAGGTCCATGGGAAGCAAGGTCCACCTGTATGAGAGCGCCTACATGACATGGTAAGAAACGAAGATTCAGTCATACCTAGGAACACAGAGGTAGTGAAGAACACCAAAGTGCAGTGCAATCTCACTTTGGAAGAGCTGCTTAAGGTTAGACCAGAAGTGTGGAAACATGTAGCCAAACAAGTGCCCGAGATAGCAAAACCTCGTTCCCAGGTAGGATCACATAGGACAGTGCCAGAGATACCCTTAGATAAGATAGGAGATATGTGTGAAGGTGAAGAAGGGAACACCTACCTTCCCATTACCTACCAGGAGTACACCACCAAGGCAATTTTGGACTCAGGTGCAGGAGTTGCAATTGCCACCACTTCCCTATGGAAGCGTTGGGGCAAGCCAGCACTCAGGCCAACGAGAATGAAATTGCAGATGGCCGATGGTCATATTGAGAGACCCTTAGGATTGCTAGAAGGGATAACTCTCACCACTTGTGGTGTCGAGTTTGAGCATACATTTGCTATATGTGACCTCAGCAAAAATCATGCCTATGAGATGATTTTGGGAAGACCCTTTATGCAACAGTTGCAAATGGTACAGGATTGGGGAACCAATTCTTTGTACCTGCAGCACTTAGGTGTTACGGCCAAAGTCAATCTCAAGGATTACTCTCATAGAGATGTACCTCCTATCCAATGGAATCCCATCCATAGAGCCAAAGATGATACAGAATCGGTGCATTCCATTGGGTCAGGATCCTCTTGGATGCATGAAGACACCCACTTATGGATGTGCAAAGTAGCAGTAGACGAAGAGAAGAGAGAAAAAGCCAGAGAGGTAGGTGCAAAAGAAACCCATAGATCAATCCAAGACCCAGCCTATGCACCTGTAGTTTTCCCAGACGAAGAATTTGAACCTCACGGCTGGGCAGAAATTTTAGCAACCATGGATGTAGCCATCAATGAGGAACAATGGACACCTCACTGTGATGAGGATGGCTATGACATTTCAGTCTTCTCCATAGAGCCAATCATGGGAGAGGCAGTTCTAGAAGAATGCGAACCTAGCCCTGATGCATTTGAGGATGCAAGTGACTCCGATCTAGAGTCAATCATTATGGACCCACCATTTGCATCAGATGAAGAATACTTCCATGAAGTAGAATTTCACCCCCAGAGGCATGGAGAGGTTACAAATGATGTAAGATTAGCAACACATGTGACCCCGAAGGAAGAAGGGAAGAAACGAAAGAAGAAATAAGTCTTACCGGAAGAGGAAGAATCTTTGTTTGAGGTCCCAGAAAATTTTAAGAAGTATGAGATAGATGACAGGAGAGTCCTGATAAGAATGCCTAAACGAGAGGCACAAGTAGGAGAGGCCTATGATAACAAAGAAACCACCAAGAAAATAGTTGTGGCCCTAGAAGAAGGAGAGGAGAGATGCACGTACATAGGCCATGACCTAACAGAGGAAGAAGAGCATGCATTAATTGCCTTGCTAAGAGAATACAGAGATGTATTCGCTTGGAGTTACAAGGATTTGAAAGGTGTTGACCCTGACATATGCTCACACACCATTCCCATGACTTCAAAAAGCCCTATACATATAATGATAATTACGCTGCTAAGATTAAAGAGGAGATAGATAGACTGGTCGAAGCTGGATTTATCTATGAAATTGAGCACACTGAGTGGGTATCCCCCATCGTAGTGGTGCCCAAGAAGAATGGCAAGCTGCGTGTATGCATTAACTTAAAGAAGGTCAATGCAGCCACGATTCGAGATAACTATCCGCTTCCCATCACAGAGCATCTCTTAGAAAGAGTAGCAGGCAAGGAAGTGTACAGCTTCCTCGATGGATTTTCGGGTTACAATCAAGTCACCATTGCTCCAGAAGATCAGCATAAGACAGCTTTTGCCACAGAGTGGGGTATATTTTCCTTTCGTGTAATGCCATTTGGGCTCACCAATGCACCAGCTACCTTCCAGAGACTAATGTGCCATGTCTTTAAGGAGTTCCTGAGGAAGAATTTAGAGGTCTATGTTGATGACCTTTGTGCTCATTCCAACATTAGACAAACCCATATCCCTGAACTCAGACAAATCTTTGACAAATGTACAGAATATCAAGTCTGCCTAAACCCCGAAAAATGTGTTTTCATGGTCAGGCAAGGCAAGATTTTAGGGCACATAGTGTCAAAGAATGGCATATCTACTGATGAAGAGAAAGTGAGAGCGATAGCAGAGCTACCTAGGCCAAAGAATGTCAAGGAAGTACAAGCTTTCATGGGGCATTGTGGTTATTACCGACGATTTATACACATGTATGCTGTCATTGCAAAGCCCATGTATGGACTTCTGACTAACTTTGAGTGAACGGAGGAATGTGAGAATTCCTTCCAGGAGCTTAAACAAAGATTATGTTCAGCACCAATCTTGACCACACCAGATTGGAATAAGCCATTCCATGTTCACGTGGATGCATCCAATTATGCCATTGGATGTGTGCTTGCACAACCTACTGGTGAAGGTAACATGGATCTTCCAATTGCCTATGCTAGTAGACAATTGAATGCAGCTGAACGAAATTATACCACTACTGAGAGAGAAGGCTTAGGCATGGTATATGCAGTTAAAAAGTTTAGACATTATCTACTTGCAAATAAGTTTAAATTTTTTACTGACCACCAAGCATTGTTATACCTCGTGAACAAGCCATGCAATACAGGTAGATTAGTAAGATGGTTTCTATTACTAATTGAATATGACTTTGAGGTAGTGTTGAGAAAAGGGAGGACTCATTTAAGAGCAGATCATCTCTCTAGGCTCACATCTGGAGAAGCCCCACAAGGAGTATCAGATGATCTTCCTGATGCTTACTTGTTTAATTTGGAAGTGGTGCCGCAGTGGGCTAAGCCATTGGTGCCAGTATTGACATACGGGCCTAACCATCCAGTAGTAAACACACGGAATAGAGAGGTTGTGAAAGCCCAAAAGTACCACATCATGGCAGGAAGCATGTACAAGCACACAGATCAAGGAATCTTGGCTTGTTGTGTGGAAGAGGACGAGTACAATAAATGGTTGCATTTAGCACATGTAGGTGCGTTAGAGCAACACTACTCAAAGCAACGAACCTTACAGACACTAAGGAGACTCGGAGTACATTGGCCAACTATGGAAGCTGATGTCCAAAGGTTGTGCAAGGAATGCTCAATCTGTTGCACTAAACCACCTGTGGAACACACCACTCTTTATCAAGTGTCCATAGTGCCAGATTGGAGTGAACCACTAGTATCCTTCCTGAGGACGAAAACATTCCCTCCAGATATGACCTTGGCTAGGAAAAGGAGTTTAGAACAAGAAGCCCAGGATTACTCACTCATTGGTGATAATCTATACAAGCGTGGTAAAGATGGTTACCTGAGGCTATGTGTCCATGAAAGTGAATATCTCAAGATCTTGGAAACTGCTCACCAAGGTGTAGCAGGAGGACACTTTGGACCAGATCGGGTGATCAAGGCAATACTATTTGCGGGCTTCTGGTGGCCTACCCTTCACATGGATGCACATACCTATGTGAAACGATGTGATGTCTATCAGAGAACTCAGTATCCTATACGTAAAGATGAGATGCCACTGAAACCTATGATGGGTGGACGTGCATTCTCTAAGTGGGGAATAGACTTCCTAGGTCCTATTAATCCCCCAGCTAAGGGTTCCCATGCAGAATATATCATTGTTGCAACAGACTATCTAACTAAGTGGGTAGAGGAAAAGCCACAACGAAGAACGATGCTCAAACAACTGCTAAATTTTTGTTTGAAAATGTATTCACTAGATACGGGCTACCTATAGAGCTAGTCAGTGATAGAGGTACTCATTTCTTGAACGAGGTTATTGAAATTCTACTCCAAGAATTCTTGGTAATACATAAGAAGTCTGCCCCCTATCACCCTCAAGCAAATGGCCAGGCTGAGAGCACCAACAAGATCTTATGCAATGTATTGACGAAATTAGTGAACAATAAACGCTCTGATTGGGACAAACAGCTACACCACGCTGTTTGGGCATACCGAGTCGCCTACAAAACGGTACTCCAAGCCACTCCCTTTCAAATGGTGTTTGGTCAAAATGTTGTGCTACCTTTAGACTTTTTGATACCTACATTGAAAGTGGCACAAGAGCATGAATGGATGGGTCATGAACTCTCCTCTAGACTTTTTGACCTCGAACGATTAGGAGAAACAAGACTGAGAGCAGCTGCAGGGATATATGCAGCAAAGAAACGACAGAAGGCATACTTTGATGCCCACGTTAAGGATAAAGGTTTAAAGGCAGGCGACTTAGTTTTAGTCTACACATTGAAGCAACATGCAAGAAAGCTAGAAAAGAGAGGCTACGGACCTATGATAATCAATAGGATCTCCACGAGTGGAGCAGTACAACTAGCCACTTTAGAGGGTGATGTTCTCCCAAACTATATTAGCGGATGCATAGTCAAGTTGTATCAGGAACCCCTCACGGAGGAAATGCTAAGTCGACTCAACACTGCTAAGAAACACAAAGAGGAAGAAAAGCGAATTCGAGAAGAAGCTCAAGCAGAAGCCATAGAGCGCATACGGAGAATGAAATTAAGAAGACAAGGTAGAGAGCACCCTAGGCAAGATGCATATGCAGATCAAAGATATGACATGGCTATGTGTGAAGTTTCAGGTGTTAGCTCACATAAGATAACCGATCGACGTCCTTTCATAACCTTAGATATAGGACAAGGAAAGAGTGCAAGGACTATAAGAGCCTTGATTGACTCAGGTGCAGCCACTAGTGCTGCTAAATTGTCTTACTGTCAAGAGTTGCAATTAACTGTCAATCCTGTGGAAGCATATCTCATAGGATTGGGAGGCGTGGAAACCCCTTGCATGGGCGAGGTGGAACTTCCCCTCTATATTCATGATGAGGCAATGACAGTTAAAGTACCAGTATGCCAAGATGAGGACCTCACGGAACCCCTTGTCTTGGGTCAAGATTGGATCTATGAACAAGCAGTCAACTTAAACCTAAGAAGTGGACTTCTTCAGGTATGGGTGAATCAGACTAGAATTACAATTGAGTTAAATAATGGAGCACTCAAGGAACTAGAAAAGACACGGACTCCTGGTCCCTCCAGGAGTGCACATGAAGTTGACCATGCTGTTCTTGTCCAAGGCTATGTGATGCAGAAGAATGAAGATCTCAAAAAAGGAGTCAGAACCACTATGGAACTCCCTTCTTTTCCAAAGGCCAGAAGGAGGCAGCAACTAAGGGCAGATGAATCACTGAAGACTCTCCGGGCGAGAGACCAAAAGAACGCGCGAAGCAGAACAACTCAGCCGATGAAACAAATGTGGGTGCGGAAAGACGAGCTGCCGGCCGTAAGTAAGCGGCAACAACGGTCTCAACTTCCTATTAGTAATCAACGACTTGATGCTAATAAGAGGACTCCTAAAACCTCTGTTGAGAAAGTGAAATCTATCCGCGTACCCAAGAAGTTGATGAAGGCGGACCCACAATCAAGACAAATTTGGGTGCCTAAGGCTTGCTTGCGGGCTCAACTAGTCCCACACAATTCACATCTTACACGACATAGTTCACTTGCTCAAGCAGCCGCCACCCACTCGTGTCTGATACACTCGAACACACTGCCACCTAGAAGCATGCACAGACTCACTCGTAGATGGGACCCAGTGACACAACTACTCCCAGCAGAATTACTCATGCAACCCTCTCGAATCTCCACAAAACCAATACCAAAAGCCATTCATGGTGTTTGGCAACCTAAGACTTGTAATAAACCCCCCGATCCCAATCTGTGAATTCATCCCCACTTACTAACTGCATTAGTCTCCTAGGACTATCCAAGCATTAACTACACACACTGTCATCGTGCACTCACTAACCATTGACTCATAACCTACCTCATGTTAATATTGTAACGGGGACAACAACGGATTTATTCTGTCCATTACGATGTTAACACATGGTTCTATATTCTCACAGAACCAACAAGCAAGCAGGGCCATGGCAGAAGCAGGAGGTGCCAGTTCTCAAGCCGGATCCAGTGCATAAATTGTGGATATAGAAACACTCCTCCTCGAGCCACATCTCACCGAAAGACCGCAAGAACTTCAAGCTGTGCATGTCCTCCCAATTCAGGATCCTCCTCAGGGACACACCTCTCAGGTGGGCAAACACGCTCATTGGTTTAGTGATGTTGCTGGACCATTGGGTGATGGAACCTATTTCTGGGAAGCTGAATTGGAGTTTACTGGTAAATGGGGACGCTACCATTTTTTCACGCGCGAGTTTGAGAGTTATCAAAATGCCGAAGTCATGCGTTCAGTATGGACCAAAGCCGGCTTGGATAGTTATTTCAGGGCCCACTTACCAAAGCCGGATTTCTTGCGTTGTTCTTATCTTATCAGTACCATCACTCCGAGCAGGGCCAAGGGAGGCGACAGCACCTTTGTGTTACCCTCACTGCTGCCGGGCCATGAACTTAAAAGATTCAAGCTGACCCTCAATCTGGTACGAGAAGCATTGGGCATGTATGGTATGCACATCCCCACTGAAAAGGAAACAATGGTTCCAGGCAGAATGAAACATAAAGATCTCAATAAGCTGAAGGATATGCTAGCGATGACACCGACCATCGCTCTTCACCTACAGACCGTCATGCAGCATTTTGCTTTCCCCACCCAGGAAAGATTCACCATGCCCCCAAAGAAAATATGGTTTAGCTTGTATCTGGCAGAGACAGAAAGCCTCCCCATCAACATACCACATTGGATCATAGATCAGATTCACCTAGCCCATCAAAGGTGGAACAAGAAGCAGAAGAATGTGCTTCACGGATGTTGTGCTCTAACCAAGATAATCTACCGATGTCTTGCCTATGACGTGCCTATTCAGCGGGCACTCATATGGCCTCGGGCCCAGGAATTCCAGAGAAGGCTATCAGCGGCAGGTCCCCCATCAAAGAAGATGAGAGGGGGAGTCCAACTACCCTACGCTCAACCAAGGGGAGCCACCACTACACCAAAAATTACCCCTCCCCAGACACGACGCATTAGGCCATTCACCATCCGGCTCCCAAGACCGAGTACAGAGGGACCCAATCTGGTGTTTCCACCCGTCCCATCAGATTTGGAATTTCCACAAGGCTTTACTCTCAATGATCTCACTGATGAAGAAGTGGCTAGACTAATCTACGACTCTAATCTCGAAACGGAGGTAGAGCGAGCTCAGAAACCACAAACCCATACAACAATGTCAGCCCCCACCCAACCACAAGTTGTAGAAGTCGACGTCGAGGAACAAGAGACCGAACAAGAGGAAGAAGCCTACGAGGAACAAGAGTATGACGAACTTTCAGAGTTAGCAAGTGCCCCTGCGTATTCGGCACAAATAAAAAGACTATATCGAACCATGCAACTAGTTCAAGAACAACATAAAATGTCACTGGAAGCAGGCAAGAAACTCATGAACCAATTGCTGGCAGAGGAAGGCGTGGATGACATGTTCATCGAGTCCATAAACCTACACGCCGATGCAGTAGGATTGGATGAGGCCATTCATGAGGCAATGGCCTACATTCACTGATTTGAGAAAAGGGTTCCCGCTCATCCCATGAGGTCCGGGAAGCAAATTCATATCAACGTGTCAGCACAAGGAGATACAACGCAAGTAGGCGAACATCAAGAAGCACCACTGTCACCACCATCCCCACCTCGCACTACACAACTCACTCCACCACATGACACTAGCACCACCACGTCCACTACCACCACAATCGTCATGGGAATTCCACTCTCGCCGGGAATCCAATTTGGGGGAGTCACCATGGCCACTTTCGCCACTCTCTTCACTAACGTCACATCCACCCCACCCACAATCCCCATCTACACGGTCACTCAAACAGTTGACACTATGGAAACATCTCCTGCCACTGCACCGCTCCCTCCCCCCATGCCACCTCCATCTCCCATACCCCCTCCACCCACATCCCCACTTGCATCCACATCATTCACAACTCCCTTTCCCGCTCCCATTCCCCCTGCATCTTCACCCCTCCCTGCATCATTTAATGTAAATAGTATATTTCTAGCGTTAAATCAATGTGTATATCAGCTTCAGAATGAGTACACAGCTCTGGACGGCCGGTATCAACAACTGACAACACATCACCAGAACTTACAAAGGCAATTTAAAATTCTGGAAGAGGAAAATGCAGATGTGAATCAACGTTATACAACGCTTGAGCAGGCTCACCAAACACTATTGGAGGCACCCCAACCATTGACAGAATCAGGCGTCAAACAACTAGAAGCTTTGCTCGAAGTATACCAAGCCGATAACCTACGAGTCAGACGTAACTTGGCGCTACTCAGGAAACATATGGCCACAGCACTGGAAGAGAACAAGAGATTGCAAAAACAAAATGAAGAGAATCTGGAAGCGGCAATGGAAGGATCCCCCCACGAGATAGATCCAGAGCAGTTCAAGGCAGCTCCCACAGAGACGATGAAAACCATTTTGGAAAGCTATGCAGATCTTCTGGAAGTCCATGATGACTTGGAAAGAGAACGTGACACACTACAGAGCAGACTTAAGGAACAGGAAGAACAACCGAAGAGTGTCCCATCAACCTCTACCTCAGATGAAGTAAAGGCCTTAACTGAGCAGGTAGCAGAATTACAAAAGAGGTTACTGACATACGAGAGGTAGCCCTCTCCAGTAGTAGAACCAGAGCCAGAAGAGTTGGTCCCTATTGAGGTAGATGATTCGTACGAAGAACCGTATGTTCCTATGCCAATGCCAGGCGGGCAACGAACCTCAGAGGGACTAGACACCTTGGAAGTGGAAGCACCCGAGTGGCTTCAGACACTGGAAAGGACAGCGAACACCCACGAAGAACGGGTGGCCATTCAGATCCAGTCACGAGTAAACCTAGAAGAAACTGTCATAAAGTCAGAATATTTCAGAAGCATGTCTCATCATAGATGGATCGGCACCAATGATGACCAATATGTGCCATACTGCATACTGTTGGCCGATTACAACGCCGAGATTCAACGACGATGCGGCAAGCCTCCCACATTCGCTACACAATTTGGTTCAGATGATATACCGGAAAGTGCTAAGCGTGGGTCCATCCATCAACCCACCTGGAGAATCAGGCTTTTGGAAACATATCCTGAAATCCTGGAATAATATGCTGTTGTTTATTAAATATAATCCTTGTTACATTCCAGTTCTTCGACGACGCACCTGGCCTGAATTCACTATTGCCGTCAGAGACATCAAAGCCTGCGCAAAATGGTTAAATTACGTTTATCTAGCACCTCCACGAGGACCCCCCACGGTGAACTACATGATTTCTACAATCCGTCACTGGAGTATTCGGCTACGCAATAATCCCGATGTGATGGCCCAGATGTGTATGAAAATATTCGAATTAATGCTGATCACTTTCAGGACGTTTAAGAACATTAAGGACCCCCACTTCTCAGGAGCAGGCTTTGTGACAGGAAACCAGGATCTAGTGTACGATATGAGTACCACCCCATCAATTGAAGTAATATATGCTTGGCACGCCAGAATCAAGTACCTCCCAGCCTGCTTTAAACAGACATTTGAGGAGATGTTCATCACAGGATTCTGGGAATACCACTCCGAAATCTTTATACCCAGGCCATCACATCTCCTCCAATTATTTGCTGTGGAGAGAACTATTCATTCAGAACAATTGAGGGTGCCTCATCCGGATGTTCCCGGACCTGTGAATTGGGATGATTTGCTCACAGATCTAGCACGCGACTTACGACTCGAAGAACACCACCTAGCCTCCGATGTCGTCCAATATTATGTTCAAAAATCCTCTAGACAAGGGTCTGTCAGGGGCGACAGACGCGAGAGTGGGGGGGGGGGGTGTTGGCAGCAGTCAGGGAACCGAAGGAGCCACAAGACGAAGAGAGTCAGAGCGAAGGGACAGCACAAGCAGACATGGCAGTCAAAGAAGATCTGGCAAGTAGGCCAATAATTTTCTTCATGAAGAAGCAAGTATGAGCATTCACGCAGATCTAGCACTAAGG